>JBBDGP010000079.1:1135000-1445000 GCA_037952835.1 Lithobates septentrionalis | reverse complement strand
CATAAAAATGAATCAGTCTTGGATCACCACCAGCTACCAAGCACCTGATGCTGATGTAACCGAATAATTTTTTTTTTAAATCTCAGATCCCTTCAAAGACTGCCTATGCTGAGTGACTATATTGAATAATTATCCTCTTCCTCCTCAATGATCACGCTGATAGCTTGTAAGAACATTTTTTGTTCTGGGCGCCTGCACCAGTGCCTAAGGCCTAATTTTTCAGCCCCTTTTTAACAGGGGCATGTAATTACAATTTTTGATGCAATACTTTGCAGCAGGGCTCGTTCCTGCGTTCCAACTAGAGTATCTGTGAGGGGTTGCAGTGTTGTGGCACCAGCACCAGTGCCTAAGGCCTCATTTTTTAGCCCCTGTTTAACAGGGGCATGTAATTAAAATTTTTGATGCAATACTTTGCAGCAGGGCTCATTCCTGCATTCCAAGTAGAGTATCTGTGAGGGGTTGCAGTGTTGTGGCACCAGCACCAGTGCCTAAGGCCCAATTTTTCAGCCCCTGTTAAACAGGGGCATGTAATTACAATTCTTGATCTAATATTTCACAGCAGGGCCCATTTCTGTGCCCACCAAGAGCGAGTGAGGACTTTCAGTGTTGTGGCACCAGCACCACCACCACCAAAGGCCCAATTTTTCAGCCCCTGTTCAACAGGGGCATGTAATTACAATTCTTGATCTAATATTTCACAGCAGGGCTCATTTCTGCACCCACCAAGAGCGAGTGAGCACTTACAGTGTTGTGGCACCAGCACCACCACCACCACCCAAGGCCCAATTTTTCTGCCCTTGTTCAACAGGGGCATGTAATTACAATTCTTGATCTAATATTTCACAGCAGGGCCCTGTGAGGGCTTACAGTGCTGTGGCCACAACAACACCTAAGGCCCAAATTTCTGCTGAGTATATATGGCAGGCCCCTACTTTCAAACATCCAACTTACAAACGACTCCTACAGGAAGTGAGATGAAATCTACCCCTAGGAAGGGAAATTCTCTCCTGTAAGATTTAATATGGGAAAAACATTTCTCCTTTCCACTGATGCTTTATCACCAATCCTTGTTTCACAAAAAAAACTAATTTTCAAAAAACATTTGTCATTGGGACAAAAAGTGAGGTGAAATCTTCTGAAGAGGAGTACAGACAGCAAAACAAATGTCACAGGGGTGATAACCCTTCCCTATGTTTTCCAAAAAGCTTAAAAAAGATTTTTTGGCTGGAGCTAAACACGTTAAAAATGTACCCGTTCAAAATTACAAACAGATTCTACTTAACAACAAACCTACAGTCCCTGTCTTGTTTGCACTGCCTGTATACTGCTGTTCAGAGTATATAGGGCCTGGTGGCGCCACACCTTTCCTTTTTTTAATTTGGGTGCGGGGTTCCCCTTAATATCCATACAAGACCCAAAGGGCCTGGTAATGAACTGGGGGGTACCCATGCCGTTTATCTCACTGATTTTCATCCATATTGCCAGGACCCGACATTACATTAAACGCGCAAGCAGTTTTAAATGACTTTTTTTCCTTTAAAAATGACATTTTGTGCAGGGACTGTTCTAAGCACGGGAAACACGCGCCACTTTACAGGCATACTATAGACACCCCCTAGGTACGATATTTAAAGGAATATTTCACTTTAGGCATCATTAAAATCACTGCTCCCGAAAAAACGGCCGTTTTTAAAAGTTTTTTTTGCATAAATAATAATGGGGCAGGACCCGGGTCCCCAAACCCTTTTTAGGACAATACCATGCAAATTAGCCTTTAAAATGAGCACTTTTGATTTTGAATGTTCGAGTCCCATAGACATCAATGGGGTTCTAATGTTCGTGTAAATTTTCGGTCCATTCGCAGGTTCTGGTGCGAACCGAACCGGGGGGGGGGGTGTTCGGCTCATCCCTAGTCAAGAGTCTGCACCGGAATTTCGGGGTACGATGATTGAAAGATCAGCTCAGGAAGCGGTAGTCAGACCTCAAATTAAGAGAGCACGAGCAGAACAGAAAGATCCGGAGAGTGCTGCAAAAAAGTAAGTAGTTGGGCTGTGTTCCTATTCTTTATGCCTATTACGTTCGTGCTGCTCCATGTGCTTTTCTTAACTGTTATCCGGTTTAAAATGGCAACTTTCATGTTCATGGGCACATTATTCGTTCGTATAAAACATTGTTCGTTCGGCCTAGAAAACATCATTGTTTTGGCCATATGCATTTGCCCACATTTTTTATGGCCTACTTGTCTGCAAATAATTTGGTTATGTAGATGGGTTTGTAACTAGAATGAAATGCAAACTAGATTCTGTGTAAGGAGAGGACACTCAGTAGCTGTTTACACATCTGGACGCTGGAGCTCTAGTGTGGGACACAAGAACACCCTTTTTTTTAGGGGGCCCACACAGGTGCTCCAGTGTATACTATAGGGGTGTCTCCATCTGTGAAGCTTGTACAAAACAGGTAAAGTATTGAAGCTTGACAAAGGACACTAAAAATTCTACATCTTGGAACTCTGCCAAAATAGACAATTGTACCCCACTGGCATATGGAAAAATGCAGCGCATGTACAAAGGAACATAGGTCTTTATAATGGTGAAACAGTAAAGAAATCACTAATTAACCACAGGTGCCTTGAAACACAAACGTCCATAGATGGATGTGAATGTCCAACCGCACAGGAGGTGTAAGTACTCCAAGGGGTGGTGATGGTCTGATGGTTGTCAGAAAACACCTGGCATCATACAGCGACTTCCCAACCGAGAAACTGGGTCACAATGGGTCATTCAGAGAAAGTGCAAAAAAGTCTCTCCTCTTCAGTTCTGTTGAAGACCCCTAGGTCGAAACGCGTCGGGTACATACACCACTCTCTTTGTTGCCCATTTGTTTTTATCCACCGTGATCACGCTTTTATTTGTGTATGGTCGTTTTTGTCAATAAAAACACCCTTTTTTATCTGCACCATGTGGAGGCACATTCTTTTTGTTTCCACATTTACCACATGAGATCCAGTCCCTCCAACTGCTCCTTTTGGGGGACCGTTTGTGAAACTTCTGATGCACGCTGGGACGGTTCGGTGTGAGGACGGACCCATCCGGTTGCCGGCCGAGATCCATACAGACCACAATCCAGGGGATTGGCGATTCCTGAGCTCCCATTCCACGTCATTTGTGACAAACTGCGCATGCGATTCCCTGTCGCTGACATGGGAATCCACAGGATCTGGTAAGAGGCTTTTTTGCACTTTCTCTGAATGACCCATTGTGACCCAGTTTCTCGGTTGGGAAGTCGCTGTATGATGCCAGGTGTTTTCTGACAACCATCAGATCATCACCACCCCTTGGAGTACTTACACCTCCTGTGCGGTTGGACATTCACATCCATCTATGGACGTTTGTGTTTCAAGGCACCTGTGGTTAATTAGTGATTTCTTTACTGTTTCACCATTATAAAGACCTATGTTCCTTTGTACATGCGCTGCATTTTTCCATATGCCTATTTTGTTGTTTTTGTCAAACTGTATGCAGCAGCTTTTTATTTATTTCACTGGTTAGCGCGGTGTTTTCTATTTACCTCTGAAATTGTACCCCACTTCCAAGCAATGTTTCATATTCCTATTTCTGCCATTAAATATCTGTGTGCTAAGTATACCTATTTTTTTTTACATAGGCGATAAAAGACTCGGAGGCCACCCCTCATCCGAGGAGACCACAGACCCCCCACCTCTGGAAGAAGGGAAATCCACCCAAGCCAAGCAGAGCAGGAGGAGGAAGACGTGGTGGAAATTGGCACCACAACAGGTGAGTGTCTGTGACCACAGGCTCAGGTAAGAGATGGATGCCGGCATATTTACAATACATGGTGGGTTTTTGTTTCTATCTTTTTAGGTGACCATGATGTTGTGGATCCAGGGCATTTCACCTCGGAAAGTGCACAGATCCTGATCGGGGAGATCATGGGGTGTAATAGGGACTTGGAAAACATCCAGAAAAGCATCAATTATGTTCAAAAAAATGAAGAACATCATTGATGTTTTAGGGAGAGTTTAAAACCCCTCAAAATCCCGATTTTTTTGCGCTTTTTGTGACCTAAACTTTTTTACCATTTTTTGACATATTTGCGAAAAGCCAAATTTTGAAGAGGCACACAGTGTGTCAACATGTGCTATCTGCCATCACGGGAGATCAATGGACACGTTTTGAGGGTGCAACTCCTTCCTCAATAATAAAGTAGCTGTGAGGAAGGGGTTGCACCCACAAAACATGTCCCTTGATCCCCCATGATGGCAGCTAGCACATGTTGACATTCGGCAATTGGTGTGCATCTTTTCACCCCATCTGAATGCAATATCAAACACAGTTTGTAAATACTCATGTCTGATATTGCCTTCAAGTTCTACCTAATGTGAACTTTGTAAGTTCAAGATTTGTGTCTTTCTTGTTAGTTTTAAACACGCCTGTTTTATCTTAAATGGACATTTCTACTTTTTATAACGTGACCCCAAAAGTTTATATACAACAAACATGTTGGTTTGTTTTAAAAACCTTCTAAATGCACATGTCATTGTGCTGGTATTAAAAAGATTGTTAATCAAGAAAGTGTGGATTATTGTGTCAACGCTCCAAAACATTTGTTGTGCTCTAATTGGTGTTTTCAGTGACAATAGGGGTTATTTCCTAGGGGAAAATCCACTTTGCACTACAAGTGCACTTGTAGTGCAAAGTGTCTTTGCCTTTAGTAAATAACACCCAACATTGCTTTGTAATGTTACACAATCACGCCATTTTCAGGACTCACCACATTTCTGTCAGGGTCAGCTAAAAGAAACACAAGCAGTAAATGTCATCAAAGATTCTAGTAGTTAAATTCTTTTTTTTATTTGAAAAAGGTTTCAGACATTGTCTGGCATATTGATAGCCCCCCTACCCACAAAGTATTCAAGGTATCTTAGACGGACATCACGGGCACTCAGGGGGGGCAAGCCAGGACGGCCACTTTCAAGCGCCATCAGGGTTGGTTCATTTTGAATTCCAGCCTCAGGCCCAACTGAGCCAGCATAGTTGGCAGAATGTTGCCGTAAAAAGTTGTGTAGAACACAGCACACCAGGATGATATGATTCAGTTTGTACTCCGCCATGTATATGGGTGTAATAAATAGGCGGAACCGGCTGGCCATGATTCCAAACATGTTCTTCACCACTCTTCTGGCTCTGGCCAGCCGGTAATTAAAAACCCTCTGGTCTGGGGTGAGGGTCCTCATCGGGAATGGCCGCATAAGATGGTCCCCCAGCGCAAACGCTTCATCTGCAACGAAGACGAATGGAAGTCCTTCCCCATTGTCTTCTGGAGGTGGCAAGTCCAAGCTGCCATTTTGGAGATGCCTGTAGAATTCTGTCTGGCTGATGACTCCCTCGGACATCCGGCCATTCTTCCCCACGTCCACATACAGGAACTCGTAAGTAGCCGACACCACCGCCAACATCACAATACTATTGAACCCCTTATAGTTGTTATAGTATGATCCCGAGTTGGGTGGTGAGACGATGTGGACGTGTTTCCCATCAATTGCCCCTCCGCAGTTAGGAAAGTCCCACCGCTGGGCAAAGTGGGAGGCCACAGTCTGCCATTCCTGTGGCGTGGAAGGAAACTGTGGAGTCAAACAAGAAAAAAAAAATAGTAATTTTGCACATAAACAGGGAAAGCAGATTAGACACAAACAGTCTTGGCCAACATCAAGATAACATTTATTTGAGGGAGTTTTTAAAGACCAAAGTATAAGGTACACCTATCAGATTCCCCCTCCCTGACCCCCTCTCATGGACCATTTCTAACATTATGGGGGGGGGGGGGACTCTTGGACAGGTAACCCTCTCCACTTCATTGAGAGATGAATGCCTAAATAATGGGTATTACTTTGGCCAGCCCCTCCTTAGTTACACTATTGGCAGCCCACTGGACAGTTAAGAAGTGTCATAATACAAAGATATAAATACACATTGTACACATTTGAGCTCATTTGGACATTCTGCTATTACCTATTAAGATAATAATAGTATGCAAAAACTTTAAACATTACCATTTGAAAGTATACAGGCAGGCCCTTGCACTACATGCTTTGGGGAATTCATCCATAAATCTGACCACAAAAGAAATGGGTATAGTGTGTATGGGTTCGGCAAAGTCAGCAGATAGATGATTGAGGATAGATAGAGAATTGGTATCAGCTGACTTAGCAGTTGGGGGGAGGGAGGGTTCCAAATGATTGGGGGACCCCCAAAAAAAGCCTCTGGCACTCTGCCTGAATTTAAAGCACAAATCACATTTAAAAACATTTTAGGGGGTGTTTGGGGTAAAGCACTACTATGGAGCTGATAAAATACATTGTTAAATGAATACATGAGGTGAATATAGGGCCAGGAGACCATGCTGGGGAGGTTAGTGAAGGCAAATATGTATGAAGGACAAGAAATAATTACAGAAAAATCCAGCATGCATGAGAACAAAGGGGACATTCACAGCATATTCCAATAATGGTAATTTGGGAATGAGGAAAGAAATACAATATATTAGCAAACATTAAATACAATAAAATGTGATATTAAAGGATAAAAATCTTACTTTAATATACTCCTTCTGCAGGACCTGTATGATGGCAGAACATGGGGTATGATCCCCAGAGCCTGGGGGGAGATGCCTGTTAAGAACTTCAAGTCCTGCAGGCTTCTCCCCGTCGCCAAGTACCGCAGGGTGGCGACTAGCCTCTGCTCCGGAGTGATGGCTTGCCTCATGCAGGTATCCTGCCTGGTGATATAGGGGGTCAGCAAAGCCAACAAACGGTGAAGTACGGGGTCCGTCATCCGGAGAAAGTTCCTGAAATCATCAGGATTATTCTCACGGATCTCACGGAGCAAAGGCATATGACAGAACTGGTCACGCTAAAGCAACCAATTCTTGGTCCATGAACTCCTCCCCACCCTGTTCATGGACTGGACTTGTGTCAAGGTCAGGACCCCAACACCAAGCCCCCACACAGCACGAACTCTACGAGGAGTACGTATACGCAACATGGCTAGAAAACGGTCGGCTGCTCAGAACGAAGTAACAGAACACACTGAAGAACAGCAAGGCCTGTGAAGAGCGACCTGAAAAACAGTAACGAACGAACAAGAACATAATGACAAGAGTCATGCATCACTCGCTGCACGCACTGAAGAGCAGATACAAACCCACAAGCACAAACTGAACAGCAGAAAACGATCTGAAAACCACGAGTCTGAAAAAGCGCGAATCGTCTCTCACCAAACTTTTACTAACACGAGATTAGCAAAAGGAGCCCAAAGGGTGCCGCGCTTGGTTCTGAACTGGCCTTTTCTAGTCTCATCGTACATGGTGTACGTCACCGCGTTCTTGGCGATCGGAAATTCCGACAACTTTGTGCGACCGTGTGTACGCAAAACAAGACAAAAAAACAAGACAAAAAAAATCATTCGGTTACATCAGCATCAGGTGCTTGGTAGCTGGTGATCCAAGACTAATTTATTCATTCATGCTGTGTGATCGGCTGGCACAAAGGAATACTGTCTGGATAAAGGGGGCCTTGAGAGGTAAGGAAGTCCTCCTCTTCCTCCCTCTGTTCTGCCTCAAGTGCCCTGTCCATTATTCCACGCAGCGTGTGCTCCAACAGGTGGACAAGAGGGACAGTGTCACTGATGCATGCACTGTCACTGCTCATCATCCTCGTGGCCTCCTCAAATGGTGACAGGACAGTGCATGCATCCCTGATCATAGCCCACCGGTGTGGGAAAAAAAAACAAGCTCTCCTGACCCTGTCCTGGTGCCATAGTCGCTTAGGTACTCATTGATGGCCCTCTGCTGCATGTGCAGCCGCTGCAGCATGGTCAACGTTGAGTTCCACCTGGTGGGCATGTCAAAGATTAGGCAGTTCTTGGGCAGGTTAAATTCCTTTTGGAGGTCATCCAGCTGAGCACTGGCATTATATGACCTGCGGAAATGCATCAGACTTTCCTGGCCTTTCTCAGGACATCCTGCAAGCCCAGGTACCTGCCCAAGAACCGCTGCACCACCAAGTTAAGGACGTGAGCCATACAGGGCACATGGGTCAGTTGTCCCTGTCGGAGGGTGGAGAGGAGGTTGGTGCCATTGTCGCAAACCACCATACCTGGCTTAAACTGGTATGGCGTAAACCACCTCTGAACCTGCCCCTGCAGAGCTGACAGAATCTCTGCCCCAGTGTGGCTCCTCTCCCCCAAGCACACCAGCTCAAGCACAGCATGGCATCTTTTTGCCTGCTTGCTTACGTAGCTCCTTGAACGCCTACAGAGCACCGCTGGTTCCGAGGACAAATCAGCACAGAAAGGGGCCATGGAGGAAGAAGAAGAGGATGGGGTGGAGGAGAGAGGTGTGGCAGAATCACCACTAGTAGAATTTTGGAGGCGTGGTGGCGGAACAACCTCCAACACTACTGCACCCTGTCCTGCATCCTTCCCAGCTGCCAGAAGAGTCACCCAGTGCGCAGTGAAAGATAGGTATTGTCCCTGTCCATGTCTGCTGGACGATGAGTCAGCGGTAATAAGCACCTTACCGCTGACCGCCCTGTCCAGCGAGGCCAAGACATTGCCTTCCACATGCCGGTAGAGAGCCGGAATCGCCTCCCGTGAGAAAAAGTGGCGTTTGGGAACCTGCCACTGAGGAACCGCACATTCCACAAACTCACGGAAGAGGGCAGAGTCTACCAACTGAAAAGGCAGCAGCTGAAGTGCTAGCAATTTAGCCAAGCTAGCATTCAACCGCTGGGCATGTGGATGGCTGGGAGCAAACCTCTTTCGGCGGTGCAGCAGCTGGGGCAGGGAAATTTGCCTGGTACAATCTGACGTCGGTGTACCGATAGCAGATTGCCCGCAAGTACTTAGCTGTAACACCTAATTCTACACCTTCATTCCTCTCAGTGCAGGTTTCAGAGAGGACTGAAGGTATAGTGGGGTTGGAGATCCCAGCTGATGAGGAGCAAGGAGAGGTCCACTTTGTTCTTTGGTGTGGGTCTTTTAGGTACGCTTGCCAACGAACTGCATGGCAGGTCGACATATGTCTGTTCAAGCATGTGGTGCCCAAGTGGGTGATGTTTTGGCCATGTGCGATACGCTTGAGACATATGTTGCAAATTGCAGCAGTGGGATCTGATGCACTCATCTCAAAAAAGGCCCACACCAAAGAACTTTTGGAATAACACACAGAGACAGCAGCGCCCTGCACATGAGGAGCTCTGCGGTGTGATGCAGCCGATGTGCTACCCTTAAACTGGCCCCTGGAGGGCATCCTGCCTCATTGGAGATGTGCTTCCTTCTCCTCCTCTCTCCTATCAGGCACCCACGTGGAGTCAGTGACCTCATCATCCCCTCCCTCCTCATCACTGGAGCACACCTGGCAGTATTCTGCAGCTGTGGGAACATGTCTGCCAGATTGCTGTCCTTCTTGGGCACCCCCTCTCTCTGGGCTCACATTTCTCGTTACTGCCTTCCTCTAGCTGGGTACCATCATCGGAGCCTTCAAAAGGCTGGGTATCCTCCTGGAGCATGTTCGGGGGACTTCTCAGGAGGACATGGTGGGGCTAGGGAAGGAGTGACTGATGCCATTGATCCGAGGGAAAAGATTGCGTTGGCACCTGCTTTGCCAGACAAAGTACCCTGAGCCTGGGTGAGAGAGGATGAGAATGGCCTGGTCATCCACTCTACCAAGTCTTCGGCATGTTGCGGCTCAACATGGCCAGCTGCCGTAAAAAAGGACAAGTGTGTCCCACGGCCACGTGATGATGAGGATGCACCGTCTCAACTCAATCAACTGCCTTCCTGTAGTATTATTAGTATGAGAACACCAGCAATTGTCTTCAGGTAGCTTTAGGTGCACACTGTGCAGAGGACACAGTAAACTAACTGTAAATACTGCAGCTGCCTGCCTGTGGTATTAATAGGATCAGAACAACAGCAATTGTCTTCAGGTAGCTTTAGGTGCACACTGTGCAGAGGACGTACTCCACTAACTGTAAATACTGTAGCTGCCTGCCTGTGGTATTAATAGGATCAGAACACCACCAATTTTCTTCAGGTAGCTTTAGGTGCACACTGTGCAGAGGACGCACTACACTAACTGTAAATACTGCAGCTGCTTGCCTGTGGTACTAATAGGATCAGAACAACAGCAATTGTCTTCAGGTAGCTTTAGGTGCACACTGTGCAGAGAACGCACTACACTAACTGTAAATACTGCAGCTGCCTGCCTGTGGTACTAATAGGATCAGAAGAACACCACCAATTTTCTTTAGGTAGCTTTAGGTGCACACTGTGCAGAGGACGCACTACACTAATGCCCCGTACACACGGTCGGACATTGATCGGACATTCCGACAACAAAATCCATGGATTTTTTCCGACGGATGTTGGCTCAAACTTGTTTTGCATACACACGGTCGCACAAAGTTGTCGGAATTTCCGATTGCCAAGAACGCAGTCACGTACACCACGTACGACGAAAATAGAAAAGGGCAGGTCCGAATCAAGCACGGCACCCTTTGGGCTCCTTTTGCTAATCTCATGTTAGTAAAAGTTTGGTGAGAGACGATTCGTGCTTTTTCAGACTTGTGGCTTTCAGATCGTTTTCTGCTGTTCAGTTTGTGCTTGTGGGTTTGTATCTGGTCTTCAGTGTGTGCAGCGAGTTATGCGTGACTCTGTCATTGTGTTCTTGTTCGTTTGTTACTGTTTTTCAGGTCGCTCTTCACAGGCCTTGCTGTTCTTCAGTGCGTTCTGTTACTTCGTTCTGAGCAGCCGACCGTTTTCTAGCCATGTTGCATATACGTACTTCTCGTAGAGTTCGTGCTGTGTGGGGGCTTGGTGTTGGGGTCCTTACCTTGACACAAGTCCAGTCCATGAACAGGGTGGGGAGGAGTTCATGGACCAAGAATTGGTTGCTCCAGCGTGACCAGTACTGTCATATGCCTTTGCTCCGTGAGATCCGTGAGAATAATCCTGATGATTTCAGGAACTTTCTCCGGATGACGGACACCATATTTCACCGTTTGTTGGCTTTGCTGACCCCTTATATTAGCAGGCAGGATACCTGTATGGGGCAGGCCACCCCTCCAGAGCAGAGGCTCGTTGCCACCCTGCGGTACTTGGCAACGGGGAGAAGTCAGCAGGACTTGAAGTTCTCGACAGGCATCTCCCCCCAGGCTCTGGGGATCATTATCCCAGAGACCTGTTCTGCCATCATTCAGGTCCTGCAGAATGACTATATTAAGGTAAGATTTTTATCCTTTAACATCACATTTTATTGTATTTAATGTTTGATAATATATTGTATTTATTTCCTCATTCCCTAATTACCATGATTGTAATATGCTGTGAATGTCCCCTTTGTCCTCATTCTTGCTGGATTTTTGTCCTTCATATATATTTGCCTTCACTTACCTCCCCAGCATGCTCTCCTGGCCCTATATGTATTTTATCAACTCCATAGTAGTGCTTTACCCCAAACACCCCCTAAAATGTGTAAAAATTTGATTTGTGCTTAAAATTTAGGCAGAGTGCCAGAGGCTTTTTTTGGGGTCCCCAAATCAGTTGGAACCCTCCCTCCCCCCAACTGCTAAGTCAGCAGATACCAATTCTCTATCTATCTATCTCTAATCTATCCTCAATCATCTATCTGCTGACTTTGCCAAACCCATACACACTATACCCATCTCTTTTGTGGTCAGATGTATGGATGAATTCCCCAAAGCATGTAGTGCAAGGGCCTGCCTGTATACTTTCAAATGGTAATGTTTAAAGTTTTGGAATACTATTCTTATCTTGATAGGTAAAAGCAGAATGTCCAAATGTGCTCAAATGTGTACAATGTGTATTTATATCTTTGTATTATGACACTTCTTACCTGTCCAGTGGGCTGTCAATAGTGTAAGTAAGGAGGGGCTGACCAAAGTAACACACATTATTTAGGCATTCATCTCTCAATGAAGTGGAGAGGGTTACCTGTCCAAGAGTTCCCCCCTCTATAATGTTAGAAATGGCCCATGAGAGGGGGGAGGGGGAATCTGATAGGTGTACCTTATACTTTGGTCTTTAAAAACTCCCTCAAATAAATGTTATCTTGATGTTAGCCAAGAATGTTTGTGTCTAATCTGCTTTCCCTGTTTATGTGCAAAATGATTATTTTTTTTTCTTGTTTGACTCCACAGTTTCCATCCAACCCACAGGAATGGCAGACTGTGGCCTCCCACTTTGCCAAGCGTTGGGACTTTCCTAACTGCGGAGGGGCAATTGATGGGAAACACGTCCACATCATCCCACCACCCATCTCAGGGTCATACTATTTCAGCTATAAGGGGTTCAATAGTATTGTGATGTTGGCGGTGGTGTCGGCTACTTATGAGTTCCTGTATGTGGACGTGCACAATGGGGAATTTTCCTCTTAGTGGGACTTTGTAGGGCAGGAGTCTCAAAGCAATACATCAACAAAATATAAACAATGATTTTTATTTATTTATTAAAAAGTTTAAAAAGACATAGCAAATGGAAAAAAGAAAAGAAACAAGCGGATGCCAAAATTTCAATTGATGATGACACAGCAATTGTACATGACAAATTTCAAAGGTACACTTAACCCCACAAAGGCTGTTTCAGCAAGAAGAAAGCTGTACAGTGAAGCCCGACGCGTTTCGAGGTTTTATCAATGTTGAGACCTCTTCTTCAGGGGCTGATAGTGAGGTATTTTATCTGTCTGGAGACATTTTATAGAAGGAAGAAAAAGAAGTATAAATAAAAAGAAACAAAAACAAAAAAGCTAGAAAAGATAAACAACACCGTATGAACCAAGCGTAATATAATATTTGAATATATTTACATAACATGAACATCATAGTATAGTACAGAAAAAAGTTCTAACCGTGTTGTTTCTTGATCAGCATCAACATAGCATCCAATTTAAAAATAGAGGGGACGGAATGGTTTGCCAGTAGGGTTCAAGACAAAAAGCCGCTGCTATCACTGAAGGACCGAATACGTCCCCAACCTAGGACACGACACAAAGGGCATCCTACCCGCGAGCTTGTGACACTATAGCTGTTGGTTGTTGTAAAGTATTATTGTCCACTAGGGGGAAAAGAAAAGAGTATGGTGGAAAAATGTGTCCCATACAAGGAGAAGAGAAGGAGACAAAGTGGCATCTTATTGGACACGCACCTGCTAGATATTAACAGGGCTAGATGTGTGCAGTATTATACATACCTGTCAATACATATATAGGGTAGATTACCCCTATGGCAGGCTAGAGTGAGGGTGTCTCAAATGGCACTGTCTGGACTATAGTACCAAAAAGAGGGCACCAATGAAGCCCCTGCAGTCAGTGTCTATAATAACAAAAGAAAGAATGAATAATAAGTATGGGCTCTGAAATAAAACTCAGTTGAAACACCAAAAACAAAAAACTAAGGATAACTAAGGATCAGCATATGAAGAGTCCTCCTTAGGCATAGACCAGTATCCTTGTGCTTTGCATGTGAAATGCACGCTGAGCTCCAAGGACCGTTGTTATCCATATAGTGTATAGGGGAGAGCGGTATGGCTTACCTCTAAAAGCTTGAATGGCTGCACATCCCATTCGATGCCCACACCATCGTGGAGTCAGGCATCTTCACCTGCAGCTTAAGTTGTACTGCTCATTGAGAGCAGATACCTAACAGCTGACTGGGGGCAGCATCATCGCCGGTGGGCGGGGTCGCCCTCCGAGTCCCCGGCGCGCAGGCCAGCCCCCAAACCCCACACACGAGTCCAGTCCAGGAGAGGAAAACGTCACATCCTTAAACAGTTAGACCCTGGGAGGGAGCTGACGTCTGCATCAGGGGCCCGCGGCGCACTGATCGCCATGGTAACGGGATAAACATATCCCGGCCATAGGCGATCAAGGAGAGGGAGGCCAAACGTTGCCAAATACAGATGGCACTATTGGCCCCCGTGCGCCGAGTGAAGTATCCAGGTGCGGACCAAACAATCCCGCAGATCTGCATCGGCCCAGAGTCCAAAACCACTACGGCACCAGTGTTGATAACAGGAACTAAGAAGGGGCATATAACAATAAGCTCCATTATTGTGTTTGTGTATGTGGACGTGGGGAAGAATAGCCGGATGTCTGATGGTGGAGTCATCGGCCAGACGGAGTTCTACAGGCATCTCCAGAATGGCAGCTTGGACTTGCCACCTCCAGAAGACAATGCGGAAGGACTACCATTCGTCTTTGTTGCAGATGAAGCATTTGCGCTGGGGGACCATCTTATGCGGCCATTCCTGATGAGGACCCTCACCCCGGACCAGAGGGTTTTTAATTACCGGCTGGCCAGAGCCAGAAGAGTGGTGGAGAACACGTTTGGAATCATGGCCAGCCGGTTCCGCCTATTTCTTACACCCATACACATGGCGGAGTACAAACTTCTACACAACTTTTTACGGCAACATTCTGCCAACTATGCTGGCTCAGTTGGGCCTGAGGCTGGAATTCAAAATGAACCAACCCTGATGGCGCTTGAAAGTGGCCGTCCTGGCTTGCCCCCCCTGAGTGCCCGTGATGTCCGTCTAAGATACCTTGAATACTTTGCGGGTAGGGGGGCCATCAATATGCCAGACAATGTCTGAAACCTTTTTCAAATAAAAAAAACATTTTAAATACTAAAATCTTTGGTGACATTTACTGCTTGTGTTTCTTTTAGCTAACCCTGACAGAAATGTGGTGAGTCCTGAAAATGGCGTGATTGTGTAGCATTACAAAGCACTGTTGGGTGTTATTTACTAAAGGCAAAGACACTTTGCACTACAAGTGCACTTAAAAAGGCACTTGTGGTGCAAAGTGGATTTTACCTTAGGAAATAACACCCATTGTCACAGAAAACACCAATTAGAGCACAATAAAAGTTTTGGAGCGTTGAAACAATAATCAACACATTCTTGATTATCAATCTTTTTAATCCCAGCACAATCACATGTGCATTTGTAAAAGGTTTTTAAAACAAACCAACATGTTTGTTGTATAACAATTTTTGGGGTCACATTAAAAAAAGTAGAAATGTCCAATTAAGATAAAACAGGCATGTTTAAAACCAACAAGAAAGACACAAATCTTGAACTTACAAAGTTCACATTAGGTAGAACTTGAAGGCAATATCAGACATGAGTATTTACAAACTGTGTTTGATATTGCGTTCAGATGGGGTGAAGTCACCCCAGGAAAAGCCAGATTTTGAAGATGCACACAAATTGTCGAATGTCAACATGTGCTAGCTGCCATCACGGAGGATCAAGGGAAGTGTTTTGTGGGTGCAACCCCTTCCTCACAGCTACTTTATTATTGAGGAAGGGGTTGCACCCCCAAAATGCCTACATTGATCTCCCGTGATAGCAGATAGCACATGTTTACACACTGTGTGCATCTTCAAAATTTGGCTTTTTGCAAATCTGTCAAAAAAATTGTATACATTTTTAGATCACAAAAAGCACAAAAAAACAAAGGGATTTGGATGGGTTTTAAACTCTCTCTAAAACATCAATGATGTTCTTCATTTTTTTGAACATCATTGATGGTTTTATGGATGTTTTCCAAGTCTCTATTACACCCCATGATCTCCCCAATCAGGATCTGTGCACTTTCAGAGGTGAAATGATCTGGATCCACAACATCACGATCACCTAAAAAGATAGAAACAAAAACACACCATGTATTATAAATATGCCATCTCTTACCTGAGCCTGTGGTCGCAGACACTCACCTGTTGTGGTGACAATTTCCACCACATCTCCTTCCTCCTCCTCCTCCTGTTGTCTTTGGTGGGTCTCAACTTCTTCCAGAGGTGTGGGGTCTGTGGTCTCCTCGGATGAGGGGTGTCCTCCGAGTCTTTTCTATGTAAATAAAAACAGGTATAGTTAGCACACAGATATTTGATGGCAGAACTAGGAATATGAAACATTGTTTGGAAGTGGGGTACAATTGTCTGTTTTGGCAGAGTTCCAAGATGAAGACATATTTTGTCCTTGGTCAAGCTTGAATACTTACCTGTTTTGTACAAGCTTCACAGATGGAGTCACCCCTATAGTATACACTGGAGCACCTGTGTGGGACCCCCTAATAAAAAGGGTGTTCTGGTGTCCCACACTAGTGCTCCAGTGTCCAGATGTGAAAACTGCTGCTTAGTGTCCTCTCCTTACACAGAATCTAGTTACAAACCCATATAGACAACCAACTTATTTTAAGAGAAGTAGGCCATCAAAAAACTATTGAAATGCATATGGCCAAAACAATGGTGTTTTCTAGTTTGAACGAACAATGTTTCATACGAACGAATAATGTGCCCATGAACATGTAAGTTGCCATTTTAAAGTGTACAACAGTAAAGAAAAGCACATGGAGCAGCACGAACATAATAAACATAAAGAATAGGAACACAGGACAACTACTTACTTTTTTGCAGCACTCTCCTGATCCTTCTGTACTGCTCGTGCTCCCTTAATTTGAGGTCCGACCACCGCTTCCTGAGTTGATCCTTGGATCGTCGTACCCCGAAATTCCGGTGCAGACTCTTGACCACTTTCGCCATGAACTTGGCCTTTTGGACATTGGGGTTGGGGTAAGGTCCATAGTTCCCGTCATAGTCGGCCATCTTTAGGATGTTGACCATCTCCAACATCTCCCCAAAGGACATATTTGATGCCTTAAATCGTCTCCTTCTGGATTGGGACGTTTCAGGCTCTGGGCTTTCCTCCTCCTCCTCCTCCTCCTCGTTGCTGTAATTATCTGACACCTGCTGTGTCTCCGCCATGTGCTTTTCCCCCACTGCGACGAATGAGAAGGGGCGGGGAATAGACTAGAATGAACGTCAGGGGCAGGCGGAGTTTCACACATGCGCAGTGTCTATAAAGCGTAACACGCGTGCGTAGTACGTACGATCTGTGAGCGGAGGAAGGAGTAACGGAGGCGCCGTTCGTGATAGCGAAGCTAAGATTTAACATTGGGCCTATACTGCTTCTATATTAAGGCCTGTATTTGGACAAGTTTAGAAGACTTTAGGCTGACGTTAGGGTTTGTCTTGTGTTGTGTCTTGCAGCTAAAATGAATATCTTGAAGGATCATGACTTTATGCCAATCTTCATAGATATGTTCAGGAAGCTGCCCTGTCTGTGGCAGATAAACCACCCTGAATATAAGAACCAAACAAAGAGGAAGGCAGCGCTGGATAATTTGCTGCAATTTGTGAAGTCGGTGATCCCCACGGCAGACATCATCTATTTGAAGATCCTAATTGGTGGCCTGAGGAGCACTTATCTAAGGTTCAGGATTCCCAGAGATCAGGAGCTGCAGATGACATTTATGTCCCCAGGCTGTGGTACTATGACAGGCTGCATTTTCTGTCAGGTCAGACTGAACCCAGGCCAGCACTCTCCACTCTTCCTTCCACGCTTCCTTTCCCCCCCAGCTGAGGCTTCTGACATCCAACCTGGGCCTTCCAGGCAGCAACATGTGGAGGAGCCCAGCTTGAGCCAGGTATAGCATTCTTCTAAATATTTCTGGTTGTCCAATCAATGATGTTAACTAGATGTTAGTTTGGAGTACTAATTTAGGATTGTGATTGATGATTCAAAAACTAAAACCAGGTCCCTTTTTCATACACAGGGAAGTCTCAACCAGGAGGTGGCCGAGCCAAGCAGGCTGCCTGATATCCAGGTCCCTCCCCTACACCTTCAAAGACAAAGTGGCAGGAAGAGGAGTAACTTGGAGGAGGCTGCCATAGGCCTCTTTAGGAAGGCTACTGAGGCCCTCAGAACACCCCACAGTGTGGAGGAGGACTTTGCTGCCATAACTGCCTGCAAAATGATGCAGATGGAGGAAGGCCAATGACTCCTATGTGAGTTCTTAATTTTGGAAGCTCTAAATAAGGGGTTGAGGGGCTAAATTACATGTGCAACCCACATTTGTCACTTCACCCATAGTCCTCCTCCTCCTCCTCCAGGTCCTACTCCTCCTCCTCCTCCTCCTCCAGGTCCTACTCCTCCTCCTGCCACATCTCCAACACCAGAGCCACAGCTGGGAAGGAAGCGTGGAAGTAAGACCAGAGAGATGACCCTGGGTTCAGTCTGGTCTGGCAAAAGATGCAGCCTCTTGTAGTACCACAGCCTGGGAACATACATGTCATCTGCTGCTTTCAGGATCTCTTGGACTTATGGACCAGACTGCACTCCCTTACATATGGACTCCTCAGGCCACCAATTTTGCTTGCAAATAATTGATGTGTGCCCTGGGGGTCAAAGGCTTCGCCAATTTATGATGTTTATCCAGCATTGCCTCCCTCTTTGTTTGGTTCTGAGCCCTTAATAAAGGAATTTTTGTTTCAATTATACTCGCCTATGTGTGTTTTCCTTCATAAATGACAGTTTGTTTGTGAGGAGGCAGGTACATTTCAAAAATACAATGTGAAATTAACAAGGGACACCAACACCAAGCAATCTCCTTGAGATTAAATAATACAAGATAATAATGGTGTTGTGGTAATTGACACACAAAACACACACAAAAATATTCTGGCGTAAAAAAAATAAATAAATAAAAAAAACATCAGCCTTGAAAAAAATACAAAACAAAAAAAAAAAAAAAAAAAGATTTTTGGTCAGATGTGACAAATCAAAATATATTGAGGAAATCACGATAAATAATAAAGAAATAAGTTTGTGAGAAGTCTGTGTGAATATCAGCAGCAAAACAACTACGAAAGTGCTCTATCCATTCCGAACACTAATTTTACCAGACCGAGCTGTTCCGTCTCGGAATTTCTTCTGAGCATGCGTGGCACTTTGTGCGTCGGAATTGTCCACACACGGTCGGAATTGACGCAATCGGATTTTGTTGTCAGAAGATTTTAAAGCCTGCTCTCAAACTTTGTGTGTCAGAAAATCCGAAGGAAAAAGTCAGATGGAGCCCACACACGGTCGGAATTTCCGACAACACACTCCGATCGCACATTTTCCATCGGAAAATCCGACCGTGTGTACGGGGCATAACTGTAAATACTGCAGCTGCCTGCCTGTGGTACTAATAGGATCAGAACAACAGCAATTGTCTTCAGGTAGCTTTAGATGCACACTGTGCAGAGGACGCACTACACTAAGTGTAAATACTGTAGCTGCCTGCCTGTGGAACTAAAAGGATCATAAGAACACTGGCAATTTTCTTCAGGTAGCTGTAAATACTGTAAAAACACCTGCCTGCCTGTCAGTAGGAAGAGATTAACAGGAACAGATCTAGCTAAACTGAATACAGTGTATATATATATATATATATATATATATATATATATATATATATATACATACACACACACAACACCTAGGATGCATATACCGTATTTATCGGCGTATAACATGCACAGGCGTATAACACGCACATTCATTTTAAGAGGGAAGTTTCAGGAAAAAAACTTACATTTTTAATAAGGAACTTTGAAGCAAAATAAGGGTCAGTGCCCATCTGCAGCCTCACAATTGCCATCAATGCAGCCTGATCAATGCCAATCAGCAGCCTCACAAGTGCCATCAATGCAGCCTCATTAGTCCACATCAATGCAGCCCCACCATTGCCATCAATGCAGCAACCTTGCCATTGCCATCAATGCAGCAGCCTCACCACTGCCATCAATGCAGCAGCCTCACCACTGCCATCAATGCAGCAGCCTCACCACTGCCATCAATGCAGCAGCCTCACCACTGCCATCATTGCAGTAGCCACACCACTGCCATCAGTGCAGCCTGATCGATGCCCATCTGCAGCCTAGAGGGGACAGGGAGGGGGGCGGGATGAGCGCCGACAGATTACATACAGTGAGAATCTCCTATGATTGACAGAACAGTGGTCCAATGGCGGCCCAGGAGACGGGACTTTCTATTACAGAGGCCGCCAAGTAAACAGGAGATTCTCACTGTATGTAATCTGACGGCGCTTGTCCCGCCCCCTCCCTGGCCCCTCCGAGGCAGCTAAAATTGAAGTATTGGCGTATAACACGCACACGCTATTTGCACCCATTTTCATGGTGAAAAAGTGAGTCTCATACGCCAATAAATACAGTATATACACAATACACTGTAAGTGCAGCTAACTGACTCGCCTGCCTACTCTATCTGACTTAAATCAAATGACACTGTCTCTCTGTCTATCTCTCCGCCGCCGCAACACACTACACAAAGCCCCCACGCAGGGGGCCTTATATATTGTGGGGTGTGTACTAAACCCTTTGGGTTTGTCCAATTACGGCTCTCTGTACAGACAGCGCTGTGATTGGCCAGGCATGCGGGTCATAGTGCATGCTTGGCCAATCATCAGACAGCAATGCACTGCGATGCCGCAGTGAATTATGGGCCGTGACGCGCCACTCGAATTTGGCGCGAACGGCCCATAACTTTCGAAATTCGATGAATGATTGAACATGCGATGTTCAAGTCGAACATGGGTTCGACTCGAACTCGAAGCTCATACCTAGTCAGGAAATTAGATGTGTAATTTATGTCCCTAGAACACCTGATGGTGCCCCTTGGATGTTGGGTCTCTGTATGTGGCCAAGCTGTGTAAAACTCTCACACATGTGGTATCGCCATACTCAGGAGGAGTAGCAGAATATATTTTGGGGTGTCATTTTTGCTATATACATGCTATGTGTTAAAAATATGTTATAAATGGACAACTTTGTGTAAGAAAAAAAGCATTTTCATTTTTTTTCCACATATTTCAAAAACTTCTGGAAAAAAATGAACCGTTCAAAAAACTCATTATGCCTCATAGATTATACGTTGGGGTGTTAGCTTTCCAAAATGGGGTCATTTTGTTGGCATTTCCATTGCCCTGGTGCTCCAGGGCCTTCAAAAGTGTAATAGGTGGTTGAGAAATAAGATGTGTAATTTATGCTCCTAGATTGCCTGAACGTATAACTTCAATGTTGGGCCTCTGTATGTGGCCAGGCTGTGTAAAAGTCTCACACATGTGGTATTGCCATACTCAGGAGGCGTAGCAGAATGTATTTTGGGGTGTCATTTTTGCTATGTTCATGCTATGTGTTTGAAATATTTAATAAATGGACAACTTTGTGTAAAAAAAAGCGTTTTCATTTTATTTCCACATTTTGCAAAAACTTCTGGAAAAAAATGAACCATTCAAAAGACTCATTATGCCTCATAGATTATACATTGGGTGTCTGCTTTCCAAAATGGGGTCATTTTGTGGGCGTTTCCATTGTCCTGGTGCTCCAGGGCCTTCAAAAATGTATTAGGTGGTTGAGAAATGAGATGTGTAGTTTATGCTCCTAGAACGCCTGAAGGTGCTACTTCAATGTTGGGCCTCTGTATGTGGCCAGGCCGTGTAAAAGTCTCACACATGTGGTATTGAAATACTCAGGAGTAGCAGCAGAATGTATTTTGGGGTGTCATTTGTGCCCACACATGTTCAGAATTTCCGACAACACACTCCGATCGCACATTTTCCATCGGAAAATCCGACCGTGTGTACGGGGCATAACTGTAAATACTGCAGCTGCCCGCCTGTGGTACTAATAGGATCAGAACAACAGCAATTGTCTTCAGGTAGCTTTAGATGCACACTGTGCAGAGGACGCACTACACTAACTGTAAATACTGTAGCTGCCTGCCTGTGGTACTAATAGGATCAGAAGAACACCGGCAATTTTCTTCAGGTAGCTGTAAATACTGTAAAAACACCTGCCTGCCTGTCAGTAGGAAGAGATTAACAGGAACGGATCTAGCTAAACTGAATACAGTGTATATATATATATATATATATATATATATATATATATATATATATATATATATATATACACACACACAACACCTAGGATGCATATATATACACAATACACTGTAAGGGCAGCTAACTGACTCGCCTGCCTACTCTATCTAACTTAAATCAAATGACACTGTCTCTCTGTCTATCTCTCCGCCGCCGCAACACACTACACAAAGCCGCCATGCAGACAGCCTTATATAGTGTGGGGCGTGTACTAAACCCTTTGGGTTTGTCCAATTACGGCTCTCTGTACAGACAGCGCTGTGATTGGCCAGGCATGCGGGTCATAGTGCATGCTTGGCCAATCATCAGCCAGCAATGCACTGCGATGCCGCAGTGAATTATGGGCCGTGACGCGCCACTCGAATTTGGCGCGAACGGCCCATAACTTTCGCAATTCGACGAATGATTGAACATGTGATGTTCGAGTCGAACATGGGTTAGACTCGAACACGAAGCTCATACCTAGTCAGGAAATTAGATGTGTAATTTATGTCCCTAGAACACCTGATGGTGCCCCTTGGATGTTGGGTCTCTGTATGTGGCCAAGCTGTGTAAAACTCTCACACATGTGGTATCGCCATACTCAGGAGGAGTAGCAGAATATATTTTGGGGTGTCATTTTTGCTATATACATGCTATGTGTTAAAAATATGTTATAAATGGACAACTTTGTGTAAGAAAAAAAGCATTTTCATTTTTTTTCCACATATTTCAAAAACTTCTGGAAAAAAATGAACCGTTCAAAAAACTCATTATGCCCCATAGATTATACGTTGGGGTGTTAGCTTTCCAAAATGGGGTCATTTTGTTGGCATTTCCATTGCCCTGGTGCTCCAGGGCCTTCAAAAGTGTAATAGGTGGTTGAGAAATAAGATGTGTAATTTATGCTCCTAGATTGCCTGAACGTATAACTTCAATGTTGGGCCTCTGTATGTGGCCAGGCTGTGTAAAAGTCTCACACATGTGGTATTGCCATACTCAGGAGGAGTAGCAGAATGTATTTTGGGGTGTCATTTTTGCTATGTTCATGCTATGTGTTGGAAATATTTTATAAATGGACAACTTTGTGTAAAAAAAAAGCGTTTTAATTTTATTTCCACATTTTGCAAAAACTTCTGGAAAAAAATGAACCATTCAAATGACTCATTATGCCTCATAGATTATACATTGGGTGTCTGCTTTCCAAAATGGGGTCATTTTGTGGGTGTTTCCATTGTCCTGGTGCTCCAGGGCCTTCAAAAATGTAATAGGTGGTTGAGAAATGAGATGTGTAGTTTATGCACCTAGAACGCCTGAAGGTGCTACTTCAATGTTGGGCCTCTGTATGTGGCCAGGCCGTGTAAAAGTCTCACACATGTGGTATTGAAATACTCAGGAGTAGCAGCAGAATGTATTTTGGGGTGTCATTTGTGGTATGCACATGCCATGTGAGAGAAAAAACCCGGTATTGTGACAATTTTGTGAAAAGAAAGAAAAGAAAAAAAATGTTCATTTTGCAAAGAATTGTGGGAAAAAATGACAACTTCAAAAAAACTGTGCCTCTTACTAAATACCTTGGAATGTCTACTTTCCAAAAATGGTTTTTTTGGGGGGTATTTGTACTGCTCTTTAGTGTCTCGAAAAATGACATAGGCCTCAGTACATCAGGTGTGATCAGGTGTGATCAATTTTCAATGATTTGTACCATAGCTTGTAGACTCTATAACTTTCACAAAGACAAAATAATTTACATTGATTTGGGTTATTTTTACCAAATATATGTAGCAGTATAAATTTTGGTCAAAATTTATGAAGAAAAATTACTTATTTGCAAAATTTTATAACAGGAACAAAGAAAAATGCATTTTTTTACAAAATGTTTTCATTTATAGAGCAAAAAATAAAAAACCCAGTGGTGATCAAATACCACCAAAGGAAAGCTCTTTTTGTGTGAAAAAAAGGACAAAAATTTCATGTGGGCACAGTGTTGTATGACTGAGTAATTGTCATTCAAAATGTGAGAGCACCGAAAGCTGAAAATTGGTCTGGTTAGGAAGGGGTTTAAGAGCCCAGTTGTCAAGTGGTTAATAATCCCATCCAGGATTATTAGGATTATTAGGATTTACAGTTTTTGTTAGGGCTAAAACATACTGGTTCTATCTCATACCCTTGTAATGATTTGGTAACTGGCTTTCCTTATCTGGGATAGTTCCCTGCGTTCCCCACTTGCTACCCTCAAATAGTTAATATTAATAGTGTACAACTGATAGTAACCAATGTATCCTTGGAGGGTGACTTTTTCTCCCCCCAATGACCAGGTTATATGGACATATATATTTAACCTAATGTATTTGATATCTATGATCCTTCCTTCCCTCACGTTCTTGTCATTCTCTTTCTTTCTATCTTCTTCTATCCCCCCTTCACCGTAGGTAGGTTCACCCAAATATTGCTCAAGACTATCAGACATTATATTTCACAAATTCATAATCTCATTGCTCCCTTAAATATATTATCCCTGCATGTACATGAGCCTCATTATCCTTAAAAACGTACCAAAGCTTTCCGCTCATTTTCTACTAGAAAGACACACATTTTATGCCTTCAAGAAACACATTTTACTCAACTCAATCCACTCCTAAATTCTTTAGTGCACTATATCCACAGGTATTTACAGCCTCCGCTGCAACCAAACAGCGTGGTGTACTTATTGCCTTCCATCGCAATATGCCTTTCACAACTTTAAAAGATATTAAGGATACTTGATCCCTACAGGTCATTTAGCAGGTTCTGCTGTTACAATAGTATCCTTTTATGCCCCTAATAAAAGACCCATATCATTCCATTCACATCTATTGCTGGTGGCGGAAACCCACAAAATAGGTATAGTAATTATATGTGGAGATTCGAACCAGATCCTCCTGTCCTTCTTAGACAAATCCCCAATATTCAAATCGAACACTCCCAATAAATACTCCTTTTCACAACTCTCTCTCTCCCCTCATTATCACAAATTCAAGCAGACTGGGTAGAAGATCAGATCTCGGCTAATGAAGTGCTCAATGCTATGAAAAACATTAAAACCTAATAAGAGACCTAATGGGTTCTCTGCTCTATATTTTCTTTCTTTTGCAAAAACTTTATCTCCTTTTTTTATGCCTTCAATTCCCTCCTCAAAGGTCAGTCTTTTAGACAGGAAACATTGACAGCAATTATATGCATGCTTCCCAAACGCCACACCAATGATACAATTTGGTCGAAGTATCGTCCTTTTTCGTTGTCGGACCTAGACATCAACATTCTAGCTAAGACTCTTGCCACTAGACTGAATAGATTTATAGGAAATCTCATACACCGTGACCAAGTAGGTTTTATGTCTGTTCGGCAAGCCATCGATAATATTTGTCGGGCGCTCCTTTTATCTCACTTTGCTAAAACATATCGCATTCCATCCTGTTTTCTCTCCTTAGACAATAAAAAAGCATTTGATTCTATATCATGGTCTTATATGCATTTTACTTTGCAGAAATGGGGCTTTGGCCCTCATTTCCTACAATGGATTGCTGCATTATACAATTAACCTAAAGCATATATTAAATATGCGGGCTATAAATCAGATGCATTTATTATAGGAAGGGGCACAAGACAAGGGTGACCTCTTTCTCCTCTTCTGTTTGCCCTGCTTATTGAACCATTGGCCCAGAGAGTTAGAACTGATCCTTCCATTACAGGCATAGAACTAGGTGGATATCATCATAAGTTGTGTTTATTTGCGGATGATATTCATCTATTCTTATCCTCCCCACAAATCTCTATCCCTAATCTTATGAACATCTCAAACAGGTTTTCAGCTATTTCAGATCTTAAAGGTAATATGCATAAATCAACAGCATTGAACATTTCATTATCTGATAAGGAAATGTGTACGGTTAAGGAGGCATTTCCTTTTAAATGGGCTACACACAGTCTGCCTTACTTATGTATCCAGCTCACCGCAGATCACAAAGATCTATTTTCCACCAATTATCCAGCCTTATTGAAACAGACCACAAGTTTATTGTCAAAATGGTCATCTATTCCACTTTTCTGGTTCGGGAAAATTAATTTAATCAAAATGACCATTCTTCCGAATTTTTTATATTTATTTAGAGTTCTTCCTATACACATCCCAGCTTATTTTGTAAGAATTATACAGCAGAGAGTGATAGAATTCACTTGGGCACAAATTAAGCCAAGATTGCCTAAAGAAACCCTATATCTCCCCAAATTGCGGGGTGGCTTGGGTTTTCCTAATTTCATGACATATTATAAGGCTGCTCAAGTGGCACAACTGTCAAAATATCAAGCTACTACTGATACCCCCCTCCGGGTTGCAATAGAAGCAGTGGACGGTGACCCTTTCCCATTATCAAATATATTATGGTTACGTCCAAGGGATCGTAAGAACCTTCTGAACCCGATCGCTAAACATTCTTTATCACCGTGGGATAGAAACAGAACTATGTACGGTCTACAATCTTTACATAACCCATTCCTTTCATTCCACAAAAATCTGGCCTTCTATCCAGCATGGACTTCCCCCATGACCTTCCGAGGCTGGTATCTCATGCTTACACAATTTGGTTTCAGATTCATCATTATTACCCTTTCCAGATTTATGTAAATCCAATGGGCTTCCCCAATCTGAATTATTTCAATATTTACAAATTAAAATTTTCTACACTCCCTCTCTAAATACAAAGATTGCCATGACAAAACTGTCAATTTTCAAAAAAATTAGCTTGAAAGATCCACATTGTAGGGGAAGGATTTCATCACTCTATTCTAAATTGCTTACTAAACCTGATGCATCTCCACCCTCTTATGTGGCCAAATGAGAAAATGATCTATGTCATACTATTGATACAGCAGAATGGTCTGAAATATGGTCCATAATAAAATCTTCCTCATGGAATGTAACAGCTGTTGAGACTGCATACAAAGTACTCACACGATGGTACTTAGTTCCAGCTAGAATCTCTAAATATCTTCCGGATCATTCGGTTTCCTGTTTTCGCGGCTGTTCAGAGCTGGGTTTACATTTACACATATGGTGGAAATGTCCAGTGATACAAGAATTTTGGAAATCAATTTTCATGCTTGCCTCAGCAATGTTCAAAAGCACTATTACACCTGACCCGACATTGGCCCTTCTAAACTTAAGACCGTAATTTCTACAACAAAAACAGTTTAAATTATTAATACAGCTCTTAATAGCTAAACAGACTATAGCTAAAGCTTGGAAAATACCTAATCTGAATTTATCTGATACCAAACATAGAATGAACCAAACTCTGTTATATGCAAAGATAAAAGCTTTAGATAAAAACAGTCTAAAAAAGTTTAATAATCTATGGAAACCATGGATGAAACTGCTTGCCACCAGAATTCGAAGACCGAGTACTTTTACCATAGTAAATGAGGATTTAATGTGTAGATATATCATTACCCTCTGGGAGTAACCTACCTTCGGGGACCTCCTATCCCTCCCTCTTCCTACTTGTTTTCTTTCCCCTTCTTGTTGTAAACCCCTTCCCCTCCTTATTTTTCATATTAGCTTTTTAATGCAGGTAAACTCCACTATAGTTGGTTGACATAGCATAATATTACTCTGATATTAGGCCCCTAATCAGCGGTAGATCAACCATAATGTTCCACTATTGAAAAGAGCACTAAATATATTAGCGAATCTACATAAATGTATACATATACTTATATATATATATGGTAGATTCTTGTTTAGATAGTAAGCTTGTTTACATCTGATATGACTGATTTCTGATTGGGACTCTAAAACAAAGTTAATACTGCAGCTGCAGGAACAGATTCACAGGACTCAATCACTGTGTTTAAAATGTCCGTTCAATGAAAAATTTTATTATTACATGTTATTTTATACATAGATAAGAAAGGGGTGGTGTGAGATGTTATTAAAAGCTAACAAATAGAAATATGTTATTAAAAGCTAATAAATAGAAATATATTATTAAAAACTAGCGAATAGAACAATTGCAAAAGTAAAACCTTGAAAAGGGAGGGGGGAGTAGAGAGCGTTTAGTAGGAGAAGTGTCTGTGTGTTAGGTGAAGGTTACAGAACACATTTCAACAGAGAGAACAAAATGGATTCTCTTGTGCTTAAATGAACAGTACAATGAATGTCCATGTCATTTCCCCCCTTTTGTTTATTTGACACCATTCTTCTCCGCGTTACGTTCAGCCGATTGCTGGTAACTCCTGTTACATTGGCGCAGAGAAACAGCGTCCTGTTCAGCTCTCTCCTAGCTTTCTCACAATAATGGGTTCATCAGGGCTGGTGGTACATTTGTTGGTACAGAGCGTAGTCACACAGAGGCATAGCCTGATGAGGAAGTAAATAACAAACATGAGAAATAGGAACATCACAATGTAAGCGCCTAGTTTCTGTAACCATGTTGCTATGCCATATAAAAAATCACCAAAACCACCTAAACCCTGAAAGGGGTTCCATCCATCTTTAGCAATATCTCTGGCCTTAGTCTGTAGTTCTCTTATCTTAGCAAGATGCCCTTTAATAATGTCCTCATTATCAGAAATGTATATACAACAGTCAGTGCAAAATATCTTACACATCCCACCTTGAGCTGCAGTGAGATAATTTAGCGTTAATCTGTGCTCTAATACTACTTTTTTAAGCTGAGCCATTTCTTCATTTAATAAACCTATATCTGTGGTAGTAAGGTTAATAATCTCATCTACAATTCTAGTGTAATTATTTAGTCTTTTCATTGCTTCAATTCCCCATCCTGTCCAGGAAGGGAACCATGACCATGCCATGTCACCTTTAGTGAACAGCTCTCTTTTGAACACTAAAGGGTATTCTGGACTTTGATCTGGTCGCACTGTATCTTTGCGAACAGCCAAAGCAGGTACCAACTTCCCAATATAACATGTACCTGTAACATTAGTAGGAAGCCAGGTGTAAGCTTTATTTCCACATATATAATATAACCCTCTACGTATGGACGGTATGCCTGCTCCTAAAAAACTGGAAGCAATAACATGGAATCTCAGGAAACCGATATTTTCACATATTGGAAACTGTGAGCAATTTGTACTATAAAGGGTTCTATTTAGTTCTGGATCTGGGATATAATAATATTGACCATAGTTTCCTCCATAAACTGTAATTTTTGCTCCGCTGCAATCTGAATTGCCCAACTGTGTACATTTAGTGTTAAACGGGCATGTAATGTTTAAACAAATCTGTGGAGTGTTTATCTGTTTCGAAACCATCAAAGTTACTGATCTGTGCTCATTAGCTGTGGAAACGATGTATGAGCCATTTATTCTGGTCCTGTTTAGATCAGTGAAATTGAGAGGCATTGCTATCATGGGTATTGTTCCTGTTTGGGGATGTAAGTGAGAACATACCCAGCAGTTACTAGCGTTGCTATGGGTTGCATACAATTTTAACATTTGGATGAAAGGGTTATTTTTCCATGTCTCAGTTCTCACAAACAACAAAAAGAAAAGAAACATTATCATCTTTTTTTCAAAGGATATCATCACTTCAGGATTTTCTTGCAGTGACTGGCGTGAATCCAGGTGGGCTTTCCTTCCAACTTGACAGGAGAACCGGTTGTCAAAAGCACCAAATGTGGTCCGTCAAATTTTGGTTCTAGCGGCTTTCTGACGTGTCGCTTGACCACCACCCAGTCACCTGGTTGGATTCTGTGAATACCTGAAACAGAATCTTGGTCGGGGATAGATTTATAAACACCTTCATGTATTTTATTCAATGTTCTTTGCAAAATCTGAACATATTCTAACAGATTAGAGTGAGTAGCCTGCAACTGTTGGGGAAAATATAGCCCTGTTTTGGGTGGCCCTCCAAATAAAATCTCATAGGGGGACAGCCCATGTGGTTGTTTAGGTGTACAGAATATAGGGCTAATGGCAAAGCTTCCACCCATCCTTTTCCTGTATCTGCTTTAATTTTTGCACATCTGTTTTTCAAAATTCCATTAAGTCTCTCAACTTTACCACTACTTTGTGGATGATAAGGTGTATGGAAAGCTTGCTGTATGTGAAGTGCTTCCATTACCTCTTTCATTACTTCCCCAGTAAAATGGGTTCCTCTGTCACTCTCAATAGTTTCAGGAACTCCATATCTACAAACTATTTCATTCAAAATTTTCTTTGCTGTTGTTTTTGCATTTGCTTTGGCCACTGGCCAGCTCTCGGACCAACCTGAAAACATGTCAACACACACTAAAGCAAACTCATAGGTGCCTATTCTGGGCATCTGAATATAGTCTATTTGAATTCTTTGGAAAGGGAAATCTGGCTTTGGAGAATGCCTTTGGGGAACATGAACAGGCCTCCCTGCATTGTACAGAGCACAAGTGAGACATGAAGCACAAAACCTGGCTGCAAATGCACTAAATTGAGGTGCTATCCAATAGCAGTCAGTAAGTGCCACCATCGCGCCCTTAGCAAGATGACTGACGCCATGTGCCAGCTGTGCTAAAACTGGGTACAAACTCCTGGGTAGACACCACCTGTTGTCAGTGCTCCACAGGCCCTGCTGATTTTGGGTAGCATTACATTTGATCCACTTATCCTTCTCTTCATCAGGGGCCTGGTTCTGCAACTGAATTAGAGTTTCTACATCCCACTGCTCTTGATGAGGGGAATCTGTCCCCGCTACCTGGGCGACCCCTACAGTGGATGTGACTCCAAATGCCATAAGGGCAGCATCCTTTGCCGCTTGGTCCGCTAAAGCATTTCCTCTGGCTGTCATGTCACTTCCCCTTGCATGCCCTTTTACCTTCAAGATGGCAACTTCTGCTGGTTTCTGAAAGGCCTCAAATAGCCGCTCTATGAGTTTTGCATGTCTCACTGGCTTCCCTGCACTAGTCAGAAAGTGCCGTGCTTTCCAGATAGGCCCAAAATCGTGGGCTATTCCAAATGCATATCTGCTGTCAGTGTAAACATTTCCCCTTTGATTCTCTAGGAGATGACATGCTTTGACTACAGCATATAACTCCGCTTCCTGTGCTGACATCTGGGGTTTCAATGCTTCCTGATGTAAAATGGTGTCTGTAGTGGTTACAGCAAACCCTGTGTGTGGCTGACCATCATCAGTGTAAAATCTGGAACCATCTACGAATAAGTGTGTGTCACAATCTGATAAGGGCTCATCTTTTGCTGGTGTGACAGAGGCCCTTTCTACCTCCATAAGAGCCATACAATCATGAGAAAAACTCTCAGGTTCTACATCAGTACCATTTGTTGCATCTTCCTCATCAATTATAGGAAGAAGAGTAGCCGGATTTAAAGTAACACATCGTTTGATTGTTAAATTCGATGGAGCAAAAAGAGCAGACTGGTACTTGTCAAATCTACTGGCAGACACATGTCTAGTATTTACTTGATTCATGATTTCCTGTACTGCATGTGGCACATACAGGATCAGAGCAGAATCTAGTACAAGCTCCGTTACTTTGTCTAGCAGCAAAATGCAGGCTGCTATGGCTCGCATACAGCTGGGGGAGCCTTTGATGACAGGGTCTAATGAGGCTGATACATACATCACAGGCCTCTGTTTGTCTCCATGTAGCTGGGTGAGTACACCTGCAGCAAATCCATTGACTTCATGACAGAACAACGAGAAAGTCTTAGTATAGTCAGGAAGTCCAATGGCGGGAGCTTCAGACAAAATTTTAATAAGCTCCTTCATCTGCAATTCATTGTCCCATGTGAGTTTGAAAGGGTTTCTAGTGGTAGCCTCATATAGAGGAGCCATAAGTTCTGATGCATTTGGAATCCAGTCCCTACAATATCCCACTAACCCCAGGAAGGCACGTAGTTGCCGTACATTTCTTGGCTTTTCAAAGTTTTGTAGAGTTTTAACTCGATCTGGGGTTAGGTGACGGATTCCATGTGAAATGCAGTGACCCAGGAAGATCACTTTCTCTTGGCAGTATTGCAGCTTATCTTTGCTAACTTTGTTGTTACTGTTATAGAGAAACAGGAGAAGGCTTACTGTTTCTCTGCTACAAATGTCCTTTGTATCAGAACAAATAAGCAAATCGTCTATGTACTGAAGCAAAACTGTGTTTGGGTGTGAGGGGGACCATTGGTCCAATACTTGCTTTAACGCAGTATTATATTCAGAGGGGCTACTCACACAGCCTTGGGGCAATCTTGTCCATGCTAACTTTTGGGCATCATGGGTAAATGAAAAAAGGTGCCAGCAATCTGGGTGCAGGGGCACCGAAAAGAAAGCATTTGCCAGATCAATCACTGTAAAGCAGGTGCTGGAGGCAGGTATTCCACTTAGTAAAGTGCGGGGGTTGGGCACGATCGGGGTATCTGCCTCTATTATATTGTTAATGGCTCTCAAATCATGCACCATGTGATATGTCACCTGCCCACCCTTCTTGTCTGGCGGCTTTGCAATTGGGAACAGGGGTGTATTGACCTGGGACTTATTTGGTACAACAACCCCTGCTGCTTTCAGTTGAGTGATTTGATCCTTTATCCCCTCAGTCTGAGCAATACTCAGTGGGTACTGTTTAATCTGTGGGAGATAGGCTCCTGGTTTAATTTTTATCATGACTGGGGTGCAATCCAGCAGACCTACATCATATTTGCTGGTGGCCCATAATTCAGCGGGAATCACTTTCAATTCTGGTGGAAATGGCAGAGTAGAGTCTTGGATTAAAAATACTCCACAGGCAGAATTTAAAACTTCTCCTGACAGACTACTGACCACTTGGACTCCTGTAGGAGTGTAGTCTATGTTTGCTAAAATTTGGTTCAAAATGTCAGCTCCCAAAAGATTGGTAGGAACTGTGTCTGAAACTAACACTTTAGTGACAATTTCTGTTTGCTGTCCTAGCCTGAGTTTAAGTGGCTTGGACTCAACCAAATCAGTAGAGGTCCCGGTTAGGCCAACACCAGAGATAACATTTGTAGATAATAATCCTGGAGGTAAGTCCTCTATATTAAAAACACTTCGGCTTGCACCAGTATCAATTAAACAGGTTAATTCTGTTTCTCCTCCAGGATAGGGGAGTTCTTGTAAAAATACTTTTACTCTGGCCTCGGGACCATTGTCTCCCCTATTTAACATGATTGATACTGGCATGCCATTTTCCTATGCCTGATCCACTGCTTTTGGCAGAGAACTGGGATCAGCATGAGGGGCCTCTAAGCTCTTTTCTAGTCTACGGTCAGGAAGATGGCAGAATTTGGCTATGTGTCCTTCCCCATCACAATTGTAGCATATAATTGGTCCCCGATTGCCATGATTTCTGAAATTGTCTTTGCCTCTTCCTCTTCCTTTTCCTCTCTGCTTCCCCATGTACATTACCTTGGGTTTGCTGTCTTTTTGGTTAATCCTGTTTTCTATGGATAACAGGATAGGCAGGACGTCTCGAATAGACATATTGCCTGCCTCAGGACTTGCTGTGAACAACTTTTCTTTCAACTGGGGTATTAAACCATCAAGAAACCTTTGTTTCACCAGTTGTGTAGATGGACTTGCAGTTTCTCCCGCCTTCTCTTCCTCTATTTTAATGCCTGCTTCCTCAGCCATATCACTTAACCGCCTCCAATAAGCCCCTGCTGCTTCCTCTTTCCCTTGCTTAGCATTCATAAATTCAGCATGTCTGGTTTGTCCATATATTTGGGGCAATTTTTCCTTCAATTTCTCACAAACCTCCCGTCCACTAACCATCTTACCTAGATTTTTGACGTCTACACCACATTCTTTAAGTATATAGCCAGACATGTTGCTTCCCACTGCTTTAATAAGAAGCTGATGAATGTCAGTAGCAGAAGCCTCATATGCTTCCTGTGCAGCACTAAGTTTGTTTGCAAACCCAATTGGATTCTTTCTAGGATCTCCCAATCCCTCTAATATGGCTCTCATATCTTGGGGACTAAAAGGTACATGCCATTTAATTTGAGACTTACTGTCAACAGCATCACCTTCAAAAACTAATTGGGTTCTGACAGGATAAACTGCAACAGATTTCTCTATGCCAGGGGCAGAAGGGCTGGCATCTCCCTTCCTTCTCTCTTCATCTTGCTGCCACAATTTGGAAATTATGGTTTTCTCTGGAAGTTCAGACTCTATCTCTCTTTCTCTGGCCAAAGCCTTAAGTTCAGAGAGATCTAGGTTTGCATATGTGCCTTTTGATTTATGCCAATCATCTGTTTCTAGGATACGAGCCAAATCCCTCTTTGTAGGTTGATATGGGGCTGTTAAACCTCTGCTCTCTACTATATTGCATAGCTCATCTTTTGTGTGTTCCATGTAATCTAATTCTTTTGCTTTTGTGCGTGGACCCCTTAAAGCCAAACTGGCAGCCACATAAGGTGGGGGGTCCTCCTCTACAGAGTCTTCTGGCCAAACGTAGTACATTTGGGCAGTACTTTTATTAAATATCTCCGTCAAGCCAGTTTGATTTGCTACTTTAGCTTCTGTCTCCCATGTGCAAGCTATTCTCCATGTTCCTTCGCTGCACAGTAGTGGGCCATAATCGTGCAGAAAAGTTTGCCATACTTTTAAATCAAAAGTCTCTTCAGATTTTAAAGGTTTAGCTGTTCCCTTTGTCCATTCTACCCATTTATCTAGGGGCTCAGTATAGGCAGAACCGTACCTTCGGTTCATATATTCTCTAGCGCTCATCTTGCGCTGGGCATTTTCTGAAGACCTCTCTCCCTTCATTCCCTTAATTAATTTAATGCCCATAATGACTGGCCAGTCTTCTCTCTTCTCTACTTGTGCCTATACCCTCTTGCCTCTAAAACAAATAGTACAGCAAATCTGCAGATTTACAAGAATAGTCTCCACTTATCTACGTGGATAGAAGGGGTTTATGACAATAGACAAAACACTCATTAAGAGACCCTCCTCGTCTCTTCTCTTCTCTGTGAGTTTTATCTGACCCTACCATGCGCCTCTGACCCAGGTCGCCCACAAGGAGTCAATGCAGGGAACTGCAGAGGATTTTCCCTATCCACACACAGTCCAACCCGTGAAGGGGGACACAAACACATTCACACACACGTTACCCAACCAGAAAGGTCCGAGAGTGGTCTGGTTTCCTTGAGAACGGACAGATAGGATACATAGGAAAAGGCAGAAATATAGCAAGCTTAAGGGCAGCTTACCTAGCCGGCATTTGAGGTCTGCGTTTCCCGATGATCCCGATCGAAGCACGGTTCCTTCTGGAGACTCTGCCAAACTCCTGTTATGGCTCGCCAAGACTGATATGACTGATTTCTGATTGGGACTCTAAAACAAAGTTAATACTGCAGCTGCAGGAACAGATTCACAGGACTCAATCACTGTGTTTAAAATGTCCGTTCAGTGAAAAATTTTATTATTACATGTTATTTTATACATAGATAAGAAAGGGGTGGTGTGAGATGTTATTAAAAGCTAACAAATAGAAATATGTTATTAAAAGCTAACAAATAGAAATATATTATTAAAAACTAGCGAATAGAACAATTGCAAAAGTAAAACCTTGAAAAGGGAGGGGGGAGTAGAGAGTGTTTAGTAGGAGAAGTGTCTGTGTGTTAGGTGAAGGTTACAGAACACATTTCAACAGAGAGAACAAAATGGATTCTCTTGTGCTTAAATGAACAGTACAATGAATGTCCATGTCAGATCTTAAGTAAAACAATTATATGATGTCATATGCGACTAAAGATATACTTTCCTGTAATAAGATTATCTTAATGTTACGATGAAAATTTTTTCTCTTTACTCATTACATTCAATGTTTTATGATAATCTTTAATAAAATACTTGAACAATGTCTCTAAAGTAAATTACAGGGACAAATAACAAAAAAAAAAACAACATACACATTTGGCTCTTTAAAAATGCAAGTACATAAAAATACCAATTGATCCCAAATAGAACTCCAGTAAGCTCCTAACTTTTGTAATGACTAGACAATACTGCAAATCCTAAGCAGTGTTATCAGCTCTGAGTTCTTCCCTGCTATACTACAGATCCCCCCATGTAATAAAGATGAGGAGAGGGGAAGGTGCTTAGAAGTCAAAATTAAAAAGTTAGCAGTCTACAGTGACAACACTGCGCCTTCTTAGAGACAGTACACAATGTCACTGCCATTCTCGGACAGAAAGTGCACTACTGGCAGGATCACTAAGTGAAAATAAAGGCAAAAAAAGACTGAAAAAACCTAATGCAGCTACCACATCTAAGGACTGGTAAACTATAAAATATTACATTTTTGTCCTTGGGTTTAGATACAGTTTAACAGCTTCAGCCCCAGAAGATTTTACCCCCTTCCTGACCAGAGCACTTTTTAAATTTGGCATTGCGTCGCTTTAACTGATAATTGCACGTTCATGCAATGCTGTACCCTAACAAAATTTGCGTCCTTTTTTTCCCAGAAATAGAGCTTTCTTTTGATGGTATTTTATCACCTCTGCGGTTTTTATTTTTTGCTCTATAAACAAAAAAAGAGCAACAATTTTGAAAAAAAACAATATTTTTTACATTTTACTATAATCAATATCCCCAAAAATGTTTTTAAAAGACAAATTTCTTCATCAGTTTAGGCCAATAAATATTCTTCAAAATATTTTTGGGAAAAAAATCGCAATAAGCATATATTGTATGGTTTGCACAGAAGTTATAGAGTCTACAAACTATGGGAAAGATTTATGGCATTTTTATTATTATTTTTTTTTACTAGTAATGGTGGGGATCTGTGATTTTTAGTGGTATTGCAACATTGCGGCAGACAGATCAGACACTTTTAACACATTTTTGGGACCATTGACATTTATACAGCGATCAGTGCTATAAAATGCACTGATTACTGTGTAAATGTCACTGGTAGGGAAGAGGTTAACACTAAGGGGTGATCAAGGGGTAAACTGTGTTCCCTAGTTAGTGTTTCTAACTGTATTGGGATAGGACTGACTGGGGCAGGAGACATATCACTGTTCCTACTTAGTAGGAACAAACAATATGTCTCCCCTCCCCTGACAGAACAGGGATTTGTGTGTTTACACACATAAATCCCCGTGCTGGCTCTCGTGCCTGTGATTGCCTCCTGACAGCTCTTAAAGGGAACAACAAACCCATATGGGGTTTCGCCCAGGCGTGACATTCTGCCGATGTATTTTGGTGTGAGCTGGTCGGCAAGTGGTTAAACTGTATCTAATCCCAACGACAAAAATGTATTATATAAGACATAGCCTCAGAATTTTTTTTTTAGAGCATGTATGCTAGATAGGGATGAGCTTCAGGTTCAGGTCAACCATAGGTTAGACCCAAACCAAGCTGTTTGCAGTTAGCCAAATTGACAATCTAAATAGCCAGATTTGGTCAGTTGGTTCACTTATGGAACCATCAGCTGGTGCAGCCAGAAATCATTAATTTAGTGGCAGTATTGCTATTGACACTAAATGATTTTGGGTCAGCAGCCAGCACAGCTTATGTCATCTTCTTAATATGACCATATTTGACCAGTGATGTCAGCCCCTTCAGACTACCACAACCACCAAGCCAGAGATATAGGGAAGAAGCATTTTTTCCTATCAACATGGATACAGGTGCCTAACTGGGAGGCATGCTCAAGGCAACTTCACAATTCTGAGGGTATGTATCTTGAATAGAATGCAAATCTAATATCGTTCACATTGTCCAGTGATGCATATCCAGCAACAGCCACAATAAGTGACGCCCCAGCGACCTACGTACTCAACCACTCCTCTCCCAACCTAAATGACAGCACCCCAGCCAGGTGCTGAATTTCAACAAAGCAGCTTGCTATGCTGGTTGACATCATTGACCATATGTGGCTAATGAAAGCACTCTGGATCCCTTGGCCACTTTGTTTACAAACAGAAGCCAAACTATTATTTTTTTTATGCTAGTTCTACTAGAGTACATTCTACAGGTGCACCACTTCACATGCAGGTTTAAGGCTTCCCCTAAGGATTTTATTTTTAAAGGAATTGTGTAATTTAATGTTGCCCGTCAGGCCTTTATTTAAAGGGCTTCTCCCTTCTAAACAGAATTTTTATTTTGCCTTGGTACATCCTCTAGTGTGGTCCCAGCTACCCTTGCCCGTGGTTTGATTTTGGGAGATCCCCATGCCATTTTTTAAACAATTAAAAACAAGCCAGCGGGAAAATGTCATTTAGCAGCAAATATTTTTTCACTTTTGCTTGTGTACATCTTACAGATGTGCCACTTCACAGGCAGGTTTAAGGCATACCCAAGCATGTTATTTGGTGTATTTTTATTGTTGCTCTTTAAGTCACATTAAAAAAACATGCTCCCCGCTAAATGGTATTTATATATTTTTCAGTCCCCCTTTGCAGTGTCCACCTACCCATGCCCCTTTTTAACAAAAGCTTGCACCTTGGCTTTGGAGAAAAATTACAAGATTCAGCTCCTATAGACTTCAGTGGGGTTCATGTCCTAAGTTCATCATTTACAGATTTTAGACTGGGTTCACAAATCATCCTGCAAACCAAACACAAGCCAGTTTGCTCATCATTAATGCATATATTGTATTACTTCTTGCAGATATCAAAGTTCTACCCCCGACAATACTGTCTTCTGCCTTCTCTTAGGATGGAGTTATCTTTATTCAGATACTTTACAGGCAAAGCATCTATCTTCTGGACTGAGAGGCTGGTTCAGAGATGACACAATAATGTAAATCCTGGTTCCTGTGCAATTCTTTGCTGGCTTCACAAATGTCTGACCCAGATCAGTCCTGCTGTGGCCTATCCCCTTGAGACTACAAAGTTACATTGCAGTCTGATTACTGAGGAAGGGGAGACTGAGAAAATGCTACCTCCTGTCTGCAACAGATTGATGACACCAGCTCAGTCTAGGTTAAGTCACTGGGCTGGAGCTAAGAGATTTTTACAAGAAGATTGTGGAACATCAAATACACATTAGGGGAACTCAGAAACTCTTAAAAATAACAGCCATCACTATGTAAGTCTGTCATGTTAGTCCACATCAGGCATCAGAAAGGAAAGGAATTCCATAAATCACATTGCTATAGAAACCTCACAACCCAGAAGTGTTGTCAAGAGCTATGAGGACACCCCAACCATTGACCAACACCTCTCTGCTAGCTCTGATCCAGGACTAAGTTTTCAGCTTAGATACTGTATGCAGCCCTGTTGCAGCCTTGACGCATAGGAATGGCTGTTGTCATCTCTTTGCTTTTGCCTCTGACAGACCATTTATTTAAGAAGCATTTGTGACTGCATTTCAATCTCGTTCTAATAAATTGGTTTATTTTATTTAATGCAGAAGATTGTTGCACCATTTTCTTCCTATATATTTATTAACACAGATCAGTAAAATTGAAAGGTCCTCTTTAAAGTTTAACATTTTTCATATTTATGTAGTAATACTAACAAAATAAATAAATCCTGTGAATATTACAGTAAATCACAGGCAAACACATTACTGTAAGATATACTTAAGCCTTTCTTTGTATCTTTGGAAGTCTATGTCTGCTAACCAACACAGAAGAAGATTTATATACATATTACACTGGGGTAATCCATACACCCTAATGAACAACGTCTTTCCTGCAATACCATAAAATCCCTTCAGATATTATTAATTTCCTCAAAAAAGCTAGGAATCACTGAAAGTTTTCATTAATTGACATAATGTAATTTAAATAAATTATACACCTCTCTGTGTCACTTAACATGAACTGCTGACATCTTGTCTTTGCTCTGTGAGCTGTATAAATCATCCTTCCACATTCATTTATTGTGTAACATAGATAATAAAAAGCAAGGTCAACTAGAGTTAAAAAAGCATAGTGGGAAGATGTATATGGCATGTCCAGACAAGACCAGGATGTGACAGTTAAGCTGCTGAGCTCAAGCTATGCTGAATATTAATATTATATCTTGCTGATTAATCAGCACTGCTGAGTTCAAAACGGGGCCAACATGATCTAACAACACGTATTGCACTTAAAAGCATTTGCAAGACATTTTTACACCTTTGACAGTGTTTATTTTGAGTGTCCAAACTTTGTTCCAACCATTATTGCCCTGTCCCCCAAACATGGTTCCCCCCTCCCACTACTTAGCAAAATTTACAAGAGTTATTATGCAAAATGTCATGTTTCATCACCTTGATTTTTTAGGCTACCAATATACTGCAGAATCAGAGAGACAAGAAGTTATATTTATGCATCCCAGGCAGATGACCCTTTAAGGGGAGCCCTAGAGACACACCCATTTATCCCAAATTAGTGAGAGAAATTAGGAAGGAAAAAGCACAGTTTGAGAAGATGAACAAATACTTTACCACTGCTGCAAGACTTACCCAAAATTCTGCACAGGTAGGAAAGATGTTTCCTGAGGAAGATAACAGTAAATCTGTCTTCAAGTCAGGCTCTGGAACATCATCAGATACTACAAATGAAGTCATAAAAGTAATACAGATGGATGCTACCTGCAAAGCCATCAGAAGACTTCAGAAGGCCTCGGGAAGGGTGCTAATTGGGAGCAGAAGTCCACAACAGATGGAATTTGAATATTATTGAGGCTGGAGAAGATAGAGATAGTGTTACAGCAAGGAGAGGTGGCCTGCTTCTGGGCCTCAGTGAAGTCAAGGTAGAGCAAGCTACCTAATATTGTACTGGAAACAGACCCAGAAAAAGAGACAGACTCCAAGCTCTTGGTAAATCTATGGGCCTGAATACTGCTTAGACATGTAGCGCCCACCCCATTCAGGTGGGTGCTTAGTGTGTTCTGATATTAGTGACAGGAAAATTTGGCCTAGGCTTTGCATTTTTTCTTAGGCCTGGTTGTTTTTTTGTGGGTGGGAGTGTTAGAATAGAGGGGGTGTGGCCACCTACACTCTGGCTCAAGGAAGTCCCCTCATCCTTCCAGTGGAAATGTTCTGGAAGGGAGACAGGATTTGGGACCTGAGTGGCAGGCAGCTTATGTGGAGAGTTCTGGACTAATCATTAAATTGTATTGGCAGGGGCAGGATTTTTATATAAGCTGGGGTCACATGCTTCCTGGAGGAGATTGAGGAGTTGGAACCATGTAAGAGTGCAGCAGGAGGAGGCTTGAAGGCCTGGGTGGTTCAAAGACCCCAGTGCTGGATAGCAGTAGGAGTTCAGAAGTACTGGAGGAGGAGGCTTGAAGGCCTGGGTGGTTCAGAGACCCCAGCGCTGGATAGCAGGAGCAGTTATTAGCATGTAGACCAGAGGAGAAAACAGGGCGTCCCAGCCTGGGATGTGCCCGACCATGAGGAGGAGGAAGTAGGAGCAAAGCGTACAGAGGAAACTGGGAATTGACTTTCTGGGAGTACCATGGACTGTTAATTGGGAGTGAGCAAAGAGAGTGCAACCCAGTGGTGCTTATCCGTAAACTTGCTATGAGTCCAAGGACCTAGTAAGAGACACTTTTGTCCAGAACTGACAGGGATTGATTGCAAGAGTCAAGGAATCAGGCGTCGGAGGCCTGGGAATCTTTTATCCACAGCATTATTCAAAGTGATGCTGGTCAGTTCACAAAAGGAAAGTACACAGGAACCAGAATTAATAGAGGCATCTCATATCTTCTATCTACTTGTTTCACCAACTCAAGTTCAAGAATAAAGTTATATAAAATACAGAGACTGTCTGGTGTTCTGAAGTTGCATGGGAAGGTCATTGACATAAAGGTAATGAACAACTTTGCAGCTCCCAAGAGAGTGGTGCACTACATGCAGATAAACCTTCATTTCACCTTCCGTTTTGGTAGCGGATGAGAAGATTCAATTCTGGCAAAATGTTTGATTCCAGCAGATATGTCAACTTTGCCAGAACTCACCGTCCAGCTAATGAGATGGCAAGAGTTTCTTCTCCAAGATTGAGTTCAACATGGGATATGTAAAGAGTACTCAGCATCTCATATGCCAACAGTTAAAGCACCCCTTCAAAAAAAGGTCATGGAGGATTAGATTAGGACTGACAAAAAAGCAGGATCATTAGAGAGCCCATATGCTTTTCAAGTAGTAGTAGTCCAAAAGAAGAATGGTTTGATAAAAATGTGCATTGAGTACAACTAGGGATGAGCTTCGAGTTCGAGTTGAACCCATGTTCGACTCGAATATCGCCTGTTCGGTTGTTTGTCGAATTGTGAACGTTATAGGCCGTTCGCGCCAAATTCGAGTGGAGAATCACGGCCCATAATTCTCTGCGGCATCGCAGTGCATTGCTGGCTGATGATTGGTCAAGCATGCACTATGACCCGCATGCTTGGCCAATCACAGTGCCGTCTGTACAGAGAGCCGTAATTGGCCAAAGCCAGGGTGGCTTTGGCCAATTATGGCTCAGCGGGTTTAGTACACGCCCCACACTATATATGTATATATATATATATATATATATATATATATATATATATATATATATATATGCATGGCGGCCTTGTGTAGTGTGTTGCGGCGGCGGAGAGAGATAGACAGAGAGACAGTGTCAATTGATTTAAGTTAGAAAGAGTAGGCAGTCGAGTCAGTTAGCTGCACTTACAGTGTATTGTGTATATATATATGCATCCTAGGTGTTGTGTGTATATATATATATATATATATATATATATATATATATATATATATACACTGTATTCAGTTTAGCTAAATCCGTTCCTGTTATTCTCTTTCTAATATACTGGCAGGCAGGTGTTTTTACAGTATTTACAGTATTTACAGTTAGTGTACTGTGTCCTCTGCACAGTGTGCACCTAAAGCTACCTGAAGACAATTGCTGGTGTTCTTCTGATCCTATTAATACCACAGGCAGGCAGCTGCAGTATTTACAGTTAGTGTACTGTGTCCTGTGCACAGTGTGCACCTAAAGTTACCTGAAGACAATTGCTGGTGTTCTTCTGATCCTGTTAATACCACAGGCAGGCAGCTGCAGTATTTACAGTAATGCCCCGTACACACGGTCGGATTTTCCGATGGAAAATGTCCGATCGGAGCGTGTTGTCGGAAATTCTGACCATGTGTGGGCTCCATCGGACATTTTCCATCGGATTTTCCGACACACAAAGTTGGAGAGCAGGAGATAAAATTTTCCGACAACAAAATCCGTTGTCGGAAATTCCGATCGTGTGTACACAAATCCGACGAACGAAATGCCACGCATGCTCAGAATAAATAAAGAGATGAAAGCTATTGGCCACTGCCCCGTTTATAGTCCCGACGTACGTGTTTTACGTCACCGCGTTTAGAACGATCAGATTTTCTGACAACTTTGTGCGACCGTGTGTAGACAAAACAAGTTTGAGCCAACATCCGTCGGAAAAAATCCTAGGATTTTGTTGTCGGATTGTCCGAACAAAGTCCGACCGTGTGTACGCCCCATTAGTGTACTGTGTCCTGTGCACAATGTGCACCTAAAGCTACCTGAAGACAATTGCTGGTGTTCTGATCCTATTAATACCACAGGCAGGCAGCTGCAGTATTTACCGTTAGTGTACTGTGTCCTCTGCACAGTGTGCACCTAAAGCTACCTGAAGACAATTGCTGGTGTTCTTCTGATCTTATTAATACCACAGGCAGGCAGCTGCAGTATTTACAGTTAGTGTACTGTGTCCTCTGCACAGTGTGCACTTAAAGCTACCTGAAGACAATCGCTGATGTTATTTTTTTTTTTATTTTTTTTAAATCAAGTTTTTATTGGTATTTTCAAACAAAAATTAACATGTACAGAAAGAGAAATAAGAAGTCACTTATAAATGCAGTAATGCGGACGCAGCTGCTTTGATAGTAAGATTAAGCAGTAAAGTTACATATATGTGTTTGCTTTGAGGAGCATAGAAATGGTACAACGGTTGCTACAATTAACATGAGAAAGTCAATGAGTATTCTTATTGTTTATAGACGTAGAACTGTGCATGGATAAAAATTTAAGCAGATCTTTATATCTTGTTGGGGATAGTATTGTGGTTAGAGTAGGATATTTTCAATACTGTCTATAGCTTATGCAGATATGATGTCAGGTGTAGGGGGTAACGGATAGAAATGGGAGGTTTTATATAAGAGGCAAGAGAGGTAAGTAGGGGGGGGGAGTTAATATGTTAGGCCAGTGAGATAGTGTAAGGTTTAGTAGTCTAGTTCATGGTTATGGGTGACTTGTGTGTTTTGTTGGGACGGGGGATCAAAAATGGAGTGAAAGGGGAAGGCGGAAGTATGGAGGGAGGGGTCATGGAATACAGTAGGATGAGGAGACAGGGAAGCACCTAGTTCCTGCCATAGCCCAGTGAAGTTAGTCATGTTATGTATTGTTTGTATTCATTTGTAGTGGTGAAGTGTATCCAAGATGTCCATGTTTTGGTGAACTTTGCTTGTGTGTCAGTGGATTGGTGGATGAGGTCTTCCATTACCTTTATTCGATTGATACGATGAAACCACTCCTTTATGGTAGGTGGTTCAGGGGAGCGCCATTTGGAGGGTATTCTTGCTGCGTTCACCAAATGCATGGCTAAAGAACGATGGTATGCTGGTATATGAATAGTGGAATGATGTAGTAGAAACATTGCGGGGTCGAAGTCCAGGGCATATGTGGTGATTCGTGTGATTAGAGTGTGAACTTCTTTCCAGAAAGGTTGGATTTTGGAGCAAGACCACCAGACATGTAGCAGTGAACCTGTGTCTGCTTTACATCTCCAGCATGTTTGGGGTATTGTTGGGTTGAAGTGATGTAGCAGAAGTGGAGTTCTGTACCATCTGGAGAATAATTTATATGCATTTTCTTGGACTTGCACGTTCATCGAACCTTTGTGGATTAAAGTGTAGATGGTAGCCCAGTCTTGATCACTCAATTGTATTGAGAGATCTCGTTCCCACTGTCTATTATTCCAGTGTGTTGTCAGGGTGTGTTCGTTGAATAAGAGGGTGTATGTTTGCGAGATCAGGTGTGTTTGAGTGCTGTTACTTAGACATAAATTTTCAAATGGGGTCGTGATTCTGGACCAGTCCGGGTTGGGTTTTGGTTTGTTGAAGAAATTTCGTAGTTGGACGTATGTCCAAAAAGGAAAGGAGTCTATTTTTAATCTTGAAGCTAAAGCGGTTTGTGATAAGAGGTGACCCCCTCAAAGAAATGTTCGGCTCTGACAGTCTGGTGGGGCCATATGTCTGGTAAAAAGGAAACGTGGATTCCCGGGCCTAATTCAGGGTTTAGTCGTAAAGGTGTCATCGGTCCGTTGACTGATGAGATTTTGTGCTTACTACAGGTGTTTCGTAATGAAATCAGTGTAGGGTTAATAAGTGGGTGTTGAGAGTATTCAGAGGGTACAGAGGGGGAGTTGATCCATGGGAGGTTTTGAATGGGCACCGTTGAGAACGATTGTTCCAAGTGAACCCAGTCTTTGTGCTCGGAATGTACGTTCCAGTCAATGATTCTAGCCAGGTGGCATGCTTGTTGATATTTGCGTATGTCTGGGATTCCTATGCCTCCCAAGAGTTTGGGTTTGGTCAGTCTCAAGAAGCTCAGTCTTGGGCGCGCTTTACCCCATATGAATGTCGTGCAGGCTTTTTGGTATGTAGAAAAGAATTTAGGTGGTATTTTGATCGGGATAGTTTGTAGGAGATATAAAATTCTGGGTAGGATGTTCATTTTGATGATAGCGGCCCTGCCGAACCAGGAGAAGTATCCTGAGGACCATTTCTTTAAATCTATTTGTATTTTTTGAAGGAGTGTGGCATGGTTCAGGGTGTATAGATCCGCTAGAGAAGTCGGCACCTGAATGCATAAATACGGAAGTGCATGCTTATTCCAGGTGAACGGAAAATTAAGTTGGCATTGTTGACAGATGTCTGAGGATAGGGAGATGTTAAGGGCATTTGATTTCAAAAAATTGATTTGAAGATTTGAGAGGGTATGAAAGGTTTGGAAGTCTTTAAGTAGGTTCGGAATTGTGGTAAGTGGGTCTGTAAGGAATAGGAGGATGTCATCCGCGAATGCTGCTAATTTATATGTGCGGTGTTTAATTTGTATACCTTTGATGTCTGGGTTGGAATTGAGGCGTCTGAGGAGAGGTTCAAGAGAGAGAATAAAGATTGAGGGGGATAGTGGGCATCCTTGGAGAGTTCCATTCGACACGGAGAAGGCATCCGACAGGTGACCGTTAACTTTAACCTTTGCAGTGGGACTAGAATACAGTGCTGATATGTAGCATCGTTTGGGGAAGGCCTATAGTTTTGAGGGTTTCTTTCATGTAGTCCCATGCCACCCTGTCGAATGCCTTCTCTGCGTCAAGGGAAAGCATAAATCCCTTGTTTTTGGTGGATGTGAGCCAATGGTGGATATTGAGCGTCTTGAGAGTATTATCTCTCGCTTCCCTGCCGGGAACAAAACCCACTTGTTCAAGGCCGACTAGCTGGGGGATCAGGGGTAGGAGTAGATTTGCTAAAGTTTTTGCATACCATTTAAGGTCAACATTGAGCAGTGAGATAGGTCTGTAGTTGGTAACTAAGGAGTGGTCTTTGTCCGGTTTGGGAATTACTGCTATGTGGGCTGTGAGGAGATCTCGTGGAGGGTTGATTGGTTGTGCGAAAGAATTGAATGCTTTTAAAAAGGAGGGTGTAAGTAGTCCTGCGTATTTGTTGTAGTAACCTGCAGTAAGGCTGTCTGGTCCTGGGCTTTTGCCCCTTTTCATCTGTTTTAGAGCAGTGTCAACTTCAGAGCGTGTAAGTGGGGCGTTTAATTCCTGGGCTATGGATTCTGATATAGGAGTTGGGCTATATTGTTTTAAGAAGTCGGATATCATTGGAGTGCGGGTGATGTTGTCTGTGGGGGGGGGGGATTGGTTAGGTTATATAGTTTACTGTAATATTGTACAAATTGTCGAGCAATGTCTGGGGTTTTGTTTATTTTATGTCCTGAAGGGTCGATGATATGGTGGATTGTCTTGTTAGATCTATATATTTGAAGAGCTCTGGCTAGCATTTTGCTTGCTTTGTTGCCAAATTCATAAAATTTCTTTTTAGATAGGATGTATTTGCGTTGTATCTGTTTGTCTAATAAGTCCAGTAGATCTTTTCTAGCCTGTATCAAGTCATTTAAAGTGGTGAGTGCTTGAGATTGTTTATGTACCCCTTCAAGTCTACGGATCCTTTCTGTCAAATCTGAGTGCTGTTTTCTTTTTTCCTTGTTTCTTTTTGCTGCCGCCGCGAGGAGAGTGCCCCTAATTGCGCTTTTATGGGTTTCCCAGTTGTTTATTGGGGAGGTGTCTTCTGGGTTGTTTTCTTGGAAAAAATGTTGTAAGGTAGATTCTACTTCCGTTGTGATAGAAGGGTCAGTGAGTAATGAAGAGTCTAACCTCCATATTCGTGAGCATGGCGTAGTTTCGGGGAGCTGAAGTGATAAAGAGATGGGATGATGATCCGAGATAGTCATGGGCTCAATAGAGGTTCGGTGGATTAGGGATAGGTCATTTTGTGTCAGGAATATGTAGTCTATTCTGGAGTATCTGTTGTGTGGTGTTGAGTAGAAGGTGTAGTCTTTAGCGTCTGGGTTCAGGGTACGCCATGTATCATGAAGTAGTAACCTTTTGAGTAGGGATTTAATTTCCCTGAGGGCCTTATATGGAAGTGCTGAGGATCCCGAGGATGTGTCTTGGATAGGGTTTAGTGGGACATTGAAGTCTCCACCCAGTACAAGGGTGCCTTCTTTGAAGGTCGTGAGAGCAGTCGTAACAGACCTAAAGAATGGTACTTGGTGTTTGTTTGGCGCGTATATGTTTGCCAATGTTATTGTTCTGCTGTGAAGCGAGCCTTTTAAGAAGAGATATCTGCCGTCCGTGTCTATAAGCGAGTCTGTGATCTGAAAGGGGCAGTTTTTTGCAATAAGGATCGAAACCCCTTTGTTTTGTGCAGGGGGTTGGTGGCATGTAACACTGTTGGGTATTGAGCATTGAGTAGTTTCGGGGTATTATTGGAACGGAAGTGTGTTTCCTGTAAAAATATGATACTAGCATTTAGTCTGTGCATGGTAAGGAGGAGTTTAGAACGTTTTTCTGGTGTATTAAGTCCCTTTACATTAAGGGACACTATTTTAGGCATGGATTTATCGTTTTCTGTTGTCTTCGGTACCATGGTAAAGTTATTCGTATGTATTTTTATAATGAGGTGTGGGCTGTGGTAGGAGGATGGGTGTGGGGAGGGGTTTGATTTGGGCAGTAGAGTGAGGAAAGGTTATCAAAGAGGATGGGTAAAAGGAACCGGCACTATGTGGCGTTCTGGTCACCTAAATCGGTGTCCCGAGCCACAGAGATATATTCACCGGTAAAATTCAGTGGTTTTAATCTTATAGTAATGTATAGGGGTTAGGTGTAGTATGTTTAGCCACTGTGTGGGAGTTGGTTTGTCAATTGAGAGATATGGATGATGATAAAGATAAAAAATAAATAGGAGTGACCAAAGTGGTCCGTCTCACCATCAGCCTTATGTCTTAGAACTGGGGGTGTATGTGGGGTGGTGAGTTTTAATAACTTGGTTGTGGAAGGAACAATCACAAGGATGTGTTGGCATGTGTGTATAAGATGGGTAGGATGGGTGCGGTGGGTTGAGGTCTTTTGTAGTCAGTTACTACAATGGTAATATAGGGTGGAGCCCTGTGTGGGGCGCCCGTGATCAGGTAAGCTGGTGGGTAAGGTAAGGAGAAGAGCATATGCATAGAGAATAGCAAGCAACATCTGTCGTTATTGACCTTAACTGAGACAACGGGTGAGTGTTGTGTCTGCGACAACTAAGCATTTTCGACTGAGCGCACAGAAAGGTCGTGTGCTCTCAACCTGTTATAACAATTTTTAAACAAGAAAAGTACAATCAATCCAAAGTGAAATAAAAGTAGTCTAATGCCCCGTACACACGGTCGGATTTTCCGATGGAAAATGTCCGATCGGAGCGTGTTGTCGGAAATTCCGACCGTGTGTGGGCTCCATCGGACATTTTCCATCGGATTTTCCGACACACAACGTTGGAGAGCAGGAGATAAAATTTTCCGACAACAAAATCCGATCACGTCAATTCCGACCGTGTGTGGCCTGTTCCGACGCACAAAGTGCCACGCATGCTCAGAAGAAATTCCGGCACGGAACAGCTCGTTCTTTTAAACTTAGCGTTCGCAATGGATACAGCACTTTCGTCACGCTGCAATGTTCAAAATGGTTTAATACAGCGCACTCTCTTCTTCTTTATAATGTGACAAGAATTAAGTAGTTTTGCTGCTCATATTCACACACACTTCTCACAAAGTTTTTTTTTTTTTTTTTTTATTATTGGTATTCCCTGAATATATTGTTATTAGTTTTTTTATTTAATTTTTGGGGATTTTAAGCCTTTTTTTTTTTTTATTTAATGTTTGTATTTTTTCAAAGGCTGATCTTTGTTCAATGTTATTTTTATTTTTACTCCAGAATATTTTTGTGTGTGTTTTGTGTGTCAAGTTACCCCAACACCATTGATATCTTTTATTATTTAATCTCAAGGAGATTGTTTGTTGTTGGTGTCCCTTGTTAATTTCACATTGTATATTTGAAATGTACCTGAATCCTCACAAACAAACTGTCCTTTTTGAAGTAAAACACATAGGAGAGTATAATTCAAAACAAAAATCCTTTATTAAGGGCTCAGAACCAAACAAAGAGGAAGGCAACACTGGATCAACAGGAGAAATTAGCGAAGCCTGGGACCCCCAGGGCAGACATCAATTCTTGAACATCAAAATTGGTGGCCTGAGGAGTCCATATGTAAGGGAGGGCAGTCTTGTCCAGAATTCGCAGAGATCCAGATAGCAGCAGATGACATCTGTGTCCCCAGGCTGTGGTACCACAAGAGGCTGCATCTTTTGGCCGACCAGACTGGATCCAGGGTCCTCACTTTCTGTTCTTCCTTCCACGCTTCCTTCTGTGGCTGTGGCTGTGCAGTTGGAGATGTGGCAGGAGGAGGAGGAGGACCTGGAGGAGGAGGAGGACTGGGAGGACCTGGAGGAGAAGGAGGAGGAGGACCTGCAGGAGGAGGAGGAGGACCATTGCAAAGGTGTGTCTGAGCTGTAATTTGGCCCCTCATACCTTTGTTAAGAGCCTCCAATATGAGGGACTCACACATGACTTGTTGTCCCTCCTCCATCCTCTGCATTTTATATGCAATGACGGCAGCAATGTCCTCCTCCACGGTCTGTCGTGCTCCCAGGACCTCTGTAGCCCTCCAAAAGAGTCCTCTGCCAGCCTCCTCTAGGGCACTCCTCCTACTACCACTTTCTCTTTTCAGGGGGGGTGGAGGGACCTGCAGATCAGCCAGCCGGCTCGGCCCGGCCACCTCCTGGCTGAGACTTCCCTGTGTATGAAAAAGGGACATGGTTGTAATGTTTTGCATCATCAATCACAATCCTAAATTAGTACTCCCAACTAACATCTAGTTAACATCCTTGATTGGACAAGCAGAAATATTTAGAGGAATGCTATAGCTGGCTCAATCTGGGCTCCTCCACATGTGGCCTGGAAGGCCCAGGTTGGGCGTCAGAAGCCTCAACCAGGGGGGAAGGAAGCGTGGAAGGAAGACTGGAGAGGGATGGCCTGGGTTCAGTCTGGCCTGCCAGAAAATGCAGCCTGTCGTAGTACAACATCCTGGGGACATAGATGTCATCTGCTGCAGATCTCTGTGAATCCAGGACCTTCTTGCGCTCCCTTAGATATGTACTCCTCAGGCCACAAATTAAGATCTTTAAATAGGTGATGTCTGCCGTGGGGATCACCTGCTTCACAATTTCACACAATTGCACCAGTGCTGCCTTCCTCTTTGCTTGGTTCTTGAAATGGGGGTGTTTAATCTCCAACAGACATGGCAGCTCCCTTAACATATCTACGAATACTGACATGAAGTCATTGTCTTTCAGTAGCATATCCATGTTCACTGCAAGACACAAGACAAAGCCTAATGTCAGACAAAACTCTCCTAATCTTGTTACAATATAGGCCTCAATGTAGAAGCAGTATAGGCACAAGTTTGTCTCTTACCTTCGTTCTTACGATCGGCACGTCCAATGCTCCTTCCTCCGCTCACAGATCGTATGTAATACGCATGTTTGTTACTCTTTATATACACTGCGCATGCGTGTAACTCCGCCCGCCCCTGACGTTCTTTCTATTCTATTCCCTGCCCCTTTTCGTTTGGCGCAGTGGGGGAAGAGTACATGGCGGAGTCACAGCAGGTGCGTGCTAATTACAGGAACGAGGAGGAGGAGGAGGAAGGCCCGGATCCGGACACGTCCCGATCCAGAAGGAGACGTTTTAAGGCCACAAATATGTCCTTTGGGGAGATGTTGGAGATGGTCGACATCATGAAGAAGTCTGACTATGACGGAAAGTATGGGCCTTACCCCAACCCCAATATCAGAAAGGCCAAGATCATGGCGAAAGTGGTCAAAAGTATTCACAAGAATTTCGGGGTACGAAGATCGAAAGATCAGCTCAGGAAGCGGTGGTCGGACCTGAAATTAAGAGAGCCAGAGCAGTACCGAAAGATCCGGAGAGTGCTGCAAAAAAGTAAGTAGTTGTGCTGTGTTCCTATTCTTTCTGTCTTTATTCCGTTCGTGCTGCTCCATATGCTTTTCTTAATTGTAACGTTTAAAAGGGCAACTTTAATGTTCATGGGCCCATTATTCGTTCGTATCAAACATTTTTCTTTCGGCCTCTAAAACTCCATTGTTTAGGCCATATGCATTTTCCCACATTTTTTTTGGGCCTACTTGGATGCCAAATATTTGTTTGTGTAGATGGGTTTGTTACTCGAATGAAATGCAAACTAGATTGTGTGTAAGGAGAGGACACTGAGCAGCTGTTTTCACATCTGGACACTGGAGCACTAGTGTGGGACCCCAGAACACCATTTTTATTAGGGGGCCACACAGGTGCTCCAGTGTATACTATAGGGGGGTCTCCATCTGTGAATCTTGTACCAAACAGGTAAAGTATTGCAGCTTGACAAAGGCCAATAAAAAAAATACATCTTGGAACTCGGCTAAAATAGACAATTGTACCCCACTTCCAAGCAATGTTTCCTTTTTCTAGTTCTGCCATCAAATATCTGTGTGCTAATTATAACATTTTTGTTTTACATAGGGGAGAAAAGACTCGGAGGACACCCCTCATTCGAGGAGACCACAGACCCCCCACCTATGGAAGAAGGGGAAATACCACCAACCCAAGAAAAGCAGGAGGAAGAAGAAGATGTCGTGGAAATTGGCACCACAACAGGTGAGTGTCTGCGACCACAGGCTCAGGTAAGAGATGGATGGTGGCAGATTTTTGATACCTGTTTTTGTTTTGTTTCTCTCTTTTTAGGTGATCGTGATCCAGATCCTTTCACATCAGAAAGTGCCCAGATCCTGATCGGGGAGATCATGGGGTGTAATGTAGAATTGCAAAACATCCAGAAAAAAATAAATGATGTGATTCAAAAAAATAATAACATCATTTAACAACTGTAAAATAAAAATATGTGGCGCTATTCCATCAATCAGTGACAATACAAAGTGTGGTGAAGTGGGCAGAGTATAATCCACCTCGTGTGGTAATAGACCAAACAACAGTAAATGATGGCCAAGAATTGATGCCACCATACACGAGTAAATCAAGAAAGGCGGATGCGATTCTGCGATAAGAGAACTACAATGAAAATAACACAATTGAATCCAAAGTGACACAGTGCTAAAAATAAAAACAGTCACCCCTCAATAGGTGAAAAATATCTGTAGATATGAAAAAAAGACTTCCCAAATGAATGCTCACAACAAAAATCATATAAAAGTGAAAGCAATGAACTGCAAAGTGATTCAGTGCTTAGTGGAAATAAAACGATCACCCCTCATTAGGTGAAGAAATATAAAAATATGTAAAAAATTGTGAATGAGGAAAAATGCCTTCCCAAATAAATTCCTCAAAACCAAAAATACATGACACAAGTGATGCCAGTGACTCAAATTAAATCACTAAAAATAAATACTGATACTAATAAATACAGTCGCTACTTCTACGTGAGCTGCAAATAAGCAGTGCTAAAGTGACAATATAGTGCAGACAAAATCTTGAAATCAGCAAAAATAAATGTGCATGAATAGTGAAATGATAAATAATGACCAAATTAAATAGTAAAGTAATACCATAACAATTGATAAATGCAATAATAGAGTAATGAATAAGTGTTTAAATAATTAATAATAATAGGACAGCTAATCCCACTCCAGAGATGCTGTCCCAAACGGTGAAAATAGTGCAATATAGTCCATACAACAGTGTAATAGTGATGGGTGATTTCCACAAAAAGTCTTTAGACACAGTGCAAAAAATGTGCAGTGACTGGTAATTTTTCTTCTATGCACGTTCTAGTGCAACTCCCAGGTATTTCCCCCAGCCTCTCACCTCCAGCAGCGGCCCCCAATGAGCCTAGTAGGGCGGGTGGATATTTCTAGGAGAGGATGTGTTCCCTGCAGCGTGTCTTTAAACATCCAGTCGGTCTGTCTCTCTGCAGCTCAACCCACAGCTCTCGGCACTCTCAGCGGTCCCAGCGGTTATTAAGAGCAAAGAAAAGATCTCATGGTGTAGTATTCAAAACCCCATTTATTAAAAAAAATAGTAGTAACTTACATGGAAAAATACAGCAAACAGTGGATATGCGGAAAGCTTCCGGGTTCGGCCGTCCCCGAGAAGCGTAGGCACCTGACTCCTCCTACCCCAATTATAAAGTAGCGGTGAGGAAGGGCTTGCTCCCCCAAAACACGTCCCTTGATCCCCCGTGATGGCAGATAGCACATGTTGACATTCGTAAATTGGTGTGCATCTTCCAAATTTGGCTTTTCCAGGAGTGATTTCCCCCCATCTGAACGCTATATCAAACCCAGTTCCTAAATACTGATGTCTGATATAGCCTTCAGGTTTTACCCAATGTGAACTTTGTAAGTTCAAGTTTTTTGGCTTTTTTTTTGGTTTTACACAGGCCTGTTTTATCTTAAATGGACATTTCGATTTTTAATAATGCTACTCCAAAAATTGTTATACAACAAACATGTTGGTTTGTTTTAAAAACCTTTGGTAAATGCACATTGTGCAGGTATAAAAAAGTTGATTAATCAAGAATGTGTGGATTATTGTCTCAACACTACAACACTTTTGGGGTGATGTAATTGCTGTTTTCTGCGAAAATGGGGGTTATTTCCTAATGGAAAAACCACTTTGCACTACAAGTGCAGGTTCAGTGCAGTTGCAAGTGCACTTGTAGTGAAATGTGTTTTTGCATTTAGTAAATAACAGCCCACAGTGCTTTGTATAATAAGGTTACACAATCACGACATTTTCTGGACTCAACACATTTCTGTCAGGGTCAGCTAAAACAAACACAAGCAGTAAATGTCCACAAAGAATTTCTTTTTTTGTTTTATTATAAAAAGGCTTCACATATTTGCTGGCATATTGATGGCCCCCCTACCCGCAAAGAACTCCAGGTATCGTAACCGGACATCACGGGCACTCAGGGAGGGCAAGCCAGGACGGCCACTTTCAAGCGCCGTCAGTGTGGTTTGATGTATCATTCCGGCCTCAGGCCCAACTGAGCCAGCATAGTTGGATAAATGAACACAAATGGGAGTCCTTCAACATTGTCCTCTGGAGCTGGCAAGTCCAAGCTGCCATTCTGGAGACGCCTGTAAAACTCAGTCTGGGCGATGACTCCACCATCGGACATCCGGCCATTCTTCCCCACGTCCACATACAGGAAGTCGTAATTAGCCGACACCACCGCCAACATCACTATACTATTGAACCCCTTGTAATTATAATAGTACGACCCCGAGTTGGGTGGTGGGATGATGTGGACGTGTTTCCCATCAATTGCCCCTCCACAGTTAGGAAAGTCCCACCGCTCGGCAAAGTGGGAGGCCACAGTCTGCCATTCCTGTGGCGTGGAAGGAAACTGTCGAGGAAAAAACAATAAACATTACTATTTTTTCTCAGAAACATGGCAAGCAGATTACACACAAACATTATGGGGCAACCTCCAGATAGCATTTATTAAGGGGAATTTAACAACGCCAAAGTATAAGGTACACCTATCATATTCCCCCTCCCCCCCTCTCATGGGCCATTTCTAACATTATAGGGGGTGTGTGGAAATCTTGGACAGGTAACCCTCTTCACTTCATTGAGAGATGAATGCCTAAATACAGGGTATTACTTGGAACAGCCCCTCCTTAGTTACACTATTGGCAGACCACTGGACAGGTAAGAAGTGTCATAATACAAAGATATAAATACACATTGTACACATTTGAGGACATTTGGACATTCTGCTATTACTTATCAAGATAATAATAGAATACAAAAACTTGAAACAGTACCATTTGAAAGTATACAGGCAGGCCCTTGCACTACATGCTTTGGGGAATTCATCCATAAATCTGAGTACTAAAGAGGTGGATATAGTGTGTATGGGTTTGGCAAAGTCAGCAGATAGATGATTGAGGATAGATAGAGAATACGGATCAGCTGACTTAGCAGTTGGGGGGAGGGAGGGTTACTAAAAATTATTTGGGGACACCACCAAAAAAATAGCTTCTGGCACTCTGCCTGAATTTAAAGCAAAAATAACATTTCCAAACATTTTAGGGGGTGTTTGGGGTAAAGCACTACTATGGAGCTGATAAAATACATTGTTAAGTGACTACATGAGGTGAATATAGGGCCAGGAGACACCATGCTGGGGAGGTTATTGAAGGGCAAATATGTATGAAGGACCTAAAATAATAATTACATAAAAATCCAGCATGCATGAGAACAAAGGGGACATTCACAGCATATTACAATCATGGTAATTAGGGAATGAGGAAAGAAATACAAGATATTAGCAAACATTAAATACAATAAAATGTGATATTAAAGGATAAAAATCTTACCTTCATATACTCCTTCTGCAGGACCTGGATGATGGCAGAACAGGTCTCCGGGATAATGATACCCAGAGCCTGGGGGGAGATGCCTGTCGAGAACTTGAGGTCCTGCAGGCTTCTCCCTGTCGCCAAATACCGCAGGGTAGCGACCAGCCTCTGCTCCGGAGTGATGGCTTGCCTCATGCAGGTATCCTGCCTGCTAATATAGGGGGTCAGCAAAGCCAACAAACGGTGAAACACGGGGTCCGTCATCCTGAGAAAGTTCCTGAAATCATCAGGATTATTCTCACGGATCTCACGGAGCAAAGGCATAAGAGAGAACTTATCACGCTGAAGCAAACAATTCTTGGTCCATGAACTCCTCCCCACCCTGTTCATGGACTGGACTTGTGTCAAGGTCAGGACCCCAACACCAAGCCCCCGCACAGCACAAACTCTACAAGGAGTACGCATACGCAACATGGCTAGAAAACGGTCGGCTGCTCAGAACGAAGTAACAGAACGCACTGAAGAACAGCAAGGCCTGTGAAGAGCGACCTGAAAAACAGTAACGAACGAACAAGAATGCAATGACTAAGTCACGCGGAACTTGCTTGCATGCACTGAAGAGCAGATACAAACCCACAAGCACAAACTGAACGGCAGAAAACGATCTGAAAGCCACGAGTCTGAAAAAGTGCGAATCGTCTCTCACCAAACTTTTACTAACACGAGATTAGCAAAAGGAGCCCAAAGCGTGCTACGCTTGGTTCTGAACCGGCCTTTTCTAGTCTCATCGTACGTGGTGTACATGACCGCGTGGTTGGCGATCGGAAATTCCGACAACTTTGTGCGACCCTGTGTAGACAAAACAAGTTTGAGCCAACATCCGTCAGAAAAAATCCTAGGATTTTGTTGTCGGAATGTCCGAACAAAGTCCGACCGTGTGTACGCCCTATAACTGAAAATATCATAACCGGTGGGATATCTGTACTTTAGTTTTCAGCTGTCTGTGGAGAGTGTTAGAGTGAGGGCATTGTGTGAGCTCAACATTACATCTATATTCCTGGTCCCCACTGCTTGATGAGGGAGCTGTGGTGTGAGCTATTTATGTATGGACTGTAAAATCTATGTCTCTATTCTCAACCTTCCATGGATAAAGTTATGGTGTGCGCAATGTATGAGTGTATGAGAACCTTTATGCCTCTATTTCTGGTGGTCCGTTAAGGGTGTTGTGTGGTGGGCATTGTAGGGAGCACAATATAGTATTCAGGCTGTTAATGTTAGACATGGAGGGGGTAGTGAAGGAAGTAGTGTAGGGTTATAATAGAACCTCCACGTCTCTGTCGTGGAGGGATTTGCTATGCGAGCAGTGTATAATAGGATTGTATAATAGAAGTATAATAGGATTGCTAAACTGCTAGTCTCGGATACTCCTGGGGGATGATGTGAAGTGAGTGATTCCAGGGCTCCATAGGACTTCAATGTGTTTATCTCTATCTGCCTGTGGAGGATGTTGTGATGAGAGTTGTATAGGTGCACTATAAAGCATATATGTCTTTGATCCTAGTTGCTCAGAAAGGGTGTAATGTTAAAAGAATGTATTAGACCGGGAGAATTAGTGTTCACATATTCCCAAATTACATCAAGAGGAAAACCCATGTATAAGACCTCTGTGTGTGATGTGAGGTCTAATCTTCTGCCCCTTATGGGAGGTGTAACATTGTGTAAAGCATCGTAGGTCATGAAGGCATGTCAGACAATACATACGTCTCTGCGAGTTGTTCATGGCTGTTGGAGAGCTAGCTTTTCGTTCGTCAAAGGAGGTGAAGAATGTGGAACTGATATGAGGAATGTTGAGCTGATGTCCATCGGGGTTACAATAAAGGGGATTGCCTTGTTGCATCGTAGCAGTCTGTGGTTGGAGTTGTTCGTTTGCCCTTCTTCGTTATCATCCGGCAGTCAAGGAAACAAAGAATGAATAGATGGGGGTATGACATAAAGTATTATGAACATGTCAATGGGAATAAAGTGCGCAGATAGTGAGACAAGTTGATCCGTTTGCGAACATGACCTGTATGGGTGTCGGTTGTCAAGCGTTCGGGTGAGAAGAGTAGGCAATCTTCGTAAGTGTTCATGGTGTAAATGGGTGATCCGGTGGGGGTCTCTAGTTGTCTTCAGATAATAGAGACGTGAACAGGGGGATCAAAAAGGAGAGGGGCAGATGTTTCATATTTACTTCTCTCATGGAGATCTAGATCGTTAGCGATCTCAGCGAGCTCAGCGAGGCAGGGGCGCTGTCATGGGGCTGGATGGCGGATGACGTGGACCTGGAGAAGAGCCGGTTCTAGCGGCAGACGGTGAATGTCTCCTGCGAAAGCTGGTGTTGAGAGCGTCCATCGGTTCATCCATTTGTGGATGTCGATTGGGAGGTTGCAAGTTGAATTCTGCGTACCAGTTAGGGACTGGGGTGAACGGTATATCAAGCGTACGGCAAAAAGTATCAAGGTCCTCCGGAACTCTTAGGAGTGCTGAGCGGCCCTGATATGAGGCGGATAAAAAGAAGGGAAACTTCCAACGATAACGGATTCCTCTTGTTCGCAAGAAATCCAGTAGGGGGCGCAAGTCCTTGCGATGTCACAAAGTGATGGCAGAGAGGTCCTGATATATATGGACGGGGTAGCCATCATATTCCAGAGTTGATTTTTCGCTGGCTTTTTATAGAAGTTCTTCCTTGATGGAGAAGTCAATTATATGACATATAATGTCCCTTGGGGGGTCAGTGTCTCTCCCTTTGGGGCGAAGCGCCCTATGTATGCGCTCCATAGTGATCGGTGTTAGTTCCGGGCGGTCTAGAAGGTGATTAAAAAGACCTGTCACCACCGGGAGATTTCTGTCCTGGTCCACAGATTCGGGTATGCCTCGTACCCGTAAGTTATGTCTTCGTCCCCTGTTATCGAGATCTTCAACATGGCGTTGAAGATCTCTTAAATGCATTGTGTGGAAGTCAACCTTGTTATGAATGATCTTCACTGTAGACTGTTGCTGTGCTGCTTTGTCTTCCACGCGTTGTATGCGGCCTGTGATGGCCTGCAGCTCATGACGCAGGTCTGTAATGGCGGAGAACAGGGTGTCTTTTATGTCAGCTGCTACTGCTTGCAGGTCTAGTAAACTCGGTTGCCGGTGAGACAGCAGAGAGGGTTCCTGTGGAGAGCGGCTGTGTTCGGTGGGGGTCAGGATGATCTCTGCTTGAGGCAGACAAGAGGCTGAGGCGGGAGGAGAAAACGCCATTGCTGTCCGCTGTGTCCAGAAGATCTCCTGTATCGTTTGGGTTGTGCGGCTAGCGATTTCTCTCGGAGATCGGGATCTGCTTTGTGACACTCTGCGGGAAGATGTTCCCATTATTGAAGGGTGGATGTTGTCTGTAAACCCCGTTAAAAGTGGATTTTAGGCTGTGGTGAGAGGGAGCCAGAGGATCAAGCAGCCATCTTCTCTCAAGGCAAACCACGCCCCCCCTGGTGTTCTGATAATATTAATACCACAGGCAGGCAGCTGCAGTATTTACAGTGAGTGTACTGTGTCCTCTGCACAGTGTGCACCTAAAACTACCTGAAGACAATTGCTGGTGTTCTTCTGATCCTATTAATACCACAGGCAGGCAGCTGCAGTATTTACAGTTAGTGCACTGTGTCCTGTGCACAGTGTGCACCTAAAGCTACCTGAAGACAATTGCTGGTGTTCTGATCCTATAAATACCACAGGCAGGCAGCTGCAGTATTTACAGTTAGTGTACTGTGTCCTCTGCACAGTGTGCACCTAAAGCTACCTGAAGGTAATTGCTGGTGTTCTGAGCCTATTAATACCACAGTCAGGCAGCTGCAGTATTTAGTGTACTGTGTCCTCTGCACAGTGTGCACCTAAAGCTACCTGAAGACAATTGCTGGTGTTCTTCTGATCCTATTAATACCACAGGCAGGCAGCTGCAGTATTTACAGTTAGTGTACTGTGTCCTCTGCACAGTGTGCACCTAAAGCTACCTGAAGACAATTGCTGGTGTTCTTCTAATCCTATTAATACCACAGGCAGGCAGCTGCAGTATTTACATTTAGTGTACTGTGTCCTCTGCACAGTGTGCACCTAAAGCTACCTGAAGACAATTGCTGGTGTTCTTCTGATCCTATTAATATCACAGGCAGGCAACTGCAGTATTTACAGTTAGTGCACTGTGTCCTGTGCACAGTGTGCACCTAAAGCTACCTGAAGACAATTGCTGGTGTTCTGATCCTATTAATACCACAGGCAGGCAGCTGCAGTATTTACAGTTAGTGTACTATGTCCTCTGCACAGTGTGCACCTAAAGCTACCTGAAGACAATTGCTGGTGTTCTTCTGATCCTATTAATACCACAGGCCGGCAGCTGCAGTTTTTACAGTTAGTGTAGTGTGTCCTCTGCACAGTGTGCACCTAAAGCTTCCTGAAGACAATTGCTGGTATTATTCTGATCTTATTAATACCACAGGCAGGCAGCTGCAGTATTTACAGTTAGTGTACTGTGTCCTCTGCACAGTGTGCACCTAAAGCTACCTGAAGACAATTGCTGGTGTTCTTCTGATCCTATTAATGCCACAGGCAGGCAGCTGCAGTATTTACAGTTAGTGTACTGTGTCCTCTGCACAGTGTGCACTTAAAGCTACCTGAAGACAATCGCTGGTGTTCTGATCATATTAATACCACAGGCAGGCAGCTGCAGTATTTACAGTTAGTGTACTGTGTCCTCTGCACAGTGTGCACCTAAAATTACCTGAAGACAATTGCTGGTGTTCTTCTGATCCTATTAATACCACAGGCAGGCAGCTGCAGTATTTAGTTAGTGTACTGTGTCCTCTGCACAGTGTGCACCTAAAGCTACCTGAAGACAAATGCTGGTGTTCTGATCCTATTAATACCACAGGCAGGCAGCTGCAGTATTTACAGTTAGTGTACTGTGTCTTCTGCACAGTGTGCACCTAAAGCTACCTGAAGACGATTGCTGGTGTTCTTCTCATCCTATTAATACCACAGGTAGGCAGCTGCAGTATTTACAGTTAGTGTACTGTGTCCTCTGCACAGTGTGCACCTAAAGCTACCTGAAGACAATTGCTGGTGTTCTTCTGATCCTATTAATATCACAGGCAGGCAGCTGCAGTATTTACAGTTAGTGAATTGTGTCCTCTGCACAGTGTGCACCTAAAGCTGCCTGAAGACAATTGCTGGTGTTCTTCTGATCCTATTAATACCACAGGCAGGCAGCTGCAGTATTTACAGTTAGTGTACTGTGTCCTCTGCACAGTGTGCACCTAAAGCTTCCTGAAGACAATTGCTGGTGTTAGTCTGATCCTATTAATGCCACAGGTAGGCAGCTGCAGTATTTATGCCGCGTACACACGAGCGGACATTACGGCGGACTTTGCCCGGCGGACTTTTCGACGTACTTTCCGACGGACTTTGTGAATGAACGGACTTGCCTACACACAATCCACCAAAGTCCGCCGAATTCGTACGTGATGACGTACGACCGGACTAAAACAAGGAAGTTCATAGCCAGTAGCCAATAGCTGCCCTAGCGTGGCTTTTTGTCCGTCGAACTAGCATACAGACGGCGGACTTTTCGACCGGACTCGATTTCAACGGATAAATTTAAAACAAGTTTTAAATCTAATTCCATCCAACTTTTGAGAAAACAAAGTCCGCTGGAGCCCACACACATCGAATTGTCCGACGAAATCCAGTCCGCCGGGCAAAGTCCGCCGTAATGTCCGCTCGTGTGTACGCGGCATTACAGTTAGTGTACTGTGTCCTCTGCACAGTGTGCACCTAAAGCTTCCTGAAGACAATTGCTGGTGTTCTTCTGATCCTATTAATGCCACAGGCAGGCAGCTGCAGTATTTACAGTTAGTGTACTGTGTCCTTTGCACAGTGTGCACCTAAAGCTACCTGAAGACAATTGCTGGTGTTCTTCTGATCCTATTATTACCACAGGCAGAAAGCTGCAGTATTTACAGTTAGTGTACTGTGTCCTCTGCACAGTGTGCACCTAAAGCTACCTGAAGACAATTGCTGGTGTTCTGATCCTATTAATACCACAGGCAGGCAGCTACAGTATTTACAGTTAGTGTACTGTGTCCTCTGCACAGTGTGCACCTAAAGCTACCTGAAGACAATTGCTGGTGTTCTTCTCATCCTATTAATACCACAGGCAGGCAGCTGCAGTATTTACAGTTAGTGCACTGTGTCCTCTGCACAGTGTGCACCTAAAGCTGCCTGAAGACAATTGCTGGTGTTCTGATCCTATTAATACCACAGGCAGGCAACTGCAGTATTTACAGTTAGTGTACTGTGTCCTCTGCACAGTGTGCACCTAAAGCTACCTGAAGACAATTGCTGGTGTTCTTCTGATCCTATTAATACCACAGGCAGGCAGCTGCAGTATTTACAGTTAGTGTACTGTGTCCTCTGCACAGTGTGCACCTAAAGCTACCTGAAGACAATTGCTGGTATTCTGATCCTATTAATACCACAGGCAGGCAGCTGCAGTATTTACAGTTAGTGTACTGTGTCCTCTGCACAGTGTGCACCTAAAGCTTCCTGAAGACAATTGCTGGTGTTCTGATCCTATTAATGCCACAGGCAGGCAGCTGCAGTATTTACAGTTAGTGTACTGTGTCCTCTGCACAGTGTGCACCTAAAGCTACCTGAAAACAATTGCTGGTGTTCTTCTGATCCTATTAATGCCACATGCAGGCAGCTGCAGTATTTACAGTTAGTGTACTGTGTCCTCTGCACAGTGTGCACCTAAAGCTACCTGAAGACAATTGATGGTGTTCTTCTGATCCTATTAATACTACAGGCAGAAAGCTGCAGTATGAAAAGGTAGTGTACTGTGTCTTCTGCACAGTGTACACCTAAAGCTACCTGAAGACAATTGCTGGTGTTCTGATCCTACTAACAATACCACAGGCAGGCAGCTGCAGTATTTACAGTTAGTGTACTGTGTCCTCTGCACAGTGTGCACCTAAAGCTACCTGAAGACAATTGCTGGTGTTCTGATCCTATTAATGCCACAGGCAGGCAGCTGCAGTATTTACAGTTAGTGTACTGTGTCCTCTGCACAGTGTGCACCTAAAGCTACCTGAAGACAATTGCTGGTGTTCTTCTGATCCTATTAATACCACAGGCAGGCAGCTGCAGTATTTACAGTTAGTGTACTGTGTCCTCTGCACAGTGTGCACCTAAAGCTACCTGAAGACAATTGCTGGTGTTCTGATCCTATTAATGCCACAGGCAGGCAGCTGCAGTATTTACAGTTAGTGTACTGTGTCCTCTGCACAGTGTGCACCTAAAGCTACCTGAAGACAATTGCTGGTGTTCTTCTGATCATATTAATACCACAGGCAGGAAGCTGCAGTATTTACAGTTAGTGTACTGTGTCCTGTGCACAGTGTGCACCTAAGGCTACCTGAAGACAATTGCTGGTGTTCTTCTGATCCTATTATTACCACAGGCAGGCAGCTGCAGTATTTACAGTTAGTGTACTGTGTCCTCTGCACAGTGTGCACCTAAAGCTACCTAAAGACAATTGCTGGTGTTCTGATCCTACTAACAATACCACAGGCAGGCATCTGCAGTATTTACAGTTAGTGTACTGTGTCCTCTGCACAGTGTGCACCTAAAGCTACCTGAAGACAATTGCTGGTGTTCTTCTGATCCTATTAATACCACAGGCAGGCAGCTGCAGTGTTTACAGTTAGTGTACTGTGTCCTCTGCACAGTGTGCACCTAAAGCTACCTGAAGACAATTGCTGGTGTTCTTCTGATCCTATTAATACCACAGGCAGGCAGCTGCAGTATGTACAGTTAGTGTACTGTGTCCTCTGCACAGTGTGCACCTAAAGCTACCTGAAGACAATTGCTGGTGTTCTTCTGATCCTATTAATACCACAGGCAGGCAGCTGCAGTATTTACAGTTAGTGTACTGTGTCCTCTGCACAGTGTGCACCTAAAGCTACCTGAAGACAATTGCTGGTGTTCTGATCCTATTAATGCCACAGGCAGGCAGCTGCAGTATTTACAGTTAGTGTACTGTGTCCTCTGCACAGTGTGCACCTAAAGCTACCTGAAGACAAATGCTGGTGTTCTGATCCTATTAATACCACAGGCAGGCAGCTGCAGTATTTAAAGTTAGTGTACTGTGTCTTCTGCACAGTGTGCACCTAAAGCTACCTGAAGACAATTGCTGGTGTTCTTCTGATCCTATTAATACCACAGGCAGGCAGCTGCAGTATGTACAGTTAGTGTTCTGTGTCCTCTGCACAGTGTGCACCTAAAGCTACCTGAAGACAATTGCTGGTGTTCTGATCCTATTAATACCATAGGCAGGCAGCTGCAGTATTTACAGTTAGTGTACTGTGTCCTCTGCACAGTGTGCACCTAAAAGTAACCTGAAGACAATTGCTGGTGTTCTTCTGATCTTATTAATACCACAGGCAGGCAGCTGCAGTATTTACAGTTAGTGTACTGTGTCCTCTGCACAGTGTGCACCTAAAGCTACCTGAAGACAAATGCTGGTGTTCTGATCCTATTAACACCACAGGCAGGCAGCTGCAGTATTTACAGTTAGTGTACTGTGTCTTCTGCACAGTGTGCACCTAAAGCTACCTGAAGACAATTGCTGGTGTTCTTCTCATCCTATTAATACCACAGGCAGGCAGCTGCAGTATTTACATTTAGTGTACTGTGTTCTCTGCACACTGTGCACCTAAAGCTACCTGAAGACAATTACTTGTTTTCTAATCCTATTAATACCACAGGCAGGCAGCTGCAGTATTTATAGTTAGTGTACTGTGTCCTCTGCACAGTGTGCACCTAAAGCTACCTGAAGACAATTGCTGGTGTTCTGATCCTATTAATACCACAGGCAGGCAGGTGCAGTATTTACAGTTAGTGTACTGTGTCCTCTGCACAGTGTGCACTTAAAGCTACCTGAAGACAAATGCTGGTGTTCTGATCCTATTAATACCACAGGCAGGCAGCTGCAGTATTTACAGTTAGTGTACTGTGTCTTCTGCACAGTGTGCACCTAAAGCTACCTGAAGACAATTGCTGGTGTTCTTCTCATCCTATTAATACCACAGGCAGGCAGCTGCAGTATTTACAGTTAGTGTACTGTGTTCTTTGCACAGTGTGCACCTAAAGCTACCTGAAGACAATTACTGGTGTTCTGATCCTATTAATACCACAGGCAGGCAGGTGCAGTATTTACAGTTAGTGTACTGTGTCCTCTGCACAGTGTGCACTTAAAGCTACCTGAAGACAATTGCTGGTGTTCTGATCCTATTAATACCACAGGCAGGCAGCTGCAGTATTTACAGTTAGTGTACTGGGTCCTCTGCACAGTGTGCACCTAAAGCTACCTGAAGACAATTGCTGGTGTTCTGATCCTATTAATACCACAGGCAGGCAAGTGCAGTATTTACAGTTAGTGTACTGTGTCCTCTGCACAGTGTGCACCTAAAGCTACCTGAAGACAATTGCTGGTGTTCTGATCCTATTAATACCACAGGCAGGCAGCTGCAGTTTTTACAGTTAGTGTACTGTGTCCTCTGCACAGTGTGCACCTAAAGCTACCAGAAGACAATTGCTGGTGTTCTTCTGATCATATTAATACCACAGGCAGGAAGCTGCAGTATTTACAGTTAGTGTACTGTGTCCTGTGCACAGTGTGCACCTAAGGCTACCTGAAGACAATTGCTGGTGTTCTTCTGATCCTATTATTACCACAGGCAGGCAGCTGCAGTATTTACAGTTAGTGTTATGGAAATTTGGTTGTACACAGAGCACACAGCCAAATCGCCTGTTTCTCATAATAATAACAATTTTGTCTAATGATATAAATGCAACTCACCTTTTGATCGTATCCATCCTCTGGTGTGTGCCCCATAATAACAAACTTAATACCAAACTACAGTTGAAGCACACTTGTGGGCTACCTAGTTATCCCGATACCAAAGCTGGCAAGAACCAGAGCTATTGTTAAAATTATAATTAATTTTACCCTCTAGAAATGTTCTGTTAAGTTCCTTTGACAGAAGTCTGTTTGGATTTTACTAGTCTGTCAAAACTCCTCACACCAATATGAACGTCACATATATCATGTACCGCCATCATCGCTGGGACGCTAATACCTTACCATGTGTCCTGTTCTCTTTCTTAGCCAGTTGGGATGCTTTTCATCGTTACCCTTGCCAAAATTTATTAAACAAAAAATATAAATTAACAAAGATACTTCTCTCTTTGTGGTTGATCCACTTCTTGCAGTGGCTGGTGTGGTCTCATCCCTCAAGCTTCTTTACAATGACCCAGTCACCTGGTTGGAAAGAATGTAAACTGGTTATTGTGTCAGGGTCCAGGATGGACTCGTGAACCCTGTGGTGGACCTTTTGAAATTCATGTTACAGTGATTGCACCTACCCCATCAGCTGAGAATGTAGGTGACAGCTAATGAGGAAAGTACAATTGTTTTTGGTTGACCTCCAAACAAACCTCATATGACAATAACCCAGACATTGGGACTGTGGTCACTGTATAACCTGTGCGTGGCTTACCATCTGGGTTATAATACCTGGAACCAGTGACAAAAAGGTTCTTTACATCTGGGATGGGAGCCTCTTTCACCAGACTGCTGCTTGCTGATTCAAATTCTATCAGAAAAAGACAGTCTTGGCACAAACTTGGTTAGAATTAGAGCGGTTAGTATTGTTGGTTTAAAAAATTGTCATTCTCACCACTCTCATCCCCCCCTTTTCTTCCTCCTCATTCCAAACTGGAGGAAGACATGCAGGGTTTAGAATGGTGCAGAATAAAACAGTGAAATAGCCTATGATACTTTTACCTTCTTATACACCTGTACACACGCCTTCCAGAAATTCTTTGGACCGGAAAAGATACTTATAAACAAAGGTTATTAACTCTATCCTTCAAAGAATGGTAAACAATACAACATTCATGTACATTGGTGAATTGTCATTGACATTCCACAAAACCGATAATAACTAAACCCTCTGTAAATCTTACTTTCACGTTTTTTTTACTAAAATACAACAGCCACGACACGCAAGAGGGCTGTCGCGGTAGGTTCAAACATCTTGTTACCACATACAAACAATGAGACAAACATTTAGATAAAAATGTGGGGGAGATATTTCATAGTTCCCAAAAACGAAAATGAAAAAAATAAAAACGACCAGATGGAATGCTGTCTTCACTCTTTTAGCGATAGAAAAAGAATACAATTTGAAAAGCACGAGAGCATTTCGAAATCTTTGCAGGGACCAGCCACACAAAGTTCAAAAACAGGCCTGTGTATTTTTAATCACACAAACGTGCACTACGCATCCATCAACTCACTCAACATTACTTCTGAAGCCACAGCTGAACTACTTCCAAGGTATTTTTATTCTGGGGTCTCGTACCTCCAGACATCAAAAGTACCTTCAAAAGGAGTACACCTTACTGTACCCTCTAACCATATCTGCCAATCTTTAAGGGGTCTCATGTCCGGAGCCCCAAACTCAGATCTCATGTGAAGTGCAGCTGTCTGACTGGTGTGGAGCCTCATTTTTTACTCCAACCCATGGACGGCACATTACCCATGACGATACGAATCGCTTTTTTGGCGAACTCTGCATCCAGAGAACCCTGCGCTTTATTTTCGGAGCGATTATGGTTTGCGCCTTTATCACCATAATCGACCCCCGCATTCTGATTATCATACACGGCCTGAGCGGGGCTGTTAGTGTACTACTCCTCACGTTTACATGCTCTACAACCGGCTATCGGCAGCCCTATAAATGTGTTGTCAGACAAACTACAAAGCACCATGAAATCCTCCACTATTCAAAACAATTTTATGGCTTCTATCTGTACCTCGATATTACAACAATAACTTGGATGCCTCCTGTTTGCTCTCTACCCAAAACTGTATTACAGTATAAACCTTAATTTAATTTAAAAATAAAAATGACTTTGTCTTTCCAAACACAAGTCAAAAGACCCCAAGCCCCTCCCACCAACTTCCTGTTGCACACCTGAGTAGGAAGAGGGAGGGGGAGGGGAAGGGGAAGCCTCGAATAGCTTCATATTTTGTCTATCAAGACATTAGAAAAATCTATGGCTAACATCAACAAATAAAAACTTTTGTCCACGGAAAGGATGGAATAAAACCCCATATTGCAAGTGGGAGGGAATCCCCCTTGACTCACATATCCCCTGGGAAGTCAAACCACAAGTTTTAAAACCGAAATACCACACAACAGTGCAACAAAAGCCAAAAACTGAAACTGCTGCAAAAAGACGGCTGAAGGAGTTCAACCAAAGTCTTTTCCCTTCCACTGCAAGCCACAAACAAAATGGCGCCATTAACACATGAAATTTAGTTGTTGATCCCGCCAAAATTGAGATTTATTAATAAAAACCTAAATGATTCTACTGGAAATGGAATTCAGTACAAAACCAGTGATATTTCGCTTGAGACTAAAATCAGCAGAAAGAAAAAGGCAGTTGCAGCAATCGAAAATCGGTCCACGGCAAAATGGTGAATGAATCCTGGACTACAGAAAAATGGCCGACATTAACAAATAACAAGACAAACCAGGATTTCTCCCTACCAAAACTGACTATACAATTGAGACACCAATTTTAACACTTATCCCTAGACAAACACTTTAGGCTATGTCAAGTAGGGCCTATGCTGAAATATAGGCATATTTAACTAAACAATATTGGGTGGCACAGTGGTGTAGTGGTTAGCACCCCCGTCCAGCAGCAAAAAGGGCCGCTGGCTTGAATCCCAACCACGACACTACCCGCCCGGTCTCTGCATGTTCTCCCTGCGCCTATGTGGGTCTCCTCCGGGCACTCCGGTTTCCTCCCACACTCCAAAGACATGCTGGCAGGCCAATTGACCTCCATCCAAAATTGGCCCTAGTACATGAATGCAAACCAGGGACCCCGGACTGCGGGCTCCCCGAGGGCAGGGACTGACGTGAGCATGCGATGCACGTGTGGAGCCCTGCGCAAACTGATGGCACTATATGGGTACCTTTAAACAAATATGAGCATCTCAATAAGACACAATGCACAGGGACAGGGACAACAGCAGACACACACCCACACTCAGGATGGACTGGTGTCTCCACTCAAACCCTACCAACCATGCAATTATGTAATATATATAAAACGCCAAAGTTACATAAAACATGAAATACACTCTTGTCGCAAATACAACACAATATTTGACTCTGAGAGTTAGAAAGTCAACAGAAACTCCCCCCATGCTATTGCCTAGAAACCTGAGACCCCCACAGGGTGTAAACAGCTCCTATTGTGATGTTCCAACAATGCATGGGCACTTGGATATGCGACAGGCATTTCAACTTAAAACCAATATTCAATACAGAAAACGCAATAGTTTCCTTGAAAAGTATGTAAACAGTACAAAAATAGAATTCACAAAATGGTGCCTAGAAGCCAGATTGTAGCTTAAAGCACATGGCTTTGCACACACAAAGGAATACACAATGGAGCAGCTTCCCCTATAGGAGGGCCCAGAGGTCTTCAAAATGGCCACCGATGCACATGGTGACCATAACAAAGGCCAGACCCCAACAAAATGGCGCATTTTCCCCACCAAAACTGACCAAGATGGATAAACATTTCAAAGTTCACACACAAAGGAAAAGAAAATGGCCGACCGCAGTCACATGGTAGACAACAAAAGGAAGTAGCAGACAAAAACCATTTTCCTGCCAAAACCAAAAATTTCTCCCCAAAAAATTACACATTTGAGATACTAAATGAACGCTTAGACAAACATTTAAAAGTGTTAAAGTTACAAAAAAGCACAACTTAGGAACACATGGTAGATGAAATCTGGACCACAGCAAGATGGCCGATGATAAAAAGACCACATTCAAAAACACAAGCACACGGCTGCCACATACCATCTCTTCTCAAACTCAGTTCACATCAGCTTTCACAGGAACAAGACATTGAGAGATACAGACAGTGAATGCCAACAACAATGCCTGCCCTTCACTAAACTCATGGCATCTTTTCAAACAGGTTCAGCTACTTACAAAACTACTCAGCCACACACACACACACACATTGCAGGCTGCAAATAATCCCAATTCATACATTTCTATTTCTCATAAACTTATTACACAACATACAGTTACTTACGCATACACACAGTCTCCTTACACAAAGATTCGAGATACAAATCACCCACACACACACACACACACACACACACGCAGGCACACACCAGACATACGATCAAACTTCCAGCATTATTTCAAAAGACGAAAAATGTGTTCTTTTCGCGAAGCAGAACCTCCCCAGCACATCTTAATGATCCGATTCTGAAGGAGGTTCTGTTCACTCCTACCTGGCTCGCCATTTTCTTATGGAAATTTGGTTGTACGCAGAGCACACAGCCAAATCTCCTGTTTCTCATAATAATAACAATTTTGTCTAATGATATAAATGCATCTCACCTTTTGATCGTATCTATCCTCTGGTGTGTGCCCATCCATCCAACTAGACAAAACACATGCTTACGGTTCCAGTTCCAAGATCACACTGCCTCCTCAGCCGTGTGCTGACTCTTTATTAGCATAACAGGAAGTCCCAAAAACTCGAGGGTTCGGCTTCCAACAGCCAAACACCTCTTACAAAGCTTGTGACCTCACAGGATATGACCTCCCAGGATGTGAATGACCATATAAGGATTTAACAACACAGGAAAATGCAACAATGACTACAGGAGTCTTATGGGTGTGTCTGAGCAGAGACAGGGTGCATGCATGCTTTTAGAAGCCACATGGCTTTCAAACATTAACTCTGTCTCCAACCAGAACAACCCAAAAGACTCCCATATTTCCATTGATAGAAATCCCTATTATACATTGTTCCAGAGAACAATGTATACCTGGATTATTCTACTGTCTTTGTGGACGAGAGATTATCAGCAGGCATTCACTCATTGGGCCACAAATGTGTTGATCAGGCACACAAAGGGCAACATGAGAGCACACTTGTTAAACCAATAATGTCTTTGCAGAGCGAACACACCCCCACCAGATGATCGTTCTGTGCATCGCACAGGGGCCCTTAGCTGGCGGACACGTCCCCTCTCCGCAAACATTTCTCTACATCCCCAAAGAGCTTTTCACTACCAAACGGATCTCAACCAGCGTCAGTCTACCCCAGTCAGCTCTTTAGAGCGGGCTGCAAGAGGACAGACACTGGGAGACTCTTATGACAATACATTAATATAAAATTTTCCACAAAATTAGTGTACTGTGTCCTGTGCACAGTGTGCACCTAAAGCTACCTGAAGACAATTGCTGGTGTCCTGATCCTATTAATACCACAGGCAGGCAGCTGCAGTATTTACAGTTAGTGTACTGTGTCCTCTGCACAGTGTGCACCTAAAGCTACCTGAAGACAATTGCTGGTGTTCTTCTGATCCTATTAATACCAAAGGCAGGCAGCTGCAGTATTGACAGTTAGTGTACTGTGTCCTCTGCACAGTGTGCACCTAAAGCTACCTGAAGACACTTGCTGGTGTTCTTCTGATCCTATTAATACCACAGGCAGGCAGCTGCAGTATTTACAGTTAGTGTACTGTGTCCTCTGCACAGTGTGCACCTAAAGCTACCTGAAGACAATTGCTGGTGTTCTGATCCTATTAATACCACATGCAGGCAGCTGCAGTATTTATAGTTAGTGTACTGTGTCCTCTGCACAGTGTGTACCTAAAGCTACCTGAAGACAATTGCTGGTATTCTGATGCTATTAATGCCCCAGGCAGGCAGCTGCAGTATTTACAGTTAGTGTACTGTGTCCTCTGCACAGTGTGCACCTAAAGCTACCTGAAGACAATTCCTGGTGTTCTTCTGATCCTATTAATACCACAGGCAGGCAGCTGCAGTATTTAAAGTTAGTGTACTGTGTCCTGTGCACAGTGTGCACCTAAAGCTACCTGAAGGTAATTGCTGGTGTTCTGATCCTATTAATACCACAGTCAGGCAGCTGCAGTATTTAGTGTACTGTGTCCTCTGCACAGTGTGCACCTAAAGCTACCTGAAGACAATTGCTGGTGTTCTTCTCATCCTATTAATACCACAGACAGGCAGCTGCAGTATGTACAGTTAGTGTACTGTGTCCTCTGCACAGTGTGCACCTAAAGCTACCTGAAGACAATTGCTGGTGTTCTGATCCTATTAATACCACAGGTAGGCAGCTGCAGTATTTACAGTTAGTGTACTGTGTCCTCTGCACAGTGTGCACCTAAAGCTACCTGAAGACAATTGCTGGTGTTCTGATCCTATAAATACCACAGGCAGGCAGCTGCAGTATTTACAGTTAGTGTACTGTGTCCTCTGCACAGTGTGCACCTAAAGCTACCTGAAGGTAATTGCTGGTGTTCTGATCCTATTAATACCACAGTCAGGCAGCTGCAGTATTTAGTGTACTGTGTCCTCTGCACAGTGTGCACCTAAAGCTACCTGAAGACAATTGCTGGTGTTCTTCTGATCCTATTAATACCACAGGCAGGCAGCTGCAGTATGTACAGTTAGTGTACTGTGTCCTCTGCACAGTGTGCACCTAAAGCTACCTGAAGACAATTGCTGGTGTTCTGATCCTATTAATACCACAGGCAGGCAGCTGCAGTATTTACAGTTAGTGTACTGTGTCCTCTGCACAGTGTGCACCTAAAGCTACCTGAAGACAATTGCTGGTGTTCTTCTGAACCTATTAATACCACAGGCAGGCAGCTGCAGTATTTACAGTTAGTGCACTGTGTCCTGTGCACAGTGTGCACCTAAAGCTACCTGAATACAATTGCTGGTGTTCTGATCCTATTAATACCACAGGCAGGCAGCTGCAGTATTTACAGTTAGTGTACTGTGTCCTCTGCACAGTGTGCACCTAAAGCTACCTGAAGACAATTGCTGGTGTTCTGATCCTATTAATACCACATGCAGGCAGCTGCAGTATTTATAGTTAGTGTACTGTGTCCTCTGCACAGTGTGTACCTAAAGCTACCTGAAGACAATTGCTGGTATTCTGATCCTATTAATGCCCCAGGCAGGCAGCTGCAGTATTTACAGTTAGTGTACTGTGTCCTCTGCACAGTGTGCACCTAAAGCTACCTGAAGACAATTCCTGGTGTTCTTCTGATCCTATTAATACCACAGGCAGGCAGCTGCAGTATTTAAAGTTAGTGCACTGTGTCCTGTGCACAGTGTGCACCTAAAGCTACCTGAAGACAATTGCTGGTGTTCTGATCCTATTAATACCACAGTCAGGCAGCTGCAGTATTTAGTGTACTGTGTCCTCTGCACAGTGTGCACCTAAAGCTACCTGAATACAATTGCTGGTGTTCTTCTCATCCTATTAATACCACAGGCAGGCAGCTGCAGTATGTACAGTTAGTGTACTGTGTCCTCTGCACAGTGTGCACCTAAAGCTACCTAAAGACAATTGCTGGTGTTCTGATCCTATTAATACCACAGGCAGGCAGCTGCAGTATTTATAGTTAGTGTACTGTGTCCTCTGCACAGTGTGCACCTAAAGCTACCTGAAGACAATTGCTGGTGTTCTGATCCTATAAATACCACAGACAGGCAGCTGCAGTATTTACAGTTAGTGTACTGTGTCCTCTGCACAGTGTGCACCTAAAGCTACCTGAAGGTAATTGCTGGTGTTCTGATCCTATTAATACCACAGTCAGGCAGCTGCAGAATTTTGTGTACTGTGTCCTCTGCACAGTGTGCACCTAAAGCTACCTGAAGACAATTGCTGGTGTTCTTCTGATCCTATTAATACCACAGGCAGGCAGCTGCAGTATGTACAGTTAGTGTACTGTGTCCTCTGCACAGTGTGCACCTAAAGCTACCTGAAGACAATTGCTGGTGTTCTGATCCTATTAATACCACAGGCAGGCAGCTGCAGTATTTACAGTTAGTGTACTGTGTCCTCTGCACAGTGTGCACCTAAAGCTACCTGAAGACAATTGCTGGTGTTCTTCTGATCCTATTAATACCACAGGCAGGCAGCTGCAGTATTTACAGTTAGTGCACTGTGTCCTGTGCACAGTGTGCACCTAAAGCTACCTGAAGACAATTGCTGGTGTTCTGATCCTATTAATACCACAGGCAGGCAGCTGCAGTATTTACAGTTAGTGTACTGTGTCCTCTGCACAGTGTGCACCTAAAGCTACCTGAAGACAATTGCTGGTGTTCTTCTGATCCTATTAATACCACAGGCAGGCAGCTGCAGTATTTACAGTTAGTGTACTGTGTCCTCTGCACAGTGTGCACCTAAAGCTACCTGAAGACAATTGCTGGTGTTCTTCTAATCCTATTAATACCACAGGCAGGCAGCTGCAGTATTTACAGTTAGTGTACTGTGTCCTCTGCACAGTGTGCACCTAAAGCTACCTGAAGACAATTGCTGGTGTTCTTCTGATCCTATTAATATCACAGGCAGGCAGCTGCAGTATTTACAGTTAGTGCACTGTGTCCTGTGCACAGTGTGCACCTAAAGCTACCTGAAGACAATTGCTGGTGTTCTGATCCTATTAATACCACAGGCAGGCAGCTGCAGTATTTACAGTTAGTGTACTGTGTCCTCTGCACAGTGTGCACCTAAAGCTACCTGAAGACAATTGCTGGTGTTCTTCTAATCCTATTAATACCACAGGCAGATAGCTGCAGAATTTACAGTTAGTGTAGTGTGTTCTCTGCACAGTGTGCACCTAAAGCTACCTGAAGACAATTGCTGGTGTTCTGATCCTATTAATACCACAGGCAGGCAGCTGCAGTATGGACAGTTAGTTTACTGTGTTCTCTGCACAGTGTGCACCTAAAGCTACCTGAAGACTAGGGATGAGCTTTGTGTTCGAGTCGAACCCATGTTCGACTCGAACATCGTCTGTTCGCCCGTTCGCCGAATTGCGAACGATATGGGCCATTCACACCAAATTCATGTGGTGTGTCACGGCCCATAATTCACTGTGGCATCGCAGTGCATTTCTGGCTGACGATTGGCCAAGCATGCACTATGACTCGCATGCTTGGCCAATCACAGCGCTGTCTGAACAGAGAGCTGTAATTGGCCAAAGCCAAGGAGGCTTTGGCCAATTATGGCTCAGGGAATTTAGTACATGCCCCACACTATATAAGGCCGCCTGCACGGCGGCCCTGTGTAGTGTGTGTTCCGGCGTTGAAAGAGATAGACAGAGAGACAGTGTCCTTTGATTTAAGTTAGATAGATTAGGCAGGACAGTCAGTGAGATAGCTGCACTTACAGTGTAACGTGTATATCTATGCATCCCACGTGTTGTATACATATATATATATATATATATATATATATATATATATACACTGTATTCAGTTTAGCTAGATCCGTTCCTGTTATCTTCCTACTAACAGGCAGGCTTGTCTTGTTACAGTATTTACAGCTACCTGAAGAAAATTGCTGGTGTTGTTTTGATCCTATTAGTACCACAATCACGCAGCTAGAATATTTACAGTTAGTGTAGTGTGTCCTCCTCACAGTGTTCAGTTAAAGCTACAAGTTAGTTTAGTGTGACCTCTGCACAGTGTTCAGCTAAAACTACAAGGTAGTGTAGTGCGTCCTCCTCACAGTGTTCTGCTAAAGCTACAAGTTAGTGTAATGTGCCCTCCTCACAGTGTTCAGTTAAAACTTTAAGTTAGTGTACTGCGACCTCTGCACAGTGTTCAGCTAAAGCTACAAGTTAGTGTAGTGCGTCCTCTGAACAGTGTTCAGCTAAAAATACAAGTTAGTGTAGTGTGACCTCTGCACAGTGTTCAGCTAAAGCTACAAGTTAGTGTAGTGCATCCTCCTCACAGTGTTCAGCTAAAACTACAAGTTAGTGTAGTGCACAGAGTTCAGCTAAAGCTACAAGTTAGGGTAGTGCGTCCTCCTCACAGTGTTCAGCTAAAGCTACAAGTTAGTGTAGTGCGTCCTCCTCACAGTGTTCAGCTAAAACTACAAGTTAGTGTAGTGCGACCTCTGCACAGTGTTCAGCTAAAGCTACAAGTTAGTGTAGTGCATCCTCTAAACAGTGTTCAGCTAAAACTGCAAGTTAGTGTAGTGTGACCTCTGCACAGTGTTCAGCTAAAGCTACAAGTTAGTGTAGTGCGTCCTCCTCACAGTGTTCAGCTAAAACTACAAATTAGTGTAGTGTGACCTCTGCACAGTGTTCAGCTAAAGCTACAAGTTAGTGTAGTGCGTCCTCTGAACGGTGTTCAGCTAAAGCTACAAGTTAGTGTAGTGCATCCTCCTTACAGTGTTCAGCTAAAGCTACAATTTAGTGTAGTGCGAGCTCTGCACAGTGTTCAGCTAAAGCTACCTGTAGAAGATTTATGGTGTTTTCCTGTTCCTTTCACTACCGCAGGCAGCTAAATAAGCTACAAGTTCGTTTTTTGCGAGCTCTGCACAGTGTTCAGCTAAAACTACAAGTTAGTGTAGTGCATCTTCCTCACAGTGTTCAGCTAAAACTACAAGTTAGTGTAGTGCGACCTCTGCACAGTGTTCAGCTAAAGCTACAAGTTAGTGTAGTGCGTCCTCTAAACAGTGTTCAGCTAAAACTACAAGTTAGTGTAGTGCGACCTCTGCGCAGTGTTCAGCTAAAGCTACAAGTTAGGGTAGTGCGTCCTCCTCACAGTGTCCAGCTAAAGCTACAAGTTAGTGTAGTGCGTCCTCCTCACAGTGTTCAGCTAAAACTACAAGTTAGTGTAGTGCGACCTCTGCACAGTGTTCAGCTAAAGCTACAAGTTAGTGTAGTGCGTCCTCCTCACAGTGTTCAGCTAAAACTACAAGTTAGTGTAGTGCGACCTCTGCACAGTGTTCAGCTAAAGCTACAAGTTAGTGTAGTGCGTCCTCTTAACAGTGTTCAGCTAAAACTACAAGTTAGTGTAGTGCGACCTCTGCAGTGTTCAGCTAAAGCTACAAGTTAGTGTAGTGCGTCCTCCTCACAGTGTTCAGCTAAAACTACAAGTTAGTGTAGTGCGAGCTCTGCACAGTGTTCACCTAAAGCTACCTGTAGAAGGTTGGTGGTGTTCTCCTGATCCTATCACTACCGCAGGCAGCTAAATAAGCTACAAGTTCATTTTTTGCGAGCTCTGCACAGTGTTCAGCTAAAGATACCTGTAGAAGGTTGGTGGAGTTTTCCTGATCCTATCACTACCGCAGGCAGATAAATAAGCTACAAGTTAGTTTTTTGCAAGCTCTGCACATTGTTCAGCTAAAGCTACCTGTAGAAGGTTGGTGGTGTTCTCATACTACAGGCAGGCAGTTGATTTTTCTAGCTGCAGTATCAGTATATATATATATATATATATATATATATATATATATATATATATATATATCCCAGCTTAGTGCAGCTACAGGCCATTAGTATGTCTGGAAGGCCAACAAGGAGAGACAGACAGTCACAAGCCAATAAAAGAGGGCAAGCAGGCTCTGTGTCTAGAGGCAACAGTGCTGGTCGTGCAGACGGTGCATCCTCATCAACACGTGGCCGTGGGACAGGCTTGGTCTTTTTTTGGCAGCTGGCCGTGTTGAGCCGCAACATGCGGAAGACTTGGTCGAGTGGATGACCAAGCGGTCCTCATCCTCCTCATCCTCTCTCACCCATGCTCAGGGTACTTTGTCTGGCAAAGCAGCTGCCAACGCGGCCTCTTCCCTCGTCTCAATGGAATCAGTGACTCCTTCCCTAGCCCCACCATGTCCTCCTGAGGAGTCCCTCGAACTGTTTGACCACAGTGTTGGGTACATGCTCCAGGAGGATGCCCAGCGTTTGGAAGGCTCTGATGATGATACTGAGCTAGATGAAGGCAGTAACGTGAGCACGGACAGAGGGGGTGCCCAAGAAGGACAGCAATCTGGTAGTCATGCTCCCCCTGCTGCAGCATACTGTCAGGTTTGCTCCAGTGATGAGGAGGGAGGGGATGATGAGGTTACTGACTCAACGTGGGTGCCTGATAGGAGAGAGGAGGCACATCACCAACGAGGCAGGATGCCCTTCAGGGGCCAGCCTAAGGGCAGTACACTGACTGCTTTACACCCCAAAGCTCTGCATGTGCAGGGCGCTGCTGTCTCTGTGCGTTATTCCAAAAGTTCTTTGGTGTGGGCCTTTTTTGAGATGAGTGCATCAGATCGCACCACTGCTATTTGCAACATATGTCTCAAGCGTATCTCGCGTGGCCAAAACATCTCCCGCTTGGGCACCACATGCTTGACCAGACATATGTTGACCTGCCATGCAGTTCGTTGGCAAGCGTATCTAAAAGACCCAAACCAAAGAAAAAAGAGGACCTCTCCTTGCTCCTCATCAGCTGAGATCTCCAACCCCACTATACCTTCAGTCCTCTCTGAGACCTGCACTGAGAAGAATGAAGATGTAGAATTAGGTGTGTCACAGCCAAGTACTTGTGGGCAATCTGCTTTCGGTACACCGACGTCAGATTGTACCAGGCAAATTTCCCTGCCCCAGCTGCTGCACCGCCGAAAGAAGTTCACTCCCAGCCATCCACATGCCCAGCGGTTGAATGCTAGCTTGGCAAAACTGCTAGCACTTCAACTGCTGCCTTTTCAGTTGGTAGACTCTGCCCCCTTCCGTGAGTTTGTGGAATGTGCAGTTCCTCAGGGGCAGGTACCCAAACGCCACTTTTTCTCACGGAAGGCGATTCCGGCTCTCTACCGGAATGTGGAAGGCAATGTCCATGCCTCGCTGGACAGGGCGGTCAGCGGTAAGGTGCATATTACCGCTGACTCATGGTCCAGCAGGCATGGACAGGGACTTTACCTAAGTTTCACCTCGCATTGTGTGACTCTGCTGGCAGCTGGGAAGGATGCAGGACAAGGTGCAGTAGGGTTGGAGGTTGTTCTGCCACCACGCCTCTAAAATGCCCTTACTAATGATTGTGACACACCTCTTTCCTCCACCCCCTCCTCTTCTTCTTCCTCCATGGCCTCTTCCTGTGCTTTGTCCTCGGAACCAGCGGTGCTCCGTAGCCATTCAAGGGGCTACGCAAGTATGCAGGCCAAAAGATGCCATGCGGTGCTTGAGCTGGTGTGCTTGGGGGACAGGAGCCACACTGGGGCAGAGGTTCTGTCAGCTCTGCAGGGGCAGGTTCGGAGGTGGTTGATGCCACGCCAATTTAAGGCAGGAATGGTGGTTTGTGACAATGGCACCAACCTCCTCTCTGCCCTCCGACAGGGAAAAATTACCCATGTGCCCTGTTTGGCTTTACGTCCTTAACTTGGTGGTGCAGCGGTTCTTGGGCAGGTACCCGGGCTTACAGGATGTCCTGAGGCAGGCCAGAAAAGTCTGTGTGCATTTCCGCCAGTCATATAATGCCAGTGCTCGGCTGGCAGACCTCCAAAAGGAGTTTAACCTGCCCAAGAACCGCCTAATCTGTGACATGCCCACCAGATGGAACTCAACGTTGGCCATGCTGCAGCGGCTGCACATGCAGCAGAGGGCCATCAATGAGTACCTGTGTGACTATGGCACCAGGACAGGGTCAGGGGAGCTTGTTTTTTTTCCCCACGCCAGTGGGCCATGATCAGGGATGCATGCACTGTCCTGTCACCATTTGAGGAGGCCACAAGGATGTGAGCAGTGACAGTGCATGCATCAGGGACACTGTCCCCCTTGTCCACCTGTTGGAGCACACGCTGCATGGAATAATGGACAGGGCACTTGAGGCAGAACAGAGGCAGGAAGAGGAGGACTTCCTTAGCTCTCAAGGCCCCCTTTATCCAGACAGTGTTCCTGCGTGCCCGCCGATCACACAGGATGAGGAGGAGGAGGAGGATTGTGTCAGTATGTAGGTGGAGCTTGGCACTGAGCATCAGCAGCAGTCTTTAAAGGATCAGTCCCAAGAAACACATGGACTTGTACGTGGCTGGGAGGAGATGGCTGCGGACCATGTCGTCCTTAATGACCCAGAGGACCCTGGACCGAATGCCTCAGCAAACCTACGCTGCATGACCTCCCTGATCCTGCAAAGCCTGCGTAAGGATCCTCATATTCGTGATATCAAGGAGAAGGACCAATACTGGCTGGCAACCCTCCTTGATCCACGCTACAAGGGTAAGGTTGCGGACCTTATCTTGCCGACGCAGAAGGAGCAAAGGATGAAACATCTTCGGGAGGCCTTGCAGAAAGGTCTGTACAATGCGTTCCCAGAGACTGGGAGGTTACAAACTCCTGCTTCTGGACAATGTGTTGCTGAGGCTTCGGTCAGTCAAAGAAGGAGCGGTGGAGAAGGTGGCCGTCTTACTGATGCGTTCAGACAATTTTTTAGTCCGCAGGCCCAATGTATGATCAGTTCCAGCAACCATCGCCAGCGTCTGTTTTACTGTTTTGCAGGAATACCTAGGGGCAAGATGTGACTTGGACACCTTTCCCACTGAAAATCCTCTGGGTTACTGGGTCTTGAGGATGGATCACTAGTCAGAGCTTGCACAGTATGCAATTGAGCTACTGGCCTGTCCTGCATCCAGCGTTATTTCGGAATGCACATTCAGTGCTGCTGGAGGCTTTGTAACCGATCACAGGGTGCGTCTGTCCACCGACTCGGTCGATCGACAGACCTTCATAAAAATGAATCAGTCTTGGATCACCACCAGCTACCAAGCACCTGATACTGATGTAACCGAATATTTTTTTTTTTAAATCTCAGATCCCTTCAAAGACTGCCTTTGCTGATGCTGAGTGACTATCCTGAATAATTATCCTCTTCCTCCTCAATGATCACGCTGATAGCTTGTAAGAACATTTTTGGTTCTGGGCGCCGCCACCAGTGCCTAAGGCCCAATTTTTCAGGGCGTGTAATTACAATTTTTGATGCAATACTTTGCAGCAGGGCTCGTTCCTGCATTCCAACTAGAGTATCTGTGAGGGGTTGCAGTGTTATGGTACCAGCACCAGTGCCTAAGGCCTAATTTTTCAGCCCCTGTTTAACAGGGGCGTGTAATTACAATTTTTGATGCAATATTTCACAGCAGGTCCCGTTTCTGCACCCACCAAGAGCGAGTGAGGACTTACAGTGTTGTGGCACCAGCACCACCACCACCACCACCAAAGGCCCAATTTTTCTGCCTCTGTTTAACAGGGGCATGTAATTACAATTCTTGATCTAATATTTCACAGCAGGGCCCTGTGAGGGCTTACAGTGTTGTGGCCACAACAACACCTAAGGCCCAAATTTCTGCTGAGTATATAGGGCAGGCCCCTACTTTCAAACATCCAACTTACAAACAACTCCTACTTGCAAACGGAAGGAGACAAAAGAAAGTGAGATGAAATCTACCCCTAGGAAAGGAAATTCTCTCCTGTAAGTGGTAATATGGGAAAAACATTTCTCCTTTCCACTGATGCTTTAGCACCAATCCTTGTTTCCCAAAAAACCCCAAATTTTCAAAAAACATTTGTCATTGGGACAAAAAGTGAGGTGAAATCTTCTAAAGAGGAGCACAGACAGCAAAACAAATGTCACAGTTGTGATAACCCTTCAGTATGTTTTCCAAAAAGCTCAAAATAGATTTTTTTGGCTGGAGCTAAACACATTAAAAATGCACTAGTTCAAAATTACAAACAGATTCTACTTAACAAAAAACCTACAGTCCCTGTCTTGTTTGCACCACCTGTATACTGCTGTTCAGAGTACAAAGCCTATATACTGCTGTTTCCTTTTTTAATTTGGGTGCGGGGTTCCCCTTAATATCCATACAAGACCCAAAGGGCCTGGTAATAGACTGGGGGGTACCCATGCCGTTTGTCTCACTGATTTTCATCCATATTGCCAGGACCCGACATTACATTAAAGCCGCAAGCAGTTTTAAATGACTTTTTTTATTTAAAAATGACATTTTGTGCAGGGACTGTTCTAAGCACGGGAAACTATGTGCCACTTCAAAGGCATACTATAGACACCCCCAGGTACGATATTTAAAGGAATATTTCACTTTTTTTTCCACTTTAAGCATCATTAAAATCACTGCTCCCGAAAAAATGTGCATTTTTAAAACTTTTTTTTGCATTGATCCTTGTCCCCTGGGGCAGGACCCAGGTCCTCAAACACTTTTTATGACAATAACGTGCATATAAGCCTTCAAAAGTAGCACTTTTGATTTCTCCTATAGACTTTTAAAGGGTGTTCCGCGGCTTTCGAATTTGCCACGAACACTCCAAATTGTTCGCTATTCGGCGAACTGGCGAACAGCCAATGTTCGAGTCGAACATAAGTTCGATTCAAAGCTCATCCCTAATCCAGACCTAGGTTGTGGGGAAGAAACCCTTGTTCTCATCAACATGGGACATGGTGTTTTGCCTAGGGGACAAGGTACCTCCAATGTTGAGGGCCTGGCAAAGCACCTAGTCTGTCACGCTTATAAGTCAGGCACGAAGACCAGTTGCTATAGCAGTAGCAGGACTACCACCAACCAGGTACACAGGCACGCAACCTGGCGAATGACCTGAGGTGCGAAATCTAAGTACTAACCAGTGTTCACCAGAGCTCCTGATGGTGAAGATGGATTTTGCTCCGTGTTAGTACTAGGTCGCAGTCCTCAGAATCACCCCACCAGGGGGGCGCATGCGCAGCTTCTAACATGGAGGATGTCTTTTGTGGGAGCTCCGGACTCCATCTGCCCTCCGGGACCCCTGAGAAGCTACAAGAGCCACAAACAACACCGGGGGTAAGCCTAATTGATAGCTACACTCTTCAGGCACCCCATGGGCAAAATTGGCCAACAGCAGCAGTACTACAAACCAATCTTTAGGCCGCGACAGGAGACTCACATGGACCGGTATATAACTAGGCCGCAAGCCGTGGTCTCGAGTTCTCCCACGGATCCCTTCGCTTCCATGGATCCGCTCCTGGGGATGGAAGATACGGATGCACACCCATCGAACACCCAGATCCTGGCTCCCACCCCCTCCATTCCACAAGAGGTTCTCACCCCAGCTATCTTGGATGCCAACCTGGACGCTAAGCTAAGGCTTCTATTACAGCAAATCACCCATACTGTCTCTGCAGAGGTGTGCAAACTGGCAGCTGAATTGAGAGGGGAAATAAACCAAATTGGGGAACGTACTGATGCCCTTAAATACAAATTGGCTGAAATGGTTAACTATGTACAGGCTATTGAGGAGGAAAACCATAACCTTAGACATACAGCGTCTCAGCTACAAGTACAACAAGAGGACTTGGAAAACAGGGAGAGAAGGCAGAATCTGTGCTTCCGGGGTATCCCTGAGACAGTAGGGGACCCCGCTCTGCGCTCTTATCTCCTGGGCCTTTTAACTTTCCTAGCCCCCACGGTAGTGGATGTGGACTGGCGTCTTAACAGGGCCCACCGCTCTCTGGGCCCAAAACCTCCGGATAGAGCAAGACCCAGTGATGTTATAGTGAGGTTTCACTATTACGATGGCAAAAAGGCACTAACACTGGCCACTCGCAACAAATCCCAACTTGTGTACAAAGGGGCAAAATTACAGATCTTCAGTGATCTCTCGCCTACCACCCTGGCCAAGTGAAGAAACCTACGCCCAATCACATCTCATTTACAGCATCACCAGTTTCCTTATTACTTGGGCTTTCCCTTTTGTCTCACTGTATCCAAAGATGGCGTCCAACACAGTCTCCGTGATCTTCAAGAGGGAGAAGCTTTCATAAAAGGCCTTGGCCTCCCCCTATACCCGAAGAAGATCTAATTCCCCCTCCTGTTCAGGCTCGTCCACTTTCTACTACACCAAACCATGTCTGGACCCCTGTGAGAAGCAGATCAAAGAAACAGAAATCCACACCACAACGTCCAAGACCCTCCAAGCAACCTCCTTTATGTCCTATCCGGGAACTCGGGGGCTCGCTGCATTTTCTGATTTTTCTGAGTTTTCCATAGTCTAAGAAAAACACAGTTTTGTGCTCTGGACTATAGGTTTACAAATTTCCCCATGTTTTCCTGGGGGTAATACTTACCCAACCCATGGAGTATTAATGTTAAAGTTATGGTCACTATCATCAGGTTGACAGTTGTTCCTGTTTTTGACTTTTTTTTCTTTCTTAATTTTTATATATACACCAGGATCTCTCTTACCTGACCATTTGCAAATACTGCCAAGTTCATAAGGAGAGTAGGCGGACCCTCACCCTGTCTACCTGGAATCTCCTGGTGAAGGTCCTCATGTGTCCCTACATGGCCTCTATTGTTTTTTTGGGGCCTCCTGAGACATGGCCATGTCTCAGGCACTCAACCACAGGTTTTTTTCTTTTTTATGTGTTTTTGTTATTATTATGTGTTTATGTTTTTGTTTTTTTCTTTCCTTCTTTCCTATGTCCATGCACGGATGTCTACTCTGTAGGTCGAAGTTGCCATATTTTTTTGTTTTTCATTTTTTTCCTTTACTGTTCATATCTCCACGTGGTATATTGGTTAAGGCTCAGATACCGAAGGGTTAATTTGTCCATATGGGCTGCCTCCCAACCTCACATTCTTCTCCACATATTCTATGTATTGTGGGTTCTTATTTTTTTGCACTAACACAAGCTCTTAAGATGGTAATGCACATATGGCATTGAGCATCATGTCATACAATGTACAGGGGCTGGGCTCAATACGGAAACATTGGGTGGCACTGAAGGAGTTTAGATCCTCAGGCGCAGATGTAATAATGATACAAGAGACACACTTCCGAGCAGGTGGCTCGTTTAGGTTTGCCTCAAAATCCTTCCCCATCTCCTACCTTGCCTCTGACTCCACGGACAAGGCGGGAGTAGCAATCCAGATTAAAAAATCATGTCCTATAAAGATTAAAAACACCCATGCAGACCCTCATGGGAGGTTTCTGATCTTAGATTGTGACTATATGAACTCCTCCTTCACTCTAGTTAATCTTTACGCCCCCAACACTGGCCAGATTGATTTCCTCAACAAACTTTTTGACTCCTCTCAATATCATTCTCAACCCTTCATGATTGTTGGAGGGGATTTCCATCTGGTCATGTCCCCCACTAGAGATAGACAAACAATGTTTAATGATACCCCCTCAAAAAAAAAATAACATCTCAAGCAAATTCATTCTGCAAATGTATTAGATCCCAACAACTTTTTGACTCATGGAGGATCAAACACCCATCTGCTAAACAATTCACATTCTATTCTATGGCCTATAAAATGTACTCTCGCCTTGATCATTTCTTTATCTCCGCCCCACTCATTCCCTATGTTACTGAATCTGACATATCCCCCATTACATGGTCAGACCATGCTCCCATCATGTTAGACCTTACGCTCTCCCAAACCTATACTAGATCATGTCATTGGCAACTCAACGATCACCTTTTACAAGATGAGGTTTCACGCACTAAACTAGCAACAGGCCTAAAAGAATTATTTCAGCTTAATGTAGGATCTGTATCTAACTTTTCTACAGTGTGGGAGGCCCACAAGGCTGTATTTCGTGGTGATTGTATAGCAGAAAGTTCACGTCTGAAAAAGGACAGAAATAAACTTGTGCAGTCACTCTCAGCTGATCTGGTGACTGTAGAGAGACGGCTGTTGTGTAGTCCCACAGTGTTGAATCTGCGTAAGGTCATTTCCCTTAGAGAACAAATCAAACTAGTACAACTCGGGAGAGAAGCCAAGTCATTACTCTGGACAAAACAAAAACTTTATGAATATTCTAATAAGCCCCATAGGATATTAGTAAATAAACTACGCCCGCGTCCATTCAACTCATTTCCTGACTTTCTCTTTCAAGCTGATGGAACGAAAACACACTGTCCCCAAGAGATGTCCAGGACTTTTGGTGAATTTTACCATAAACGGTATAACTGCTTAACCCCTGACAATAATTTTAATTTCACCCATGGAAAATTTGAGGAATTCTTCTCCAATATAAGGCTTCCAAAATTGTCCTCATCAGACCTAGCTAGCCTAAACTCAGCCATAACAGCTGAGGAACTCCTATCTATCATTAAAGGCTCCCGTTACATAAATCACCTGGTTCTGATGGAATACCCTATTCTTATTATAAAACCTTTCTCGACATACTATCCCCCCACATGCTGACTCTCTATGAATCCCTACTCAAGGGGCAAGCCCCCCATCCTCACTTCTCCCATTCTTACATTTCCATTATCCTTAAGCCTGGTAAGGACCCCTCGACTCCAGATAACTGCAGGCCCATAGCCCTTTTAAATTCAGATTACAAAATTTTTACAAAAATTCTTTCCTCCAGATTGTCCAAATTTATCCCCAAATTGATCAACAGGGACCAAGTGGGTTTTGTCCCCGGCAGCCATGCTGGGGATAACACTCGTCGCACTATAGACTTGATCGATCCCCTTGACAGATCTTCACGTCCAGATCCCATCCTGAGTCTGGATGCACAAAAAGCATTTGACAGGCTGAGTTGGCCTTATATGTTCTCCACTTTGAGTGCTTATGGTTTTGAGGGTTCTTTCCTAAAGGCATTGGAGGCTTTGTATTCTAAGATCACAGCACAGGTGCAGATGTCCTCTTTCTTGTCGCCTGACTTCTCCATGACAAATGGCACTCGGCAGAGCTATCCTCTATCACCATTACTTTTTATTTTGTGTTTGTAACCCCTAGCCGAGTCCATCCGTATGCACCTGGATATACATGGGGTGGTGATGCGACAGGGGAAGTATAAACTATCACTCTTCACAGATGATATTTTGCTGACGATCACTAGCCCGCTCCTATCACTTCCTTCACTTACAACTTACTCTCCACCTTTGGCGCCATCTCGGGCTATAAGGTTAACACCTTCAAACCTGAAGCTCTTCCGATACATATCCCACCTTCTTTGCTATCCCAGCTCAAAGATTCCTATCCTTACAAGTGGTGCACTAATTCCCTTAAGTACGTGGGTGTCTTTCTTACCCCCTCCTACTCCTCTCTTTATGCTGCGAATTACCCTTCCCTGTTCCTGGACATTAATAAATCCCTACAAATTTGGACGAAACTTCCCATATCCTTTCTAGGCAGGATTAATGTGCTAAAAATGTCCATTTTACCTAGGTTATTATACCATTTTGAAACATTACCGGTCGCTATCCCCACCCCACAGCTTAAGATAATTCAAAGAAATTTTCTAAAATTCATTTGGAATGACAGAGCCCATCACATAGCGAGTTCTGTGATTTTTGCCAAAAGATCTAGGGGGGGCTTGGGAGCACCGGATATAGTTAAATATTACTATGCCTCACACCTAAGAGCCATTGTATCCTGGTCCTCCTTACAGGCACCTAATCACTGGTCCCTTTTTGAGAAAGGTGTGTTATATCCAGGTCATCCATGCTCATTAGTATGGACTCCCTCCCCTTCCATAGATCCCATTTACAAACACCAGTGTACTGCTCCAATGAAGTTCACCTTAGCTAGCTGGCATAAGTGCCTTAAGACCTTCTCTCTTATCTCACCTTGTCCTCCTCTCATGAATATTCTCCTCAACCCATCCATACCAGACAGCTTGTCTCTGGGTTGGGTACTCCCATGGATAAACACTTCCCTGTTTCAACTCCGGAATCTAGTTCATCCTATAACACGCAGACTACATACCTGTGAGAAATTTTGAATCCCAGCCCACCTTTTTTATTTCTATTCACAGGTCAGACACCTCTTTCGTTCTCATTCCCCATCCCTGACCCTAGATAAACCCACCCCCTTTGAGTATTTGTGCGCCCAGTGGTCACAACAACTTCATTTAATCTCATCTATACATAATATCCTCCATGAGTCAACCCCTCTCACTGAGACTGCACATCTATATATGAGGAGATGGACCCATTTGATAGGTAGACCCATCTCCTTACAGATGTGGGATAAGATATGGTCTTCCGCTTTTAAGTCCATTAAAATCCTCATGTTTTGGTATAAAACTCCTGAAGTTATTCATAAATTTGACCCCTCTGCCCCAGCACATTGCTGGCGCTGTGGGACTGACACTGGCTCTTTATTTTATATCTTCTGGCAATGCTCTATGATCCAGCCCTTTTGGCATGAAGTAATGCGATTAATAAAGAAGGTGGTGGATGTGTCTCTTCCGCTAGACCCCTTGCATTAACTTTTGGGCCTCCCTTTTTCTGGTATTTCTAGAAAAAATAATAGGCTGATTTCATACATACTTCTAGCTGCCAAAAGGCTTATCCCTTTATGTTGGTTATCAAACAAGCCTCCTCCATGGTCCAGATTCTTGCAGCTGATAGCCGAGATACGGAGGATGGAACACTTGATGGCTCCAGTCCATGACAGCGTTCTTCAGTTCAATAAAATATGGGATCCTTGGGACCAATCGGATTATGGTGTACCCTTACCAACCAGTACGTCATAGAATACTACCCTGAGACCTGTTTTTATGTACAGGCCGGTGCCCCCCCTCTTAGAAATACCCTACTATACTTATAAACCATAAATGTGTTAGTGTGTTTTATTAGTTTTTTTGTTCTGTTAAATTGTCAATACCTATGAGCTGCTCTTATTTTCTGATATGGCATGTATACATGGACATTTTTTATTTGTATCTTTATATCTCATGTTATGATTTAGATACCTAAATGACTTGTAACAATGTTTTCTTTTTCTTTTAATTCAATAAAAATCACAATTATAAAAAAAGAATCACCCGACCAGGAGGTGAGCAAACCGGGGTCCAGAAACGGATAAGCAGGTAAGGATCCAACTGAACGCAGTCACTAAAACAAGCCAAAGGTCAGTATCTAGTAGTTGCAGGTTGGGATCAGGCAGAAGCGTACTCGAGGACGAGTAGTAGCAAAATATGGATGGCAGCAGGAAAGACATGAGGGAGATACTGGCTGAAGAGAGCACAATAATCTGGCAAACATGAAAGGCAGAGACATGGCTTAAATCAGGAAGTTCATGGAAGGAGCAAAGAGATCAAGGTTCAGCGGAAGTCAAAGCACAAGGCAGGGTTACCCAATGGATCAGACAGGGTGCTGTCCAGCATCTCAGATAGCTCAGTGAGAATAGTCATTGGCAGACCCAGCAGAGGTCCCAGGTTCAAGTTCAAGTCCTGACATAGCCCCTGAGTTGGCGAGGACAAGGGTCTCTTTCTCACAATCCTGTCCCTATGGTTGGGAAGGCATATGGGAGGGGGCTTACTAGAATCTGGAAGACCCCTTTAAAAAAGAAAAAGATACCACCACCCCTACATGAGTGAGTAAGAAGTACATCGTACCCCTACTTAGACAGAAAAAATGTAACCCAGAGTAAAGATACCAAAACGTCATATTTTGGCAGTGATGTCATGGCTATCCCCGCTTCTTTGTTTATGTAGCCAGGGATTCACAGTCATGTAATGACTGGAATGGCACCAATGGATTGGTGTAGGGCCATATGCCCATATTTAAAAAGGGATCAAAGTGTTTACCAAGTAACTATAGACCTGTTAGTTTAAATTCTATAGTCGGGAAGGTACTGGAGAGTTTAATAAAAGGCCACATAGACAAGTTCTTGCTTGAAAAAAAATATTTTAACCACTTGACGACCGCCTCACGCCGATGTACGTCGGCAAGGCGGCACGGGCAGGCAAAATCACGTACATGGTACGTGATTTGCCTTCCGCGGGTGGGGGGTCCGATCGGACCGGGCGGTCCCGTTTTGTCCCCCGGCGATTGGAGACGAGGGGGAGGCCATCCGTTCGTGGCCCCCCCCTCGCGATCGCCGCCGGCCAATGGGAACACTCCTTTGCTGCTGTATGCTAAACAGCAGCAAAGGAAATGATGTCATCTCCCCTCGGGTCGGTAGTTTCCGTTCCGGCCCGAGGAGAGAAGACAGGTATGTGAGTGCACCAACACACACACACACACAGTAGAACATGCCAGGCACACATTACACCCCGATCCCCCCCCCGATCCCCCCCCGATCACCCCCCCCTGTCACAAACTGACACCAGCAGTTTTTTTTTTTTTTTTGTTTTCTGATTACTGCATAGTGTCAGTTTGTGACAGTTACTGTGTTAGCACAGTTACTGTTACCCCCCTGTAGGTCTAGGGTACCCCCCTAACCCCCCCTAATAAAGTTTTAACCCCTTGATCACCCCCCGTCACCAGTGTCACTAAGCGATCATTTTTCTGATCGCTGTATTAGTGTCGCTGGTGACGCTAGTTAGTGAGGTAAATATTTAGGTTCGCCGTCAGCGTTTTATAGCGTCAGGGACCCCCATATACTACCTAATAAATGTTTTAACCCCTTGATTGCCCCCTAGTTAACCCTTTCACCACTGATCACCGTATAACCGTTACGGTTGACGCTGGTTAGTTTGTTTATTTTTTATAGTGTCAGGGCACCCGCCGTTTATTACCGAATAAAGGTTTAGCCCCCTAATCGCCCGGCGGTGATATGCGTCGCCCCAGGCAGCGTCAGATTAGCGCCAGTACCGCTAACACCCACGCACGCAGCATATGCCTCCCTTAGTGGTATAGTATCTGATCGGATCAATATCTGATCCGATCAGATCTATACTAGCGTCCCCAGCAGTTTAGGGTTCCCAAAAACGCAGTGTTAGCGGGATCAGCCCAGATACCTGCTAGCACCTGCGTTTTGCCCCTCCACCCAGCCCACCCAAGTGCAGTATCGATCGATCACTGTCACTTACAGAAGACTAAACGCATAACTGCAGCGTTCACAGAGTCAGGCCTGATCCCTGCGATCGCTAACAGTTTTTTTGGTAGCGTTTTGGTGAACTGGCAAGCACCAGCTCCAGGCAGCGTCAGGTTAGCGCCAGTACCGCTAACACCCACGCACGCACCGTACACCTCCCTTAGTGGTATAGTTTTTGATCGGATCAATATCTGATCCGATCAGATCTATACTAGCGTCACCAGCAGTTTAGGGTTCCCAAAAACGCAGTGTTAGCGGGATCAGCCCAGATACCTGCTAGCACCTGCATTTTGCCCCTCCGCCCGGCCCAGCCCAGCCCACCCAAGTGCAGTATCGATCGATCACTGTCACTTACAAAACTCTAAACGCATAACTGCAGCGTTCGCAGAGTCAGGCCTGATCCCTGCGATCGCTAACAGTTTTTTTGGTAGCGTTTTGGGGAACTGGCAAGCGCCAGCGGCGTAGTACACCCCGGTCGTAGCCAAACCAGCACTGCAGTAACACTTGGTGACGTGGCGAGTCCCATAAGTACAGTTCAAGCTGGTGAGGTGGCAAGCACAAGTAGTGTCCCGCTGCCACCAAAAAGACAAACACAGGCCCGTCGTGCCCATAGTGCCCTTCCTGCTGCATTCGCCAATCCTAATTGGGAACCCACCGCTTCTGCAGAGCCCGTACTTCCCCCATTCACATCCCCAACCAAATGCAGTCGGCTGCATGAGAGGCATTTTTATGTCCTCCCGAGTACCCCTACCCAGCGAACCCCCCAAAAAAGATGTTGTGTCTGCAGCTAGCGCGGATATAGGCGTGACACCCGCTATTATTGTCCCTCCTGTCCTGACAATCCTGGTCTTTGCATTGGTGAATGTTTTGAACGCTACCATTCACTAGTTGAGTATTAGCGTAGGGTACAGCATTGCACAGACTAGGACACACTTTCACAGGGTCTCCCAAGATGCCATCGCATTTTGAGAGACCCGAACCTGGAACCGGTTACAGTTATAAAAGTTAGTTACAAAAAAAGTGTAAAAAAAAAAAAATATATAAAATAAAAAAAAATAGTTGTCGTTTTATTGTTCTCTCTCTCTCTATTCTCTCTCTCTATTGTTCTGCTCTTTTTTTACTGTATTCTATTCTGCAATGTTTTATTGTTATTGTTATTGTTATTATGTTTTATCATGTTTGTTTTTCAGGTATGTAATTATTTATACTTTATTGTTTACTGTGCTTTATTGTTAACCATTGTTAACCATTTTTTTGTCTTCAGGTACGCCATTCACGACTGTAAGTGGTTATACCAGAATGATGCCTGCAGGTTTAGGTATCATCTTGGTATCATTCTTTTCAGCCAGCGGTCGGCTTTCATGTAAAAGCAATCCTAGCAGCTAATTAGCCTCTAGACTGCTTTTACAAGCCGTGGGAGGGAATGCCCCCCCCCCCACCGTCTTTCGTGTTTTTCTCTGGCTCTCCTGTCTCAACAGGGAACCTGAGAATGCAGACGGTGATTCAGCCAGCTGACCATAGAGCTGATCAGAGACCAGAGTGGCTCCAAACATCTCTATGGCCTAAGAAACCGGAAGCTACGAGCATTTCATGACTTAGATTTCGCCGGATGTAAATAGCGCCATTGGGAAATTGGGGAAGCATTTTATCACACCGAGCTTGGTGTGGTCAGATGCTTTGAGGGCAGAGGAGAGATCTAGGGTCTAATAGACCCCAATTTTTTCAAAAAAGAGTACCTGTCACTACCTATTGCTATCATAGGGGATATTTACATTCCCCGAGATAACAATAAAAATGATTAAAAAAAAAAATATGAAAGGAACAGTTTAAAAGTAAGATTAAAAAAGCAAAAAAATAATAAAGAAAAAAAAAAAAAAAAAAGCACCCCTGTCGCCCCCTGCTCTCGCGCTAAGGCGAACGCAAGCGGCGGTCTGTCGTCAAACGTAAACAGCAATTGCACCATGCATGTGAGGTATCACCGCGAAGGCCAGATCGAGTGCAGTAATTTTTCCAGTAGACCTCCTCTGTAAATCTAAAGTGGTAACCTGTAAAGGCTTTTAAAGGCTTTTAAACATGTATTTATTTTGTTGCCACTGCACGTTTGTGCGCAATTTTAAAGCATGTCATGTTTGGTATCCATGTACTCCGCCTAAGATCATCTTTTTTATTCCATCAAACATTTGGGCAATATAGTGTGTTTTAGTGCATTAAAATTTAAAAAAGTGTGTTTTTTCCCCAAAAAATGCGTTTGAAAAATCGCTGCGCAATTACACCCACCATTTTAATCTGTAGGGCATTTGCTTTAAAAAAATATATAATGTTTGGGGGTTCAAAGTAATTTTTTTGCAAAAAAAAAAACTTTTTCATGTAAACAATAAGTGTCAGAAAGGGCTTTGTCTTCAAGTGGTTAGAAGAGTGGGTGATGTGTGACATAAGCTTCTAAATGTTGTGCATAAAATGCCAGGACAGTTCAAAACCCCCCCAAATGACCCCATTTTGGAAAGTAGACACCCCAAGCTATTTGCTGAGAGTCATGTCGAGTCCATGGAATATTTTATATTGCGACACAAGTTGCGGGAAAGAGACAAATTTTTTTTTTTTTTTTTGCACAAAGTTGTCACTAAATGATATATTGCTCAAACATGCCATGGAAATATGTGAAATGACACCCCAAAATACATTCTGCTGCTTCTCCTGAGTACGGGGATACCACATGTGTGAGACTTTTTGGGAGCCTAGCCGCGTGCGGGACCCCGAAAACCAAGCACCGCCTTCAGGCTTTCTAAGGGCGTGAATTTTTGATTTCACTCTTCACTGCCTATCACAGTTTCGGAGGCCATGGAATGCCCAGGTGGCACAAACCCCCCCCCCAAATGACCCCATTTTGGAAAGTAGACACCCCAAGCTATTTGCTGAGAGGTATAGTGAGTATTTTGCAGACCTCACTTTTTGTCACAAAGTTTTGAAAATTCAAAAAAGAAAAAAAAAAATGTTTTTTCTTGTCTTTCTTCATTTTCAAAAACAAATGAGAGCTGCAAAATACTCACCATGCCTCTCAGCAAATAGCTTGGGGTGTCTACTTTCCAAAATTGGGTCATTTGGGGGGGGTTTGTGCCACCTGGGCATTCCATGGCCTCCGAACCTGTGATAGGCAGTAAAGAGTGAAATCAAAAATTTTCACCCTTAGAAATCCTGAAGGCAGTGATTGGTTTTCGGGGTCCCGTACGCGGCTAGGCTCCCAAAAAGTCCCACACATGTGGTATCCCCATACTCAGGAGAAGCTGCTAAATGTATTTTGGGGTGCAATTCCACATATGCCCATGGCCTGTGTGAGCAATATATCATTTAGTGACAACTTTATGAAAAAAAAAAAAGTGTCACTTTCCCGCAACTTGTGTCAAAATATAAAATATTCCATGGACTCAATATGCCTCTCAGCAAATAGCTTGGGGTGTCTACTTTCCAAAATGGGGTCATTTTGGGGGGTTTTGTGCCACCTGGGCATTCCATGGCCTCCGAAACTGTGATAGGCAGTGAAGAGTGAAATCAAAAATTTACACTCTTAGAAATCCTGAAGGCGGTGATTGGTTTTCGGGGCCCCGTACGCGGCTAGGCTCCCAAAAAGTCCCACACATGTGGTATCCCCATACTCAGGAGAAGCAGCTGAATGTATTTTGGGGTGCAATTCCACATAGGCCCATGGCCTGTGTGAGCAATATATCATTTAGTGACAACTTTTTGTAAATATTTTTTTTTTTTTGTCATTTTTCAATCACTTGGGACAAAAAAAATAAATATTCAATGGGTTCAACATGCCTCTCAGCAATTTCCTTGGGGTGTCTACTTTCCAAAATGGGGTCATTTGGGGGGGGGGGTTTGTACTGCCCTGCCATTTTAGCACCTCAAGAAATGACATAGGCAGTCATAAACTAAAAGCTGTGTAAATTACAGAAAATGTACCCTAGTTTGTAGACGCTATAACTTTTGCGCAAACCAATAAATATACGCTTATTGACATTTTTTTTACCAAAGACATGTGGCCGAATACATTTTGGCCTAAATGTATGACTAAAATTTAGTTTATTGGATTTTTTTTATAACAAAAAGTAGAAAATATCATTTTTTTTCAAAATTTTCGGTCTTTTTCCGTTTATAGCGCAAAAAATAAAAACCGCAGAGGTGATCAAATACCATCAAAAGAAAGCTCTATTTGTGGGAAGAAAAGGACGCAAATTTCGTTTGAGTACATCATTGCATGACCGCGCAATTAGCAGTTAAAGTGACGCAGTGCCAAATTGGAAAAAGACCTCTGGTCCTTAGGCAGCATAATGGTCCGGGGCTCAAGTGGTTAAGCATCAGACAGCATGGATTCATGAAAGACAGAAGTTGTCAAACAAACCTGATTCATTTTTATGAGGAGGTAAGTAAAACCTTGGACAGAGGAGTGGCTGTGGACATGCTATTCTTGGATTTTGCAAAAACGTTTGACACAGCTCCCCACACATGACTAATGTGTAAGGTAAAGTCTATAGGCTTGGAAAGATCAATTTGTAAATGGATAGAAAACTGGATAAAAAACAAATTCAGAGAGTAGTGGTTAATGATTCTTACTCTGAATGGTCTAAGGTTATCAGTGGTGTAAACCAAGGTTCAGTGTTGGGACCCTTACTTTTTAAAATCTTTATAAATGATATAGAGTCTGGGATTAAAAGTACCATTTTTGTCTTTGCAGATAACACCAAGCTATGCAGTGGAATAACATCCTTACAGGATGTCTCCAATTGGGCACTTAAGTGGCAAATGAGTTTCAATGTTGATAAATGTAAAGTTATGCACTTGGGGGCTAAGAATATGCATGCATCATACATACTAGGGGGTGTACAACTGGGGGAATTCATAGTGGACAAGGATCTGGGTTTTTTGGTAGATTATAAGCTCAATAATAGCATACAATGCCAAGCTGCGGTTTCCAAACTGAGCAAAGCCCTTTCTTGAATTAAGAGAGTTATGGACTCCAGAGAGCGATATATCATTTCGCCCCAGTACAAAACATTAGTAAAACCTCATCTGGAATATGCAGTTCAGTTTTGGGCACCAGTTCTCAAAAAACAATATCGGAGTACTGGAGAAAGTGCAGAGAAGGGCAACCAAACTGATAAGAGGCATGGTGGAGCTCAGCTATGAGGAAAGATTAGAGGAACCAAATTTATTCTCTCTTGAGAAGAGGCGATTAAGGGGGGATATGATCAACATGTACAAGTACATAAGTGGTCCATATAGTGTATTTGGTGTTGGTTATTCACTTTAAGGTTATCACAGAGGACAAGGGGGCACTCTTTGTGTCTAGAGAAAACAAGATTTCCTCTCCAAATATGGAAAGATTTCTTCACAGTAATGCCCTGTACACACGTTAGGATTTTCCAATGGAAAATGTGTGATAGGACCCTGTTGTTGGAAATTCCTGACCGTGTGTAGGCTCCATCACACGATTTCCATAGGAATTTCCGACACACAAAGTTTGAGAGCTTGCTATAAAATTTTCCGACAACAAAATCTGTTGTCGGAAATTCCGATCATGTGTACACAAATCTGACGCACGCATGCTCAGAATAAATTAAGAGACGAAAGCTATTGGCTACTGCCCCGTTTATAGTCCCAACGTGCGTGTTTTACGTCACCGCGTTCAGAACGATTGGATTTTCCGACAACTTTGTGTGACAAGACAAGTTTGAGCCAACATCCGTCAGAAAAAGTCCATGGATTTTGTTGTCGGAATGTCTGATCAATGTACGACCGTGTGTACAGGGCATAAGAGCTGTGAAAATGTGGAATAGACTCCCTCCAGAGGTGGTTCTGGCCAGCTCAGTAGATTGCTTTAAAAAAGGCCTGGATTATTTCCTAAATGTACATAATATAACTGGGTACTGACATTTATAGGTAAAGTTGATCCAGGGAAAATCTGATTGCCTCTCGGGGGATCAGGAAGGAATGTTTTTCCCCTGTTGTTTTTCCCCGTTGGCTCATCTCTACCTCTGACCACCTTTGTGGATAGTTGGTTGCTGCCAGAAGAGTTCATTTAAGGAGACCTACCGTATATACTCGAGTATAAGTCTTTCCGAGTATAAGTCGAGGCCCTAATTTACCACACAAAAAAATGGGAAAAACTTATTGACCCGAGTATAAGACGAGGGTGAGAAATGCACAGCTGCTGTAAGTGGAAAAGAGGGTCAAAAATCCCCATTTGCAGCATCACTGTGCCCATTTGCATGCCTCACTCTGCCCATTTGCAGCCATAGGTCCCCTGAACTTCAAACTCGGTAGTTAAGGGTTCCTAGATGCCCTCTAGCTGCAGCCAAAATTTGGGGTCTCTGAACCCAAAGGGTCCCGAAATGACATTGCTGCAGATGGACACAGTTGACCGAATTTGGGGCACTGTATCTTGGGGCCACTTAGTGCTAAGAACCCCAAATTTGGTGTGCAAACCCAGGGGAACTAGCACCATAAAATTTCCAAAGCTGGGGTTACTAGCACCAAGTGGCCCTGAGATACAGGGCCCCAAAAATCAGTTCAGAAAATGTCAAGCACTTTTCTGCAGCAGAAAATGACATTTTCCGAACCGGTTTTGGGGCCCTGTATCTCAGGGCCACTTGGTGCTAGTAACCCCAACTTTGGATATGTTATGGTACCAGTTCCACTGGGTTTGCACACCAAATTTGGGGTTCCTAGCACCAAGTGGCCCTGAGATATGGGGCCCCAAATTCGGTTCAGAAAATGTCAAGCACTTTTCTGCAGCAGAGAATGACACTTTCCGAACCGATTTTGGGGCCCCGTATCTCGGGGCTACTTAGTGCTAGGAACTTCAGCTTTGGATATGTTATGGTACCAGTTGTACTAGGTTTGCACACCAAATTTGGGGTTCCTAGCACCAAGTGGGCCTGAGATACGGGGCCCCAAATTCGGTTCGGAAAATGAAATTTTTTGCTGCAGAAAAGTGCTTGACTCCAGTATAAGTCGAGGGGGGCACTTTCAGCACAAAAAAATGTGCTGAAAAATTCGACTTATACTCGAGTATATACGGTATATATCCACTTCATATTGTGGATTACAATTCCTTTGTCAGTTAACGCTCCTGCAAGAAGTAAGGGCCACATCACCAGCAGACTTTTTTCCAGTTCTTCCACTGAACAGTAGTTTAGTTAGGGCCTTGAAAGAGTACATAGACCATAACGATTGTTGCATCCCATGGAGTTCCCTTTCATGGCTACTTTGTAATTATAATGTTACCTATTCTTTCTTTATATTACCTGTGCCCGTGTTTCATTCCAGGTTATTGCTGATATTTTTGCATTTATAAGAACCAAACCTTGCTTTTCAGGACTTTTCCTGACTCCATAAATGACATTTCTTACTGGTGTGTTGGTCAGTGATTTATTTTAGGGTGGGTCATCACAGGGGATTGAGGAAGAAACCAACAATCCAACCACTCCATAGACAGGAAGTTCTACATGTAATTAAAAGAAAAATAGTACAGTGCCTAAATTGTTCTGAGTGTGCTACATTTACGATAGGATGATGTTTGATTGGTTACAATAAGTATAATGTACTTCATTGTTTTACATAATCGCTGGTTACCACTGGTAAAATGCCTCCACCACAGATCCCTCTTCAGTGGTATGGCAAAAGCTGCAACAGCAGGCGAATTCATGTGCATTGTCCCCGAGAGATATACAAGTTGCTAGGTGATTCAGCAATTCACTCAAAATTATAATACCAATTTGGGTGGGCTGACCCATTAACTAAAATAAACACAATTTTGCAGAACTGGTAAATAAAATGTATAGCACTTAGAAATCTATTTTCAGGTCCCTGATTGGTGTGTAAAAACTGATAATGTCCCCCCACCCCTTCAGACAAATAGTAAATCCGGAAAGTAAACTTGCCAGACATGACAAAAGCTCTGCTTCTGTTTCTAAGAAATCAACTGTTCAGTTTCAATGACCAGCTGAAGTATGCTGATGCTACTAATAAAGTGAATGTATCTAAATCCTTTAACGTGCACATTGACAAATTACTGTAACAAGAAATGCTTTTCTTGCTGTACTGCCCAATTACCAGTATATTGACATGTCCTTTGTGTAAATATAAGACATTACAACAGTAGGCACAGCCAGGCAATTAATCACAATCAGAATTACAGTGGATGCAGCACAGCAGGTTTAGAAATCTAACCAGTTGGCCTCAATCGAGTGTGGAAGAGCTCTTGGGCCAGCTAAAAAAAAATATTCTGAGGTAATACTTCAAGATGCTAGCATTCTGGGAAAATATCCTAAAATTCTGAAATATTTCAATATAATGACTAATTACCGTATTTATCTGCGTATAACATGTGCCGGCGTATAACACGCACCCCAAGTTTAGGAGGGAATTTTAAGGAAAAAAACTTTTAGGAGGGAAGTTTAAGGAAAAAAAACTTACATTAAAATGCCCATCAATGCAGCGTTATCTGTCCATCTGCAGCCTTTTCAGTGTCAGTGCAGCCTTGCCCCAGTGTCCATTGCAGCCTTGTCAGTGCAGCCTTGTCGGTGCAGCCTTGCCCCAGTGCATCTTTGTCAGTGCAGCTTTGTCAGTGCAGCCTTGTCAGTGCAGCCTTGTCAGTGCAGCCTTGGCAGTGCAGCTTTGTCAGTGCAGCTTTGTCAGTGCAGCCTTGTCAGTGCAGCCTTGTCAGTGCAGCTTTGTCAGTGCAGCTTTGTCAGTGCAGCCTTGTCAGTGCAGCCTTGTCAGTGCAGCTTTGCCCCAGTGCAGCTTTGTTAGTGCAGCTTTGTCAGTGCAGGTTTGCCCGTGCAGCTTTGCCCCAGTGCAGCCATGTCAGTGCAGCTTTGTGCACTCGCCGTGTGTAGATTCAAATATGGCGCCGAGTCTGCAGGGATTCGTCGGAGCCGAGATACACATACCCGAGTGTTCTCTGCTTTTTTCGGCTCACAGTCACGCCCAGTCCCGCCCTATGATGGACATAACACAGGTCCAAGGGCTGGACTGTGTATCTCGGCTCCGACGAATCCCTGCAGTCTCGGCGCCATGTTTGAATCTACACATGCCTGTGTATGTCAGCGGCGACCGCGGCAATTGCCGCGATCGCTCCGATCACACAAAATCGGCAGGGATCGGCCTATAACACGCACCCACGATTTCCCCCTGATTTTCAGGGGAAAAAAGTGCGTGTTATATGCCGATAAATACGGTATTTTACTGAAGTGCTTGGATAGCATTGAGTAGCTGGTTACATAGACTTTCTGGATGTATCAAGCTGCATCCGTGCACCTGGCAGTTAGTAAGTGTCCCTAAGCTATAGAAACAATAGAAATGGCAGCATCTCAGATCAATTTATAGCAAATATGAGATGTACACACAAAGAGAAATACATTAAAACAATACACAAATTTCCCAGAACCAGGTCCTGCTAATGAGCAGATAACACTTATGCCGCGTACACACGACCAGACTTTCCGATCGTGTGTGGGCTTCATCTGACTTTTTCTTTAGAAAATTCTGACGGACCTAGAAATAGAACGTTTCAAATCTTTCCGTTGGAATCAGTTCCTATCGGGAAAACCGCTCGCCTGTATGCTGTTCCAACGGACCAAAAACGAAGCAAGGGCAGCTATTGGCTACTGGCTATTGAACTTCCTTTTTCTAGTCCCGTCGTACTTCATCGAGTTCTAAACGATCGGACTTTGGTGTGATCGAGTGTAGGCAAGTCCGTTTCAGCGGAACTCCATCGGAACTCCGTCAAAAAAAAGTCAGAGTTTATTCTGACGGAAAAAACGGTCGTGTGTACGCGGCATTAGGCTACTTTCACACTGGGGCGGTGCTGCCGTTAGTGGTAAAGCGCCACTTGTTTCAGCTGTGCTTTACTGCTGTTGTAGCAGTGCTTTGGCGCCTCTTTTCTGGTGGTAGCAGGGCGCTTTTAACCCCCAAGAAGGGGTTAAAAAGGGGTTAAAAGCACCCGTGATGTTCCCTCCCCAACTCCCCCACCTCCCATCCCACCCCGCCCATACCTCCCTTTTTACCCTACTCCAGCTCCACACCCCCTCTCCTTCCCTCCAACATTATTACATTTCACAAGTATTATTTCCATACTTACGCGCACACAGTTACACATACATATATACTTACATACAAGTGCGCATATATGTTTTTGCACACATATATGCCCCGCATGCATACATATGTTAGTTGCGCACATATTAGTCCCGCAGGCGCACTCTATTAATTCTATATGTTTTTCCCACCTCTTTTTGTATATATATATATATATATATATATATATATTATATATATTTTTTATATATATTTTCCATATTTTTTAATTAATCCTTTTATTCATAAAAATTATATATACATTTTATTTCCAATTTTTCTTTTTATATTTCTCATTTATTTATTTTTTATATTTTTCATTTTTCATATTCTCATTTTTTATTTTTATATTTTTTATTTATTATTTATTTTTTATTTTTTACTATTATTTTTTACTTTTATTTTTATTCTTTCCCTTAATTTTTCCTATTTACTATTTTTACCATTTTCTTATTTTTTTTTTTCCATTTTTTCCATTTTCTTATTTTTTCTTATTTTTTCTAACTATGTTTCATTCTAGTACCATAATCCCTCCCCTCCCCTCTTCACATTTCCCCTGCTCTTACGAGCCACACCACTATCCCAGCTGACGTGTGTTAGACACATACTGTACCAACGCTGCCAGGCCACTCCTGTGTACCGCCCCTGTCCCTTCCCTCCTCTCTCCCTATTTAACCCACACCATCATGGTCGATAGCCATGCCTGAGGAAGGAGCAGCATGCTCCGAACGCGAGCGCGCTACGGCCACACCCCCCGCTCTCCTCCACCTGACGTCATCTTCCTAGGAACCTGCTGATGCGCTGCCTGAGGGAACCCCAAGCCATCGGAAGCTACAGACTCCACTGCAAGCAGCCGAGGTCGGCCCCGCCACAGCCCAGCTGGTTCTTGATGTGACTCTGCGTTGCCCAGGAGAACCTACCTATGCCTATTTCTTATCACACAAGTGTGAGTGTACAATTTGTAATTAAAAAAGTGTTTTTTACTACCTACGACCCTTAGAGCAGTGCTGCTTTTCTTTTTTCTTTATCATACCACAGAGTCCCTTCTACTCTGACAAGTTGGCTGCCACGCATCATAGAAGCCTTAACCATCTTTAACTGTTTTTAACTGTTTATTACCCCCTGGACATATCTTATCCCCTACGCTACAGCCCCTACCCACTAGCAGCACCTGTCAGCGCTCCATTCCCCCTCTGTTACTGTAAACATATGAGATTATCTCTCATTGCCGGCTCTCCCTCCTCACACAGAGACAGCGTGTGAGGAGGGAGAGTGAACCGCTGCAGCGTGAGTAAAAAAAAACGAAAAAAAAGTGACGTTAGTGCCATCTGTCCCCACTGCCATCTGTCCCCACTGCCATCTGTACCCACTGTCATCTGTCCCCACTGCCATCTGTCCCCAGTGCCACATATAAGTGCCATCTGTCATCAGTGCCATCTGTCATCAGTGCCACATATTAGTGCCAACTGTCATCAGTGCCACCTGTCAGTGTCACATGCCATCTGTTATCAGTGTCACATGTCATCAGTGCCACGTATCAGTGCATCTGTCATCAGTGACATATGTCATCAGTGTCACGTATTAGTGCATCTGTCATCAGTGCCACGTATTAGTGCCATCTGTCATCAGTGCCACTTATTAGTGCCATCTGTCTTCAGTGCCACGTATTAGTGCCATCTGTCATCAGTGCCACGTGTCATCAGTGCCATGTATTAGTGCCATCTGTCATCAGTGCCATCTGTCATCAGTGCCACATATTAGTGCCATCTGTTATCAGTGTCATCAGTGCCACGTATTAGTGCATCTGCCAGTGCCATGTATTAGTTCCATCTGTCATCAGTGCCACGTATTAGTGCCATCTGTCATCAGTGCCACATCAGTGTCATCAGTGCCACGTATCAGTGCCATCTGTCATCAGTGCCACATCAGTGTCATCAGTGCCACATATCAGTGCCATCTGTCATCAGTGAAACCTCAGTGTCACGTGTCATTGTCCTGTTGCTCCAGGGCCTTCAAAAGTGTAATAGTTAGTCAACAAGTTAGATCTGTCATCAGTGCCACGTATTAGTGCCATCTGTGATCAGTGCCACGTGTCATCAGTGCCATGTATTAGTGCCATCTGTCATCAGTGCCACCTGTCATCAGTGCCACATATTAGTGCCATCTGTCATCAGTGTCACGTGTCATCAGTGCCACGTATTAGTGCTATCTGTCAGTGCCACATATTAGTGCCATCTGTCATCAGTGCCAGGTATTAGTGCCATCTGTCATCAGTGCCACGTATTAGTGCCATCTGTCATCAGTGCCACATCAGTGTCATCAGTGCCACGTATCAGTGCCATCTGTCATCAGTGCCACATCAGTGTCATCAGTGCCATGTATCAGTGCCATCTGTCGTCAGTGCTACGTCAGTGTCACGTGTCATTGTCCTGGTGCTCCAGGGCCTTCAAAAGTGTAATAGTTAGTCAACAAGTTAGATGTGTAATTTATGCTCCTAGAACACCTGATGGTGCTCCCTGCATGTTGGTCCTCTCTATGTGGCCAGGCTGTGAAAAAGTCCCACACATGTGGTATCGTAATACTCAGGAGGAGTAGCAGAATGTACTTTGGGGTGTCATTTGTGGTATACGCATGTCATGTAAGAGAAATAACCTATTACAATGACAATTTTGTGGGGGGAAAAAAATATTCATTTTGCAAAGAATTGTGGGAAAAAATGACAACTTTAAAAAGTTCACCATGCTTCATACTAAATACCTTGGAATGTCTACTTTCAAAAAAGGGGTCATTTGGGGGGTATTTGTACTTTCCTGACTTGTTCGGGTCGCAAGAAATGAGATAGGCCACAGTACATCAGGTCAGGTGTGATCAATTTTTTATGATTTGCACCACAGCTTGTAGACTCTCTAACTTTCACAAAGACCAAAAAATATCCACTAATTTGGGTTATTTTTTACCAAAGATATTTAGCAGTATAAATTGTGGCCAAAATTTAGGAAGAAAAATTAATAATTTGCAAAATTTTTCACAGAAACTAAGAAAAATGCGCTTTTTTTCAAAATTTTCGGTCTTTTTTCAAAAGAAAACTCTATTTGTATGAAAAAAGGGGAAAAAATCATTTGGGTACAGTATTACATGACTGAGTAATGGTCATTCAAAGTGTGAGAGTGCTGAAAGCTGAAAATTGGTCTGGGCAGGAGGGGGGGTTTAAGTGCCCAGTAGGGAAGTGGTTAATAATACAAGTTGCAATACATGAATTGTATGGACGGGGTCAATATCGTTGGATGGACTTTTTTCATCATATTTGGACTTTATATTTTTATATTTTTTATTATCTCACACTGGTGATTTAGCGATCAATGCTTGCCCAATAGGGCTGGTCATTTCACTTGAGGACTTTTTTCTTTTGCTTTTTTCTATTAATTTGATTATTTGTTTGATTTGTGTATTGCAATTTGTATTATTAATATTTTAGCGCATCTCTATTTACAATTTTTCATTTTTCACTATGCATATCTCACAGTTGAGTTGCTGCTTTTAGAGATCACTTGGAGCTTATAGCGCAGTTTCTTTTCCTTTCTTTGTTCTAAAATGTAGGTTTATGTTACATACATTTGCAAATACATGTAAAGCCATATTACCATTCAAGTCATCTCTGCAAAGCATGGTCCCTTACTTGAAACTATCTGAGCTTCCGAATTGGACCATATATCAGCCAAAACCTTATGACTACCCAAAAATGGAACTTCCACTGTCCGGATTACCCCCCACCCCCCACCCTCCGGTGTCACATTTGTCACCTTTCAGGGGGGAGGTTGAGCAGATACCTGTCTAATACAGGTATTTGCTCCCACTTCCGGCAAAAGATCGCTGCAGTACCCGCGCCATGTCCTGCCACTCCTCTGTCCCGCTTGCTTCCTGATTCCCTTACTAGCGATCTACGCCATGTCTGACCCCTCCTCCGTCCCCCACGCTGTCTTCTGGGAGACACACAGGTCCCAGAAGACAGCAGGGACCACTCAGAACACACAGCGTCACTCATGCATGCCCAGTAGGGAACCAGTCTGTGAATCCACAAGGCTTCACTTCCTGATTCCCTTACTAGCAACGCCAGTGCCTCCACCTGGAGCCGAGGGACAGGTCGGCTTCAGGTGAGGACATCGCGGGCACCCTGGACAGGTAAGTGTCCTTATTTTAAAAGTTAGCAGCTGCAGTATTTGTAGCTGCTGACTTTTATTTTATTATTTTTAGGCAGAACTCCGTAAGTGAATAATATTGATTACCTAGTTACAATGGCATCTGAAAATCGGTGGGATATATTAGTTAGCAAGTAAACAGGTTGTCCCTGAAGTTGATGTGTTGAAAGTAGAAAAAGCTTGCATGGCAGTTTGTTGTTTATGGGATTGCGTATCCACAGACTGGTCAGGATGCCCATGCTGACCCGTGTCCACTGTCAAAGGTGCCTACAATGATCACATGAGCATTAGAACTGGATCATGGAGCAATGGAAGAAGGTGGCCTGGTCTATTCAATCATGTATTCTTTTACATACTGTGGATGGCCGTGTTCAAGTGCATTGCTTACCTGGGGAAGAGATGGCACCAGGATGCAGTATGGGAAGAATATAAAAACAGTTTGCTGCGCTTAGGGTTGATCACATTCATGTAAACATGCAGAACACACAAAAAATTAATAAAGTCCCAATAGGTGATGAAACAAAGTGCTTGTGCTTAAATTGACATCCCCTGTGCAATGGTGTTAAGACTGAGTGACCCACATAGATGTACACTCACCCTGGATGTTGACCAACTATCGCTAGTATGTAGGCATGTGGGGATACCCCTAGGGAGCCTGTTGAAATGACATCTCATGCATTAATGCAACTCACAAGTATGGATGGAAATGACAAAGGAGAACCTTTATTGCGCAATGCCGTAAAACCAGGTTTATTAAATACACAAATTAAAATAATTTACTCACATTTAAAATTGCCTTATAGTCCTGTCACCTGACTTGAGGCGATTCAGTTCGCAAATGCAAATCATTCATTCATTCATTCATTCAGGTGTTTATTAAGGGTAATCAGCCGTGATAGCAAAGGCCACCGTTTGCGACGTTCAGCTCGATGGTGAAACCGTCATCGCATTACTTCCACAGTAACCCTAAGCGTTTTTATATTCTCACTTTGCTTCTTTGCCATTTGCTTATTAGCGAGTCTTTGACTGCAGCTGGAGCTGGATGATCAGTTCTTTTATCCAAAGGCGCTAAGGTTTATATTTTTCAGTATGGGAAGAAGGCAAACAGAGAAAGTGTGATGCTTTGGGCAATGTGATGCTTGGAAACCTTAGGTCCTGCCATTCATATGGATGTTACTTTGACATGTATCTACTACCTAAACATTGTTGCTGACCAAGTACACCCCTTCAGGGAAACGGTATTCCCTGATGCCAGTGGCGGCCTCTTTCAGTGGGATAATGGGCCCTGCCACACTGCTAAAATGGTTCAAGAACAGTTTGAGGAACACAACAAAGGGTTTGTAGTGTTGACTTGGCCTCCAAAATCTTCAGATCTCAATCCAATTGAGCATCTGTGGGATGTGCTGAAAAAATAGGTCCAATTCAAGCAACATACAGGACTTAAAGGATCTGCAACTAATGGATTGATGCCAGATACCACAGCATACCTTCAGAGACCTAGTGAGATCCATGCACCGAAAGTTCAGGGGTGTTTTAGCTGGAAATGGGGAACCTACTCAATAATAGGTAGGTGATCATAAAGTTATCACTAATCACTGTATATAGTAAAACCTACAGTGGGGACGGAAAGTATTCAGACCCCCTTAAATTTTTCACTCTTTGTTATATTGCAGCCATTTGCTAAAATCATTTAAGTTCATTTTTTTTTCCTTATTAATGTACACACAGCACCCCATATTGACAGAAAAACACTGCATTTTTGACATTTTTGCAGATTTATTAAAAAAGAAAAACTGAAATATCACATGGTCCTAAGTATTCAGACTCTTTGCTGTGACACTCATATATTTAACTCAGGTGCTGTCCATTTCTTCTGATCATCCTTGAGATGGTTCTACGCCTTCATTTGAGTCCAGCTGTGTTTTATTATACTGATTGGACTTGATTTGGAAAGCCACACACCTGTCTATATAAGACCGTACAGCTCACAGTGCATGTCAGAGCAAATGAGAATCATGAGGTCAAAGGAACTGCCTGAAGAGCTCAGAGACAGAATTGTGGCAAGACACAGATCTGGCCAAGGTTACAAAAAAAATTTCTGCTGCACTTAAGGTTCCTAAGAGCACAGTGGCCTCCATAATCCTTAAATGGAAGATGTTTGGGACGACCAGAACCCTTCCTAGAGCTGGCTGTCCGGCCAAACTGAGCTATCGGGGGAGAAGAGCCTTGGTGAGAGAGGTAAAGAAGAACCCAAAGATCACTGTGGCTGAGCTCCAGAGATGCAGTGGGGAGATGGGAGAAAGTTGTAGAAAGTCAACCATCACTGCAGCCCTCTACCATTCAGGGCTTTATGGCAGAGTGGCCCGACGGAAGCCTCTCCTCAGTGCAAGACACATGAAAGCCCGCATGGAGTTTGCTAAAAAACACCTAAAGGACTCCAAGATGGTGAGAAATAAGATTCTTTGGTCTGATGAGACCAAGATAGAACTTTTTGGCCTTAATTCTAAGCGGTATGTGTGGAGAAAACCAGGCACTGCTCATCACCTGCCCAATACAGTCCCAACAGTGAAGCATGGTGGTGGCAGCATCATGCTGTGGGGGTGTTTTTCAGCTTCAGGGACAGAACGCCTGGTTGCAATCGAGGGAAAGATGAATGCGGCCAATTACAGGGAGATCCTGGATGAAAACCTTCTCCAGAGTGCTCAGGACCTCAGACTGGGCCGAAGGTTTACCTTCCAACAAGACAATGACCCTAAGCACACAGTTAAAATAACGAAGGAGTGGCTTCACAACAACTCTGTGACTGTTCTTGAATGGCCCAGCCAGCCCTGACTTAAACCCAATTGAGCATCTCTGGGAGACCTAAAAATGGCCGTCCACCAACGTTTACCATCCAACCTGACAGAACTGGAGAGGATCTGCAAGGGAAAATGGCAGAGGATCCCCAAATCCAGGTGTGAAAAACTAGTTGCATCTTTCCCAAAAAGACTCATGGCTGTATTAGATCAAAAGGGTGCTTCTACTAAATACTGAGCAAAGGGTCTGAATACTTAGGACCATGTGATATTTCAGTTTTTCTTTTTTAATAAATCTGCAAAAATGTCAACAATTCTGTGTTTTTCTGTCAATATGGGGTGCTGTGTGTACATTAATGAGGAAAAAAATGAACTTAAATGATTTTAGCAAATGGCTGCAATATAACAAAGAGTGAAAAATTTAAGGGGGTCTGAATACTTTCCGTCCCCACTGTAGGTTTTACTATATACAGTGATCAGCGATAACTTTATGATCACCTACCTATTATTGAGTAGGTTCCCCATTTCCAGCTAAAACACCCCTGAACTTTCGGTGCATGGATCTCACTAGGTCTCTGAAGGTATGCTGTGGTATCTGGCATTAATCCATTAGTTGCAGATCCTTTAAGTCCTGTATGTTGCATGAATTCGACCAGTTTTTTCAGCACATCCCACAGATGCTCAATTGTATTGAGATCTGAAGATTTTGGAGGCCAAGTCAACACTACAAACTCTTTGTTGTGTTCCTCAAACTGTTCTTGAACCATTTTAGCAGTGTGGCAGGGCCCATTATCCCACTGAAAGAGGCCGCCACTGGCATCAGAGAATACCGTTTCCCTGAAAGGGTGTACTTGGTCAGCAACAAAGTTTAGGTAGTAGATACATGTCAAAGTAACATCCACATGAATGGCAGGACCTAAGGTTTCCAAGCATCACATTGCCCAAAGCATCACACTTTCTCTGTTTGCCTTCTTCCCATACTGAAAAATATAAACCTTAGCACTGGAGAGGATCTGCAAGGGGGAATGGCAGAGGATCCCCAAATCCAGGTGTGAAAAACTTGTTGCATCTTTCCCAAAAAGACTCATGGCTGTATTAGATCAAAAGGGTGCTTCTACTAAATACTGAGCAAAGGGTCTGAATACTTAGGACCATGTGATATTTCAGTTTTTCTTTTTTAATAAATCTGCAAAAATGTCAAAATTCTGTGTTTTTCTGTCAATATGGGGTGCTGTATGTACATTAATGAGGGAAAAAATGAACTTAAATGATTTTAGCAAATGGCTGCAATATAACAAAGAGTGAAAAATTTAAGGGGGTCTGAATACTTTCCGTCCCCACTGTATATTGAGATCAGGTTTACCTAGAGACAGCCACATTTTCTTTTACATAGTTACATAGTTAGTCAGGTTGAAAAAAGACACAAGTCCATCTAGTTCATCCAATAAAAATGGGGGGGGGGGATTATACAATCCCATATACACAATCCTATACCCACAATTGATCCAGAGGAAGGAAAAAACCCAGCAAACTATGATCCAATTTGCTCCAGCAGGGGGAATGAAATCCTTCCTGATCCCCCGAAATGTAATTGGATATTCCCTAGATCAACTTTACCTATAAATGTTAGTATCCAGTTATATTATATACATTTAGGAAAGAATCCAGGCCTTTTTTGAAGCAATCTACTGAGCTGGACAGAACCAGCTCTTGGGGGAGACCAGATGGTATGAGAGCGGGCAGTATGCGTAGGAGAATAATGCAGATGCAATATTTGGCAGAGGACTTGGAAAGTGTGGGAGTTTAGAATACATGTTCCCTTTTACACACTTACATATTCTCTCTGTTAGACCCCTGATACCTCAGATGCCATCAAATACCAGGGACAGAAAATTCCTGATCTGCATCTTAAGCAGCCCTACGCAGGCTGGAAGTATAACCTGGAACTTCTCAGTGCTGAGTACCTGTCAGGTCTTTGCATGCAAAAAGGCCAGTGATTGGGAATGTGGGAAGTTGACTGGCAACAGAAGAACCAAGAAAGGTGAGGGGGTGTTAAAAAAAAAGTGGCCAAAAACAGTCTACACAGTACATGTGCTTGTATGTCTGCCTTTGTTTTCAGCTTTGTTTCCTTTTCTGACTATAGGATTTAAAACACTCAACACAAAGAATATTCATTGCATGCTTACTCATGTTTAAGTCAGAAAATACCACCTAGGGGTAAAGCAAACTTAACTTATAACAGATTCAACTTCTTGGCTAGCAGAAGTCAATCTTTTCACAAGCTGAAGAAACTCCTCAGGAGCCTGTGACCTCACAGCTAAGTGCCAAAACAGATACCATTCTATCTAAATCTAAAGGGCTGTTACCTCAATAGTCTTCTAGGTAAGCCCTTCTTTTAACTATCACCCCCACCCTATATATTTTTTACGGTATTACCTTTTCCCAATGGTTAAACAGTACCTGCCCTTAATCTTTCATTATTATACATTTTTCTAGACAAACATCCACAATTTCTACTCCGATTCTGAGTATTTCCTTCCAACGTTTTCCAGGCGTTTCCCTTTACAACACACTTGTTTTTAAATTGTAAGTTGCTGCGGCTATGATGCCCTATCTACTTGATGTGGTGTATATTATTCCACTCATTTGTAAAATTTGTTCTTTATATTTTTTAGCTTTCTCCCTTTTTTACATACAATCTCTAACTAGCATTATATTTGATCGCCAGGTCTCTTGTATGCCCCCTGCAGTCATAGATACGGTGCAGTCTGATCTGCCTCCAGCTGGGGTGCTCCTTGCCGGGCCTCGCCCCGGGTGTTTGGTTTTCAGGTACGTTCTTGATTGTGAGGGTTCATACGGCCACCCCCCTCTGGGACACAGCCCAGCCACGTATCCCAATCTCTATGATATGTTTTTCCACCATTGTCTTCTCTCTTGTTCAGCTTTTTATTTGACTTTTTTTGTGTTTCTGTGCATAGATCATCATTGTTGCAACAGGCTCACATCATTCCCTGAAGAAGCCAATGTTTTGGCGAAACATGTAGGAATTGAGCGTCTTTTTTGAAGGCCGTCTTCACCAAGCCTACTCCACTGCATTTGATTCTGTACAATTAATGTGTGAACTGCATCTATGATTTTAATCTACTTATGTCTTTTTTGTATGCGCTGAAATTTGTTAATAAAGTATTTTTGTAATTTTACCTTAAATATCTTACTTCTATTTTCTCCTCTGGCACCGCTATAATCCCCCTTTCATTCCTCTAATTATCCATTAATATTTTGGGATGAGGTGCTGTATCTAGTGGAACCTTTCTAGCCATACCTTCATTTCTTTGATATTCCTAATATGTGTCTGTTGTACTTATGTGTTAAAAAAGTATCCTGTTCTATTTGTAGTTCTTCCTTTCAGTGAAATATCTGGTGATCCTGCCAGTCCACCTGCCTTCCTATTTTAAACTGAACAGCCTGTTTAGTTTTCCTGCACAGCTTGTCTGTCCTCCAGTGGTCAAGACTTGTGCAGATACCCCATCCCTTATTTTGTGAAGATCTTCACAGTTCTGTGACAAATATTCACTATGCCCTGTGAGAAGGTTCTGCTGTGTCACACATTTCACAGAGCCTGACTTCTAAACTACAGAGGTGCTGAGAGGAGGAGATTCAGAAGGCAGAGTCAGTACAGGAATCACTGCCTACAGGCAGCAATGTACTATGGAATATCTAGTCCTTAGAAATTGAAACTGAACAGCAGTTTGTGCAGGGAATCCTGAAAGTTGTGAAAAGTGATGGCCAGCACAGATTTCTGCAAGTAAGTAAGCTTATATTGAATTGTCAGTAATAACTATTGCTTGTATTGTCATTGCAATGCTGATGTTATAAAATCAAAGTGTATGATGTGACCATTGAACTCCGGTTAGTATCACGACTGCAGCTGCTGATCAGTGTATTCTGACAGCACTGCTGATTCTGAATCCTTCATTCACCTTGTTTGTGTGGATGGAGGAAACTGTTAATTTTTTCCCCTCTCAGTCTGCTGGTTGAACAAAAATAAACAAATCATCTAGATCAGCTTTATAGTTCGTACACACGGTCGGACTTTGTTCGGACATTCCGACAACAAAATCCTAGGATTTTTTCCGACGGATGTTGGCTCAAACTTGTTTTGTCTACACACGGTCGCACAAAGTTGGCGGAAAATCCGATCGTTCTAAACGCGGTGACGTAAAACACGTACGTCGGGACTATAAACGGGGCAGTGGCCAATAGCTTTCATCACTTTATTTATTCTGAGCATGCGTGGCACTTTGTCCGTCGGATTTGTGTACACATGATCGGAATTTCCGACAACGGATTTTGTTGTCGGAAAATTTTATCTCCTGCTCTCCAACTTTGTGTGTCAGAAAATCCGATGGAAAATGTCCGATGGAGCCCACACACGGTCGGAATTTCCGACAACACGCTCCGATCGGACATTTTCCATCGGAAAATCCGACCATGTGTACGGGGCATTAGAGTTTAGGTCATTAATTAGAGAGCTCTCTGCACTGAGAAATATGTAGGCTTCCATTGCTAACCTTCTTCAGAAAATACAACATTCCTGACCCTCTAATTCAAAGGCTGTACTTTTTTTTAAAGATGATGTTTGTTATTTTTGCTTGTAATAAAAACACACTTATACAATAAAGTACCTATTAAAGACTAAAGGCCCATACACACGATCAGACTTTTTGACAAACATGCAAATTACCTGTTTTAAGGCAACATCTGACTGTGTGTACACTCCATTGGACAAACTTTTCTGGTTTTCATCGGACAAATGTTAGCTGTGCGAACAGACAAACTTTCCTGCAACAAAAGTCCTACGTCGGCTAGTCCAATCGTGCGTACACAAATCCATCGGACTTTAGTCCAAAGTATAAACACGCATCCTCAGAACCAATGCAAAAGATCAGACAACAATACAGAAGTTGTCCAAAGGGTGGCGGTAATGAGCTGAAAAACCACGTGATTTGGTGAAAGTTGGTTGAAAAAGTCCTGCCGTGTGTATGCATACTAAGTTTACAGCCAATGCCCTTTTGACAGAAATCCACGGAAAAGTTTGTTTGAAGTCCGATCGTGTGTACGAGGCTTTATACAACATGTATACTGTTTTGTGTCAGCAGTATATAATACACTTAGTGGAGCCATACAGAACATACATACACTGTGTACATCATCACAAGTTTGAACAGAATAAATAATACTAAAAGGGTTATGGTCCACATAGCCAGTAAGGGGAGATTGGGTGTATTTCATCAAAGCTTTTTGGGGAGCCCATAGTGGTGTACATACTACGTTGATATAGAGGAAGAACAGACTTAAAGTGATTGTAAAGTCTTGTTTTTTTTTCTATTAAAATTACAAGCTTGTTATACTTACCTGTTCTGTGCAATGGTTTTGCACAGTGCAGCCCAGAACCCCCTCTTCTTGGGTCCCTGGCTGGAGCTCCCTGGCTCCTCTTTCCTGATGAGTGCCCCCACAGCAGGCAGCTTGCTATGGGGGCAGCCGAGCCAAGCTGCAGCTCTAGCTGCAGATGCAATCAGAGATGCAATCAATAACTTATATTCAAATCTTAATCATCAATCAAAATTAACTTCCTCATGTGTGGCATATCAATTGAATGGGTTGCCGACTAAAGATAGACAATTCATATAGAAAGAGATTGATCAGAAAAGAAACCAATGGCCAATATTAGGACTGAATGAAGGAATATGGGAATCATATGGTTGTTTACTACATAACAATTAAAAAGAAAAACATATTCTCATTCCTACATCATTTTATCTGAATATTTTATCCATATAAAAGTCTCTCTGGATGGATAAAACGTTTCTGATCCTGCTTATCAACATCCCTTTTCCTTCAACTGTCAACATTTGCCAGAAAGGTATAATTAATATAACTAGGATTTCTATATCAGTCATTGAACCACTTCTTGTCATAATTATCTGAGCATGTTTTGACAATTTTTGTACTATTTTGATACTAGCCCGATTGACAATGTTGGAGCAGACAGCTAGATTAATGAATCAAAGTGATTTATAAAGATAGCTTATTGACAAGTTTTAGCATCTGAAGACATTTAACCAACTACATTTCTTCATATATGCAAAACTTCTATTTAGGTAGTTTACAAATCTACATTTTTATGAAGAGCCTGATCTAGTTCTGTTCTCTGTGTACCTTCTTTTTTATTTGCTTTTAAGGTATTTTTCACTGCTAATGGGTAAACTCAGGATAGTGTTACTGCTACAAATCCAACCGCACACATTTCAAACACTTATTCATTTTGAAAGAAGCTGCCAGGCAAACAAGACCTCAGTAAACACAGAGAACAGTTCATGTTTCTGCCAGATATTATACTTTATAGGGTGATAGAAAAACATCTGATGATAATAAATCATTTGCTATTGATTACCTATCTTTCAAGTCTAGCAGCGCTGCAGAGAAGTAACCCCATTTTTGCAATATTAAAATGTATACCATCTTTTCTTGCTTAACCCATTTGTAGTTAAAGTACTTTATTGTTTGCACCTAAAAGAGGGTTCAGGTCAAAATACAGAATTCGCTAACATATGCTGTGTCAACAGCTCTTTGTGTCTGTTTACTTTTTTGTTTCTGGAAACACAATTTGACAGAAAAAAATATAAAGCTTTTGGGCCTGTATGAGCAGCAATTGCCTCTCTGCAATATACCTGCATGTATTTGTGTTATGGATTAAACACTTTTGAAAACAAGAGTTTTCATAGTGTTTAGTTATTTCATACAGAACAAATAAATAGGGACATATTTTTATATGCCTGTGCATGGCAACCAACCACTTGTTGTTCATACCTCTGGCCTGTAGATGTCACTATTTACAGTTGTTACATGTTATACTTCCTATAATCCAAATTTGTTCCAGTTCCTGTTCCTGTGATGATATACTCATGCATACCTCCCAACTTTCTGAGATGGGAATGAGGGGCACTTATTAGCAAAAGTGTGTAGGTATAGGACACACACCCTGACACCCCACCTTACAAGAGAATTGTACAAAAACAGTTACTGATTAAACCTACAAGTGCTTTTTCTAACCGTAAGGAAATGATTCTGGACAGCTGCACATCCTATAATCCTTTTTTTGAAGCTTCATATTACAAGTGGTTGACAGATGGAGCAGGGGACAAAGAGGTTGACGCGTTTTGCACAAATGTTAGCGCTTAGTCATGACTAAGCGCTAACATTTGTGCGAAACGCATCTACCTCTTTGTCCCCTGCTCCATCTGTCAACCACTTGTAATATGAAGCTTCAATAAAAAGGATTCTTGGATGTGCAGCCATCCAGAATCATTTTCTTATTTTACACAGCATGCGAGCTGGGCTAGCGCCTGACTAGTGTGTGTGGGGATTACCAGAGACTCACTCACAGCTTTTTTTGCTTTTTTTACCACTACTATTCCTTTATATTGGCTTTTGGAATTTACAAATGCAGCAATTTAGAAACTGGACGAATGGTTTAGCACTGGGAAACACTTTTTGATAGATGAGTAGTGTGTTTTAGATACAATTATACAGATCACACCAAAATGAAGGGTAAATGAGGAGGAAAGAGGGACAGAGGGACTTTGTTACGAATGAGGGACAGTCCCTCAGAATCAAGCACAGTTGGGAGCTTTGCTCATGGAGGCCTAAACTTGTTCATAAAGCACTCTATAACTACTTTGCCCAGACTATTGGGAACAACTCTGTTTTAACCCAGGAACCACACAGAAGACACTACTATAGAGCAACAAATGAATGTAGATCTGATTGGAACCACAGGGTCTTGGCAATCTTATTATAGGCCATCTTTATGTAGAGCAAGGGTAGGCAACCTCGGCCCTCCAGCTGTGGTAAAACTACAAATCCCATCATACCTCTGCCTCTAGGAATCATGTGTGTTTAATTCCAGGGTCTTGCAATGTCTCATGGGACTTGTAGTTTCAAAACAGCTGGAGGGCCGAGGTTGCCTACCCCTGATGTAAAGCAACAATTCTTTTTTCAGATACTCAGAGAGTTCTTTGCAATGAGGTGCCATATTGAACTCCCAGTGACCAGTATGAGAGAGTGAGAGCGATAACACCAAATTTAACACACCCGATCCCCATTCACGCCTGAGACCTTGTAGTCACATGACACCGGAGAGGGAAATGGCTAATTGGGCTCAATTTGGACATTTTCACTTAGGGGTGTACTCACTTTTGTTGCCAGCCATTTAGACATTAATGGCTGTGTGTTGAGTTATTTTGAAGGGGCAGCAAATTTACACTGGTATACAAGCTGTACACTCACTACTTTACATTGTAGCAAAGTGTAATTTCTTCAGTGTTGTCACATGAAAAGATATAATAAAATATATTCAAAAATGTGAGGGGTGTACTCACTTTTTGAGATACTGTATATATTATATATATATATTGTAACCAATCACAGGTATAATGTTCAATACAAAACATTTTCTTTTAAATTCTAAATAAACATATATAAGAAAAGAAACTACCATCCTAAAACACCCCTGATTCATAGAGCAGGCATCTTTGCTTCATTGTGCTAAATTCTACGGTCGCACCGATACCACTTTTTTAAGACCGAGTGCAAGTACCGATACTTTTTTCAAGTACTCGCCTATACCAATTACTGATACTTTTTTCATGTCAAAAGACAGTTATCAAAGCACAATACAGACTAACAATATCTTCTTTAGAATTATTGTATATATTCAAAATGTATAATGCGCTAATATTAACCTCCCAATATAACACGGTGTGATCTCTTAATGATTAATCAGTGAATCATGTGCAAAATAATCAAATAGAGCCTATTATAAATAACATAACATCCCTCACCATAACAAAATCGTATAACTAAATACCAATGTGATAATAAATTATTGAACACAATTAAAAAGAGAAAATTAAGATAAGATATATTAATGTGATGAACCACAGTGCACAGTATCTCAATAGGACAGCATACTGCTGTGAAAAAATATAATTTCCTTGGTGATTTAATGAATATAGACAGGTTTCAATTAGTAATCCCCAGTGATAGCTGGCTTGCTCATTTATTCAGCTGCTCATTAGCATGGGCTGGTTTCTGGCTTTCAAAGAACTTCCGCAGTATGAAACAACAAAGAAAGAAAGACCATTGTGCAGGCAGTGTGATATGTAATCCCTATATAATAAGGGTAAAAAATTTCACTCACACTTTTCAGCAGAATAAATCGCATATGATAAGGTCAGTTGCATACAGCTAACAGCTGGGATCTCCTCACGCCAAGAGTGTACACACAGCACTGCTCGTCACTGGCTTCTCCCGACCGGTTTCATCACTAGACACGTGACTTTTTCAAAGGTGACCATGTGACGACCTTGCTTAGTATTTATAGTGTGCATGCCAGTTGCCATAGTAACCAGGGAGTGTAATGCATCATCATGCCGCTATATGCGTTCTGCACTACATTCAAAACATAATATCCATACAAAGTAACAATTTAATACATATAGATTCATAATTTTTACAATAAAACATATATTTAAAAGCATAGTTGCAACTGTTGTGAATTCATGAAGAAATATATTTTATATTTACTGGCAGAAACATGAGAGATGCTTAGGCCTCAAAAAGCAGATGAACTGTGATGTTAAATAATTGAACTGTTGCCCTCTTGGAGACCTTTAGGACAAAACTGACGTTCTCATGTTTGACCAAGTCTTTCTCTACTACTTCAAATATTGAAGACTTTTACAAGCATGTATTGTAAAGAAAACTGTTGGAACAAAAACTGCTCTTGTCACAAAACAAGGAGATATTTACATGGTATTGTGAATAGACAAAAGCTGCCACAGGATACAAGGTTATGCAGACTATTCTGCTACATAGAGATAACCTCACCTGGCATAAGCCTATTGTGTTCAAGTGATGGACTGTTTAAATAGCTAACACCTTGGCTAACAAAACTCATTGTATGAACTTTTAGGATGGTTTATACAAACAAGTCATTTCTAAACACCCAGTGGGAATGTTCAAGGTCCATCTCAACACGTTAGAGAGAGTTGAATATTGTGCCAGTTAAAAATATTTTAAAAGTATCTATAAGGTTATTATAAGTCATTTCAAACTATCTATGACATTGTAGGTCACAGAGACATATTATAATTTTGGCATCTACGGACCCAACAACTTTGATATGAAGAAAATATATATGGAAGTGTGATTTTATAAGTAGAAGTGTTTTAAGAAACGAATTAGTATTAGGAAAAACATATAATTATGATTATAACTATAGAAGACTGTAACCTATGCATAGAAAAACGAACATTCAGTGAAGATACCAGAAGTTATACAGGTATCCATATAGATAATCATTTTTATGTAGTATTGATGAATATATATAACAACATGTGTCTTTCATAGGTAGACCAGTTTTTATAAAGATACATTTATAGATACATAACCAGTTATGTAAAAATGATTAATCAAGATTGTACTGAGTGTATTTTATATTAGACCGATTACCAGAATATTTAAAGATATCTACTCTTCTTACCATGATACACATTATGAAAATAGAACGTATTAACTTAAAAGGATAGACTCAAAACACATGTGAGACACCTGGTGGTTGAAGACGGTATTATGCGAACTCCTTAAAATTTCCAGAGAAATTTAATAATTAAGTATCCTAAACCAATAGAAAGTGAGCCAACCCTTCTGGGCTGAACTGGTGATAATTTTATGAGCTTATTATCCCAATTGGGGATAAAAGGCGAAGAGGGCAAAAAGGAAGGGAGCACAGACACCACACTGGATATACTCCTGACATCAAGAAGTCTGTCGATATTTAACCCTTCCTGATCCTACTGGACTTTATGACGAAAGCCATTTGACGCTCTTAAACTTTATCGGAATTTGATTTTCAGCTGATTGGTAAGATCCAAAAACCAAATTTATTTAACTTCTGTCCTTGAAATGACGGTTTATATGGTTGAGGTTATGTATTGATGTTTATGGACTTTCTGATATTGCTCATATCTTAGAGGTTAATTATTGATGTTTATTGTTTGTTTAGGGGTGTAGTACTACCACCGTGTTTTAGGTAATTTAAACCAATATTTACATCGATTTAAATGTCTGTAGCCACAGGGGAGCTTTGTGACTCCATTTTAAAATTTTAGCTCTGTTGGTTTAATAAGTAATTCAAGTGGGCAGTATGGTTCCGTTGACTCGGTGAGATAAAACTTTGAATTTCTTCCGGCCGGAGAGATTTGAAGAAGCTCTCCCCTAAGTAACAAGGGATACTGCGTTCTTGAAGACAAAGGGTAAAATTATACCCATATTTTTCCAACAGACCATTGTGACTCCTCTGGGTAATTATAATAATTTTCCCCACTACCCATACTGATGTTTGATGATGTATGTGTGAAGTCTCAATCACCAGAAAAGTTCTGTATAAAATTGTATGAATATATCCGCTAATAAATAAAGGGCAAGTTAGTTACCTATAAACAAAATAAGTGCAGTGCTAAAAAGTAAATGAATCAAATATATGATTGGTGAGAAAAACCAAATGCAATAAAATATTAATCTACATAAAAATAGTGAGGTGTAAATAAAGGTCCAGAAACCACTAAGAAATGCAAAATGTCCAATAACACTATATTGAGCTCCACGGACTGCAATCAAGAACTGGAGTCAGTACGTAGAGGGAGTCTTCTCAGACAGCTAGGGTACATGGACCCATGATGTTGACTGGAGACTGGAAAGCACATCAGTCATGGACAGCCCTACGCGTTTCGACTAAAAAGCCTTCAACTGGGGCAAGTTGAAGGCTTTTTAGTCGAAACGCATAGGGCGTTCAGCTTTCCACATTGCCTCCAATTTTTATCTTGTGATCACTTTTACCCTGTAAGGTTTTTTATCCAATAAATCCCTTATTTTTTTGACCTGCGCCATGTGGAGCCCCTTTGTTTTTCTTTTTCCTCCATGTTTTTATCCTTAACTGGTCCCTTTGAACCTACCTGGAACCTGAGAGCGTGCGAGAGGGCCGTCCACTTCCACCGTCGACCGTTTGGCTATCGGTGACTGCGACCCAAAAGACAACTTGGCCGATTGGAGATCGCGATCGAAGGGTGAACCCTTGGAGAGAGTGTACGGGAGGTTACCTCCACAAGCTCCGATAGACGCACAGCTATATGGCTGGTACGTCCCACTTGTTCCGGTAAGAGTACTTTACTCTAGATGTTTTGTCGTGCTGTCCATGACTGATGTGCTTTCCAGTCTCCAGTCAACATAATGGGTCCATGTACCCTAGCTGTCTGAGAAGACTCCCTCTACGTACTGACTCCAGTTCTTGATTGCAGTCCGTGGAGCTCAATACAGTGTTATTGGACATTTTGCATTTCTTAGTGGTTTCTGGACCTTTATTTACACCTCACTATTTTTATGTAGATTAATATTTTATTGCATTTGGTTTTTCTCACCAATCATATATTTGATTCATTTACTTTTTAGCGCTGCACTTATTTTGTTTATACTTTACGAGACTTGGTTTGTTTGTGTGCCAGCAGCTATTTACTACCTGTTCACATTTATTTTTGGGGTCAGCGCAACTTGTTTTTTCACATCACAAGTTAGTTACCTCTCAAGTCTGTTGGGACATATTTGATACTTTGGTATGAAAACCCCATAAATCAATCAACTCAGGAAAGAATTGTGGTGTGCACCGAAAGTAAGAACTAAATTTAAAGAAATTACCGTAAGGTTGGAGGCACTGAAATAAATACTGAATCTTAATTAAGATTCCATACCACACTCACAACATAATTGGCAGGTACTGCTGAGATATTTTGGAAGAGGGAATCTTACCAAATTACAGAACATACTGGTGATTGTGTTTGCATAGACATTGTGAAAAATATCGGTGGTATATTAAAATGGCTGATAGTGATAACGAGTATTGTTCATCCAGGGAGAGTCAGGATGAGGATACCACTCCAACAGTGGCAGCCCCAAGCCAGGAAAATACCACTGGGTCTGGAAATAAAATAAGTATGTTCGTTGACAAAACTATGATCAAGCATATTTGGACAAAATTAAACAAAAAAGAAAATCTCGACAAATTTATTACAGAGGCGAGAGAACAGGCCCAGAGGTTAAGGGAGGATATTTTTATTGAAGATGGTCAGGTGCACCAAATGATAAGGGCGTTTGCTGACACAAACGATAAAAAAACCAAAAACCGAATCATTCTTGAATGTTGGGTGGTCTTATGGTTCTTATGTAATATATTGGCCGAATTAGTTACAGCCTTAAAAAAAGAACTGTTTACCACTCGCACAGCATTGAATGACAAAGAAAAAAGAATAGAATACCTAATAACTAAAAAACAACAGAGTGAGAATAATCTCAGGGAAGAGCAGGATGAGTTGATGGGCCGGTACCAACATATTCGGACCCTATATGAAGAAGCCCGCCACCAAATCAAAGAACTACAGGGGGAAAATCAAAAATATCAACAAGAAATAGAAAGTTACAAAAAAGAAAGGAGAGGTCCTAGGGAAGCAGTCTTAATTGACAGAGACAAAAAGAAGGAGACAGAAATTGAGAAACTTAGAGATGAGAGGAGAATATTGGAGGGACATATAGGAAGATTAACAGAACAGGTAGACTATAGATCCACGAGCCGAAGTCATATAGAGGAAATGGAAAAACGGAAACCTCCATCTTTCCGGGGAACACGGGTAAGTTACAATGGGACAGACTCAGAAGACAGGTCACCCCCTAAACTTCACAGATACTCCCCAGAATATACAGAGGAGGAAGTTGAAAAAGTTTCAGACAGACAGAAAAGAAGGACTAAGACCCCAATAAAAAAATATGACACCCCTAAGGTGATAAAATTCATAAGAGAAACTGTGCCCGTTTTCTCCACAAAAGGTTCCCAAACCATCACTGACCATATAGGAACATACGAACGTACCCTGGAAATCTTAAACATTCAGGATGATCGTACTAAAATTTAATTATTGCCATGGATATTCGAGGAAAAGTACAAGCAATTTTTTGATTCATTACAGGATCTATACGGTCAGTCATGGAGGGAAATCAAACATAGGTGTCAAATGGAGTTTGGGCCCTACAAAACTGTGATCGCTGCTAAAGCCTCGGCCTACAATTTGAAATGCGGCCATAATCAGAGTCCCACAGAATTCCTGGCTATATTAAGAAGCGCGTATTTTCTGGCCGAAAAGGACCCCGATCCGGAGCAGCCAGAATTCCTGACTCTATTTTTTGAAGCGTTACCTGCTTATATCAAATTAGGACTAGCAAGGGATTTTAAGAAAGGACGTTCCCTGGATTGGTTAGTCAGGGAGAGTGATCACCTGTACTCAATCCAGCAGTCCAGTGAAAGTGGGGTGAAAAGAGAAACCAAACCCAACCTTAAAACTATAGCAGCCACCACCATGAAACCCCAACCTCATGAGCTACAGACAGAGAGGAAATCATATGCAGAGGTAGTCCGAAATGGGAAACTCCCGGGATCTCCCAGAACTCCACCCCAGCCACAACAGATGATGGAGGACAGACAAAGGTTGCCAGGTTACGATAGTGAGAGTGAAAGGGGCCGCAGGTATAGAAATAGCCAAAGGGGATATCTACAGGGATGCCAGAACGACCAACGGTCAAATTGGAATCGAGGTCCCACTGTCGCCAGGTACCCATATTATAATAAGAACCCCAACTCATTTAGAAACCCCGATTCTCAAGGATACCCACGCTTTAATAGAAATCCAAACTTCCAGGGCTACCCTGGGTACTACAGAGACCCAAATTTCATTAGAGATCCAAATTCTAATGAGAACCCTAATAATCGTAGGACACCTCCCAATCAGGAACCGATAAATCAGCCCAGGGCGGGGGTAGCCCCTCAAACTAGCCAAAACCAAAGGGAACCACAGGAGCCCCCAAGAGAAAGACCACAACACCAAGATCCAAAAAGTGGCGATGAAACTGACGCGTCACTACAGTCCCGACCCCAACGCAACCGGTTCAGACAAAATAGGGTAAATCGTCAAGATGCCCTGGGCCAGCGAATCGAGCAGGTAGAGGCACAAATTAATCAGATGTGCGAACAAATGACACAACTGATCAATTACCAATCTACCAACCCAGTTTTTTTAGGGGCCACTCCTGTGACCAACCCAGGGTCACAGAATGTCTAGAACCCCAAACAATTCCCCTGCAGAGAACAACCTGGGGTGCGATGACAAGAGATCCACAACGCATCCCTGACGTGCCACCAACAAAAGGGAATCAAGGTGGGGTTGTTAATTCTGCTCCTGTTTTTCAGTACCCTTCTAACCCTTCTAAAGAAACTAAGCTCCTGAGTGCCAGTGTAAGTGACCAATCAGGCGGGATGCCTCCCACTCCATGTGCTTCCATCTCAAGTAGACCCCGCAGGCCACCCCGCAGGACTCATAAGCACAAAGAAGCTGTGACATGCGGTAAGATAAATGCCAAATGCAAATTATTAGAATGCCCACAGATCTTTAACCACGCCAATTTCATGTGCGAGTTGATCGAATCTGATGGAAGATATTTCATAACTGTAAAGATACATGAGGCCGATGATCACCCCATTTCAGGTTTGATTGACACGGGATCCCAAGCCACCATCCTGTCGCAGGGACAATTTAATGAAGCAATAAAATCGATGCCCAACAGACCAAGACTTAGGAGCTTTGATTGCTCACTAATCGGGGTGGGGGGAGAGCCACTGCAAGTCATGGGTACTGCCTGGCTCAAACTAAAATTGGGTAATAAGGAAATCAGGCACCCTATTATCATTGCAGATCTCCCAAACCATCACATGATCATTGGAATGGATCTCCTTAAGAGGCTCAATACAATTGTTGACTGCGTGAATCAAGTGATGTGGTCACAGGTCAACTTCCCGATTAAATATGAAAGACTTCGAATTCCCCAGTCCCGGCAACACTGCCACCTGGTGGAAGAAAGGCCTGGGTCCCTAGAAATCCACTTCAGGACTAGTCAGTTCCCCGAGGTCACGGTCATCCAACCCGACAATCATGGCCTGACAGTAGGAAACGAAGAACATATTTTTAACATTCCCCGAGATAAAATAAAAGAGATCTCCCTCCAAGATAACGTACTGACCATATCCTTCCACCAAAAAGAGAAAACTAGGAAAGGGGGGAAAATATACCTAACACACCAAATGACCTGACCACCAGACTCGAAGAGGCCTATGAGATAGGGAAACCGGAAAGTTTTCCGGGGTTTAAAGAAATAGTCGAAGAGATCATAACCCTAGCCGATGCCTGCACCAATGATCTTGAGCGACAATTTCTCCGCAAACTTCTACTGGAATTCCAGGAAATTTTTGCTCGGGATTCCTACGATTGTGGAAATACTGATCTCCACATCGCCAAAATCCAGACCGATCCTCAGGCCCCATCAGTATTTGTAAAACAGTATAGACTTCCGCTAGCCTCCTATGAATCTCTCTCTGAGATCATTAGGAAATTACTCGAACGGGGTATAATTAGACTCATCCACAGTTCATACAATCACCCCATCCTGGGAATTTTAAAACCCAACGGACAGTGGCGCTTATGCGCTGATCTCCGACAACTAAATAAGCGTGTCTACATGTCAGGATGGCCCGTACCCTACATAGACCAGTGCCTAGCCCAACTCCAGGGGTCACAGGTGTTCTCGGCCCTCGACTGTGCCCAGGGATACTGGACCATAAGAGTCAGTGAAGAAGATCAATACAAACTGGCATTCAGCTTTGGGAACCAACAATACTGCTGGGTGCGTATGCCTTTTGGCTACATCAATTCAGGCCACGAATTTGCAGTTTTCATGCACAAGGCCATGCCAGATGCTTTGGAGCGAGGAACTTTGGCATACGTCGATGACATCCTCATTAAAAGTGCCGACGTGACAAAACACCTCACAGAAATCCGACACGTTTTGGGCCAGCTAAAGGCAGCCGGAGTGAAACTATCACTTCAGAAAGCACAATGGTGCCGCACCCGAGTAAACTTTTTAGGCCACAAAGTTACCTCAGAAGGGTTAAACCCCCAAAAGAAGAAGGTTGAGGCAGTATTGAATTGTAAAGTCCCTAATAATCTTAAAGAATTGAGATCGTTTCTAGGATTGGTGAACTATTCGCGGAAGTTCATTGATAATTACGCCGAGATTAGCAAACCATTACTCCATCTGCTGAAGAAAGACACTGAGTGGTCATGGGGCCAGGAACAAACAGACGCTATGAAGGAACTGAAGATCCGACTTACCCAAGCCCCCTGCCTAGCATATCCAGAAGGAGGTAAACCCTTTTTCCTTGAGACAGGATACACGCAGGTAAGTATGAGTTCCGTTCTTTATCAAAAACAAGAAAATGTCAATAAAATTATCGCTTATGCCAGTAAAACCCTGTCCGCAGTCGAGGTTAAGTTTTCTGACTGCGAAAAAGCACTATTATCCACTGTCTGGGCATTACAGAATTTCTGCAGTTACATTCAAGGTGAGAGACCGCACACCAACCTTTACAGTATTTACAGAGTGAACGTATTAGGGACGGGAATGTGTCAAATAGCCGCATCACCGCCTGGACTCTGTCCCTACAAGGTTGGCCCCTGTAAATTTGATATAAACAGAACAAGAAATGTCCAGTGGCCCAGGGCCTCACTGAGTTGCACGATTGCGCAGCTCCTGGTCCCTGCGCGACGGCCCCAGACACTGACTTTATAGAGGAGCAAATGTTGTCTCCATACAAGGTTTATGATGATAAATACTGTAGACCAGTGGTTCTCAACCTTTATAGTGCCGTGACCCCTTAATAAAATTTCCCAAGTTGTGGGGACCCCTAATAGTAAAATTATTTTCGTAGCGTGGGTTGTCAGCACCCAAGGCAAGACAAGTTATTTGCGCCCCTAACCCATGGACATTTAGCGCTCCCTGAGTCCCTTCCACTCATACAGTATTAAAAGCCCTTATGGTACATTTTAGGATGTACCACTCTCTCTTTTGTTCTTCATTCTTTCCCTTTTATCTCCCTCTATCCTAATTTTTTTTTTCCCCCATACCTTTAGCCGTTTTTTTTGTTTTTTCTCTTATTCTTTCTCTCCTTTTTTCTTTGTTCCTCCCCCTCTTTTCCTCTCTCTTCCATGTATTCTCTATTTATTCCTTCTCTTACTCCTTGCTGGGGGAATGGTATGAGTGGCAGTACTGGGGGAGTTCTGATCAGCCAACTTAGGTGCTCTTGATCAAGGTCATCTGCTGATCTGAGAACTGTAGTGGGGACTTTTAACTGCAACTATAATCACAGGTAGTGTTACTCACTGTGTCTCCGGATTCACTGTGTCTCCGACTTTGTGGTGTCTCATAGCAGTGACACCTATGCCAAAATCAGGAGATGGGGTCTCCTCCAGCCCTGCCCACTTAACATTCGTCACCAGTCAGCTGACCTCTAGTCTCTGCCCCCCAGCCATGCCGTGAACTGAATGGGCAGCTGCAAAGAGGCTGAATGGGTGGCCGCAGGCTCCAGGGACAGCCCTGCTGGGCTGCCGCAAAAAGGCTGGGAGAGCTGTGTGGGCTTCAGGAACAGCCCAGGATTCGGTGACCCCTGGCAAATTGTCATTCGACCCCTGAGGGGGTCCCGACCCCCAGGTTGAGAACCACTGCTGTAGACAGTTGCCAAATGTTTTTGTAGATGGCTGTGCCTATCACCACAAGGACAAGGACCAGCTCCAACTAGTGGCTGGCATCGGGATCGTATGGACCCAAGGTGTAGCCCCAATCTCTGTGGGATACAAAATTGGACCGAGAAGCAGCCAAATTGCGGAGCTCACTGCCATTCTGAAAGTCGTTGAGATGGCTATAAAATACCACATTAAGGAATTTGCCATCATCACCGACTCAAATTATGTCAGAAATAGTTTTGTTGAATACCTCACCCGATGGAAACGGAACAACATGGTAAAAAGTAACCATAAACCTGTAAAACATGGTAAGTTGTTTTGTCAGATTGACCAATTAGTAAGGGAACATGAAATCACCCTATATTTTAAGAAAACCAAAGGTCACTCCAAAGTCCTAGGTGAAGAGAAAGAAGGAAATGACCAGGCCGACACCCTAGCCAAAGAAGGGGCCTTAACAGGTGAGTTGCTAGATATAGATCATCTCCTCGGGTCAATACAGTCAGAAGCCGTTACTAGGCAACAAGCTCGGGTGACTGATAATTCAAATGCATTGCAGTGGTGTCATGAAATCCCCAGCGAAGATTTAATCACCGCCCAAAAAGAGGACCCAATAATTGGCTTATTTTATGAACATTTGAAATGTCCGAGCCAGAACCCCCTTAGTCAAGATAATGATCCTGGCAAGGAAGACTTACGGATATTAATGAAATCCAAAACCCAATTCACGTTGCATCAGGGATTGCTGATCCGCACCTCCAAGGGGGGTATCCAACAATGGGTAGTTCCCCTCAAATTCAGAGGTTTAATGCTCCAGCATGCCCATGACGCCCCCACGTCTGGGCACCGCGGAGAACGAATCACCTATGAGATCCTCCGGGATTACACCTACTGGCCTCATATGCTGCGTGATGTGAAAGAATACTGTCAGGGTTGTCTAATATGTCCTCAATTTCAACCGGCTTTGCCCACCCATAGGGCACCCCTTCAGAGAAGGGGGATATGTATGCCATGGTCAGACCTTCAAATGGATTTTATTGGGCCTGTAACAAAATCTTCACGGGGAAATCGATATATGTTAACCGTAACATGTTTATTTACCAAATATGTCGAAAGCATTCCCGCACCAAATAACAGTTCTGACACATGTGCCACCCTTTTGATAAATGACATCTTTTCCCGCTTTGGCCTTCCACAATGGATGGAATCCGATAGAGGCATTCATTTCACTAGCGAGGTAATGACCAAATTGTTTAAGATCCTAGGGGTAAAAAGAAAGTTACACCTCGCCTATCGGCCTGCTTCTAGTGGCAGAGTGGAGCAGTACAATCAGACCATTGTCAACATACTAAAAAAATTTGTGAAAGAAACAGGCAGGGACTGGGATGTGAAGCTTCCTTTAGTACTGATGGCATTACGGGCAACCCCAAATACTGTCACAAAAAAGTGTCACCCTTTGAACTTATGACCGGAAGGCGGATGGTCCTACCCCAACATCTCCTATACCGCACCACCGATCATAACTTAATCAATGCCACCACAACGCACCAATACATTGAAGATTTACGAAAGCATTTACAATATGCGTTCTCATTTGCAAAATGAAACCTTGAAAGAGCCGCGACTAGCGCCAAAACATATTATGACCTCAAAACCACTAAAAAGGAATATGAGATCGGGGACCGGGTATATCTCTACAATTTCACGAGAAGCCAGGTAAAAGAACGGAAATTCCTACCGTCCTGGAAAGGTCCATTCAATATAGTGGACAAAATCTCCCCCGTGGCATATAAACTGCATATTCCACGGAATGGTGAGATTAATGAGAGATGGGTACACATCAATCAGTTACGGGCTTGCCATCCCAAGTCCCAATTACAATTACTGGAGGAATGATCCTCAGCAACATATACCTTCAAGGTCAATCAAAAGGGTTAAATCACCTGAGAATAAAGTTTATTTTATCACATCTCCACATGATACTCAAACCTCTATTTGTTTGTTTTTCAGCTGATTGTGTATACATCAGAGGAATGGTATCCCCGCAACCATCCAAACCTGCAATCAAAGATGATAGTACCCGGAAATACCAAAGACGGAACCCGGCCATGAGACTACCCCAGGAAACTACCACATGGAAAGTCCTTGGTATTCTGCTATGGATGTCCATACCAGGCCAGACCAGCCCCATCGCCCGACCAGGACCTTCCTCTGGGATATTAGTCCAAGAAGCCCTCGGATTTATCTTAACAGACAAGAGAATCACCACCCAAAAAGTATGTATAAGCATGGATCCAAAGACCTCTATAGAAAGACTTTTTAACCCACAGAGGATCCAATCCCCTGAGATCAAGGAATGGTACCCCATGCACCTGAAAGCAGCAAGAACTCGGGTGGACGAGATACTAACACAAGCTCGTAAGCCATTTATCCCGGCAACTATAACCCGTGAGAAGAGACCCAAGAGATTCGTGGGAATATTGGTAGCTGGACTCATCTTCACCGTCCTCGGGGCTGTAGTATCCACAACCATATCTGCCGCTAATTCCGTGTCCGTAAAGACTCTTACAATGGAAATTGAGAATTTACAAATTAATATTCAGGCCATACACCAGGAACTTGAAACACAAAAAACTGAGTTCACCGATTTCTGCACCATCATCAATGACACGATGGTCACTGTTAACTTACATTCAGAACTGATCACCCGGTCGATCGACCTCCATCAGAGTCACGAACTATTCAAAAGGGAACTATTATTCATCCAGGAACCAATTCTTTTCCACACATTAGGATATCTCAATCAAATACAGAGTGGAATGAATGATCTCTCCCATGGACATATTCCCCTGTACTTTGTGTCCACTGAGATGATAAAAACCCTACTCACAAGAGTCAATGGGGGCGAGGTAGAAGATTTCCAAGTCAACCTGGCCTTCGAAACAGGAAGCGCTATGCCGCTATATATCAATTGCGAAGATCTTGAAGTATGTTTCTTGTTAGCCATACCCTTCGTCTCCTTTAAAAATATTTTCCAAATGAAAACAGTACATAATGTCGGAACATGGAGGGGTGATATACACGTCCAGATCAAAACCCCAGACCTGATTGCCTATCAACCTTGGATGTCGGATTTATACGCTATACCCCTTTTAAAGGAATGCACACGTTTCAAGGACATCAATTTCCAATGTAACCGAAACCCTTTCGTGTATGACACAACCCACGCCCTATGTGGCATGGAATATGAAAAACATGGGTCCGAAAAATGCGAAGTACAAATGCGGAAGACTACAGATGCCTCAGAAGTACAAGAGATACTCGTGAAGGACGAATGGCTGGTGAGCACTTCGTTAAAAAAAAAATGAGCATATTTTATGACAAGCAGATCATGAGCCGTGTCATAGCTATCCCCGCTACCGTATCTATTATCAAAGTTCCAACCAATGCCAGAATCACGATCGGGAAAACCACATTATATCCGATAGGAACCGAAGTCTGGGAGGGGGAAGTTGAAAGTGTCGATGCCTTCCAACATCAAGACATACCAATGAACCCGGACCTCAAATTCCTGTTAGAACATAAGCCTAACCACACCCTCCAGATGTCTATAAAAAAGAACAATCTGTCAATTGAAGCTTTTGAATATTCCGAGAAGGACCACATTTTATTAGAAAGCAGATCGTATTTTCCCCTGACTGATATAATAATTTTAATCTGCATCGGACTGTTGATACTATGGCTAGTGGGTCTTACCATCAAATTGACAAAAGTATCCCGAGAAACGCATGGACACTTACCCACGGTTTTGAGGCTCCTTAGCGGGAGTTACCCACAACCTTAACTGTCAATATCGTACATACCAAGTAAAAAAAAAAAAACCCAGCACATTTCCATGACATACCCGGAGCTATCTATTTCCCACCAACCAACGGATGACGGCCCTGAGATGCACACATCAATCACCAACATTTATGTTTCCTAAAAAAAAAAATAAAAAAAAAATTTTGCACTCATATGCAGGTGTCTACACCCTTTAAACATAGATCCACAATCTGGATCCATCTCCACAACTAGAATTACAAAACCAGAAGGAAGCCATATTTCTTCAATATGTTGCGGTGGTGAAGTCTTTCAAACGACTTCCGGCATTTGAACACTTCACAAGGGGGGATTTGTTGTGAATTCATGAAGAAATATATTTTATATTTACTGGCAGAAACATGAGAGATGCTTAGGCCTCAAAAAGCAGATGAACTGTGATGTTAAATAATTGAACTGTTGCCCTCTTGGAGACCTTTAGGACAAAACTGACGTTCTCATGTTTGACCAAGTCTTTCTCTACTACTTCAAATATTGAAGACTTTTACAAGCATGTATTGTACAGAAAACTGTTGGAACAAAAACTGCTCTTGTCACAAAACAAGGAGATATTTACATGGTATTGTGAATAGACAAAAGCTGCCACAGGATACAAGGTTATGCAGACTATTCTGCTACATAGAGATAACCTCACCTGGCATAAGCCTATTGTGTTCAAGTGATGGACTGTTTAAATAGCTAACACCTTGGCTAACAAAACTCATTGTATGAACTTTTAGGATGGTTTAGACAAACAAGTCATTTCTAAACACCCAGTGGGAATGTTCATGGTCCATCTCAACACGTTAGAGAGAGTTGAATATTGTGCCAGTTAAAAATATTTTAAAAGTATCTATAAGGTTATTATAAGTCATTTCAAACTATCTATGACATTGTAGGTCACAGAGACATATTATAATTTTGGCATCTGCGGACCCAACAACTTTGATATGAAGAAAATATATATGAAAGTGTGATTTTATAAGTAGAAGTGTTTTAAGAAACGAATTAGTATTAGGAAAAACATATAATTATGATTATAACTATAGAAGACTGTAACCTATGCATAGAAAAACGAATATTAAGTGAAGATACCAGAAGTTATACAGGTATCCATATAGATAATCATTTTTATGTAGTATTGATGAATATATATAACAACATGTGTCTTTCATAGGTAGACCAGTTTTTATAAAGATACATTTATAGATACATAACCAGTTATGTAAAAATGATTAATCAAGATTGTACTGAGTGTATTTTATATTAGACCGATTACCAGAATATTTAAAGATATCTACTCTTCTTACCATCATACACATTATGAAAATAGAACGTATTAACCTAAAAGGATAAACTCAAAACATATGTGAGACACCTGGTGGTTGAAGACGGTATTATGCAAACTCCTTAAAATTTCCAGAGAAAGTTAATAATTAAGTATCCTAAACCAATAGAAAGTGAGCCAACCCTTCTGGGCTGAACTGGTGATAATTTTATGAGCTTATTATCCCAATTGGGGATAAAAGGCGAAGAGGGCAAAAAGGAAGGGAGCACAGACACCACACTGGATATACTCCTGACATCAAGAAGTCTGTCGATATTTAACCCTTCCTGATCCTACTGGACTTTATGACGAAAGCCATTTGACACTCTTAAACTTTATCGGAATTTGATTTTCAGCTGATTGGTAAGATCCAGAAACCAAATTTATTTAACTTCTGTCCTTGAAATGACGGTTTATATGGTTGAGGTTATGTATTGATGTTTATGGACTTTCTGATATTGCTCATATCTTAGAGGTTAATTATTGATGTTTATTGTTTGTTTAGGGGTGTAGTACTACCACCGTGTTTTAGGTAATTTAAACCAATATTTACATCGATTTAAATGTCTGTAGCCCCAGGGGAGCTTTGTGACTCCATTTAAAATTTTTAGCTCTGTTGGTTTAATAAGTAATTCAAGTGGGCAGTATGGTTCCGTTTACTCTGTGAGATAAAACTTTGAATTTCTTCCGGCCGGAGAGATTTGAAGAAGCTCTCCCCTAAGTAACAAGGGATACTGCGTTCTTGAAGACAAAGGGTAAAATTATATCCATATTTTTCCAACAGACCATTGTGACTCCTCTGGGTAATTATAATAATTTTCCCCACTACCCATACTGATGTTTGATGATGTATGTGTGAAGTCTCAATCACCAGAAAATTATGTTCTGTATAAAATTGTATGAATATATCCGCTAATAAATAAAGGGCAAGTTAGTTACCTCTCAAGTCTGTTGGGACATATTTGATACTTTGGTATGAAAACCCCATAAATCAATCAACTCAGGAAAGAATTGTGGTGTGCACCGAAAGTAAGAACTAAATTTAAAGAAATTACCGTAAGGTTGGAGGCACTGAAATAAATACTGAATCTTCATTAAGATTTCATACCACACTCACAACACAACTCTACCCTAAGACCCATTTAAATACATTCAGTGAGCAGATATAAGCTAGGAACTTCCTCCAGTGGTGAACCAATGGAATTACATCTCTACATAATCATCCTCTAATGAGCTAAGGGTAAATGGATGTGTATGAGATAGAAAGGTGCTAGAAAGACGCTAAAAAAAATCGCTAAAAATTTTTTTTGACAAAAATATTTAAAAATTATATAATAAAATTATTAAAAATATTTTAAAATATTAGAACTTGTTTTGGAGGAGCAGATGTCAAGAGATAGTTTAAAAATCCGAAATAAAACAATTAATATTAAAATCTATATTTAAGCCAAAAGCTGCAAGAGTACCCATTTCAAAAATCCATTTTGATTCATTTTTACTTAATTCTCTCACTTTATTATTACCCCGCCAGTGCAGTTTATATTTTTCAATGGCCCAAAATTTCAATAAGGCAGGGTCTTTGTCATGATATAGAGCAAAATGGAGTGACACACTGTGTTTTGGAAAACCTTTTTCAATATTCTGTATGTGCTCCCGAATGCATTTCCACATAGGGCGTTTCGTTCTTCCCACATACTGTAGGGAGCATGGACATTGTAATACATACACCACCCCCTCAGTTCTACATGACACAAAATCTTTGATTTCAAAATCTTTGTTTTTACTGGTAGATGTGAAATTGATGCATTTTTGACCATTTTGCTTTGTATTTCTACAAGCATAGCATCTTTTACATGGAAAGAAACCCTTTCCTTAAAAAAATGTGAACCCCTGTGAGATTTCTGGAGGGTCCAAAACATTTTTCGCTATTAAATCCCTTAAAGTTGGTGCCTTTCTTTGGTAAGATACTACGTAATTGATGATCTGCTAAGAGTAGTGACCAATGCTTTTTAAATATATGCTTAAATATATGCTTTTTAAATATATGCTTAATATTTACTAGTTCATATCAGCGCTTTAGTACACTTTTTTCTTTAGAATTACGAAGAACTGTAACTCAAGAGATTATAAAATAATAAAATGGTTTTATTTGCTTGTTACAAACTTGTAAAAAACTCAAAGAATTTTCACAGAACATGTTTATAAATAACAAAATATATTTTAAAACAATAATATATATTAATAAAAACAACAACAATAAATAACAAATGTAAAATCACACAAACAACCAAAAGTGCAAATTGCAAAACAGTAAAAGAATATAACAGTGCATTATTTAATCATGGGGAACAACTGTATGGGCTAGATTAACAGGCAATCTAGCAATTAGAATGATAATGATTATTTCTCTAACATTAGTGGCAAGTTCTTTTTAAGGAACAGAAGCATCTCTGCATGTTCAGTCACAAGCCTGTTTCTGATATCAGTAAGGACATTAGATGCTAAGCTGAACAGTCTTACACTTTTGACACTACTGCATGGGGCAAAAAGATATTTTTGGGTTAGTTTAGCTAGAGTTGGAAATCTCAGTTTATTAACTGCCCAGTACTTCAGGGGTTTCTCTGAACGAGTTACAGTCATCTCTGCCAGGTAAGCTTCCAGCTGTATAGTAGCAGCTTTTGGAGTACTGCTCTCAGATGTAGATGAACATTCATGCTCACTGTCCAGACTGATACCTGGCTGGTCACGATGAGGCCTTTTGGAAGCTGGTTCTTCATGCGCCTTCTCAGATACAATTGCCTCTTCAGAAATGTTTTGCAGTTCCAGTATTTCTTCCGCCTCCCTGGAAGTGTCTGCATTACAGAAAAGATCTTTGTACCTAGAATTAAAAATAAACAACAATGAATGAATGCGGCATATTTTTCTGTGAATTAGGAAAAAAAATGTCAGAGTATTACACCAAAATCTCAAAAAATAACTAAAATAAAATGAATTACTCTAGTTTCTTATATTTTAAAATGTTAAACAACATTTAATCATTTTTTTATTTCATTGTTCATTTCAAATTTAAAGCTTATTGTTTATAGTTAATTGAATAGCAGAAAAATGTATTACCTTGGATGGAGTAAAGTTGCGATACAGTAAAGTGGGTTTCCTCAGTACCAGAGAAGCACTTCTGCAAAGCAGCAAGCAAAATGCTCTTGATTGTTTTGATACCATGGTCGTCCTCATCCACTTTTGATAAAACTTTCTGTAGCACTGGTATTGCAGGAATGAAATCAGAGGCAAACACATCTGAACAACTCACTTGGTGAGTCATCTCTTCAAAGGGAGCCAAGATATTGATCATCTTCTCCATCAGATTCCATTAATTTGCATAATGGTGGCAGGGAGCTCATGTTCAGACACATACATTCCAAGGGCCCGTTTATGCTCAATTAGAGACTTCAGCATGTAAAATGTGCTGTTCCAACGAGTTTGCATGTCTTTTTGGAGTCTTCTTACTGGTTAACCAAGCTGTAGCTGGATGTCCTGCAGCCGAGAGTATGCCAGGTTAGAATGTTTGAAGTGGCCAATTATTCTGCGCCTGACTCCCACAGCATCTGCAATGCTGCGCTGTGATAACAGTCCCTCTGAAACAGCCAGCTGCAGTGTATGTGCCACACATGAAATACTAGATAGTCCAGCATCTTCCATACCTTTTATCATGTTTTTGGCATTGTCCTGAACCACAACATGAACAGAACTTTTGGGAATCGCCCAAGTCTGAAGCATTTCCACAAGAATGTTTGCTATTGCTTGACCTTCAAATTTCGTAGCATGGAGCATGACCTGATGCAGAGAGAATTCACCATCGATCCACTGCACCGTTAAGCTGATGAGAGACAGTGGACTCACACTACTGCTCCAGATGTCAGTGTTAAAGCTAATTGCCTTTACGTCCTCTTGCAACACGATGGTAATGTGCTTTTTAGCCGTGTCGTGGATATGTGGTAAAATGACGTCTGTTATGTAGCGGTGACTGGGAATGTTATACTTCGGCTCCAACACATTAAGAAATCAACGAAAACCCATGTTATCCATAATTAAAAGTGGTTGATCATCCAGAATAATAAATTGGGTGAGTGCCTCTGTTATTTTTACAGCTCTGGGGTTGTCTCTTGACAGCTTTTCTCTTCTGGCAAAAGTTTGCTGCAGAGTTGGCTGCTGAGTGTTACTGCTAGCAATAGCAGTAAATTCTCCATGCTCACTTTTATGTTTTAATTTCAAATGCTTTATCAGATTACTGTTATTGTAAGAACTGATTTTTGTACCTCCTCTAGATAATTTTGCAGAACAAAGGTTGCAGTCTGCAATACGTTGGTTGTCCTTGTTAATTTTAAAATACGTCCACGCCGCTGACATTCTGCTGGTGTCTCTGCAGTGTGCACTGAAAGGCTCTGATAATTTGCTCGACCTTGGGGGAATAAAAACCGGACATAAAGAATTACAAGTGCAAAGTGTCTGTCTACTGCTACTTCAATACAAGGCACTTTCACCCCTTCCTGCCCACATCAATTTTCAGCTTTCAGCACTGTCACACCTTGAATGACAATTGCACACTGCGCAGTCATGCCACTATCCAAATAAAAAATGTTTATAATTTTTTTTTCACACAAATAGAGCTTCTTTTGGTGGTATTTATTTAAACACTGCTGGGTTTGATTTTTTGCAAAAAAAAAAGTTTTTCTTAATTTCTGTCAGAAAATTTTGTAAATAAGTAATTTTTCTCCTTCACTGATGTGCGCTAATGAGGCTGCACTGATAGGACACTGATGAGGCGGCACTGATGGGGTGGCACTGATGAGGAGGCACTAATATTCAGCACTGATGGGCACTGATAGGATTAGGTGGCACTGATGAGGCAGCTATGAAGGACACTGATGGGGTGGCAGTGGCACTGAGGAGGAGGCCCTAATTTGCATCAGCACTGATGAGCACTGATATGTGCCACTGAGTGATGGTCACTGATAGGTGGCACGTACTGATAGGCACTGATATGCAACACTAATGGTTGGCACTGATATGCAGCACTGATAGGTGGCACTGACTGATGGCCACTGATTTGCAGCACTGATGGCTGCCACTAATAAGTGGCTCTTACTGGTGGCCACTAATTTTCAGCACTGATAGGTGGCACTGACTGATGGGCACTGATTTGTAGCACTGATAGGTGGTACGTACTGATGGACACTGATATGCAGCACTAATGGCTGGAACTGATATGCAGCACTGATAGGTGGCACTGACTAAAGGCCACTGATTTGCGGCACTGATGGCTGGCACTGATAGGTGGCACTTACTGATGGGCACTGATTTGCAGCACTGATAGGTGGCACTGACTGATGGCCACTGATTTGCGGCACTGATGGCTGGCACTGATAGGTGGCACTTACTGATGGGCACTGATTTGCAGCACTGATAGGTGGCACGTACTGATGGGCACTGATATGTAGCACTAATGGCTGCCACTGATATGCAGCACTGATATGTGGCACTGACTGATGGCCACTGATTTGCGGCACTGATGTCTGCCACTGATAGGTGGCTCTTACTGATGGGCACTGATTTTCAGCACTGATAGGTGGCACTGACTGATGGGCACTGATTTGTAGCACTGATAGGTGGTACGTACTGATGGACACTGATGTGCAGCACTAATGACTGGCACTGATATGCAGCACTGATAGGTGGCACTGACTAAAGTCCACTGATTTGCAGCAACGGATGGCTGGCACTGATAGGTGGCACGTACTGATGGGCACTGATATGCAGCAGTTATGGCTGCCACTGATATGCAGCACTGATATGTGGCACTGATTGATGGCCAATGATTTGCGACACTGATGGCTGGCACTGATAGATGCCATTTACTGATGGGCACTGGTTTGCAGGTGGCACTGACTGATAGGCACTGATAGGTGGCACTGACTGATGGCCACTGATTTGCGGCACTGATGGCTGGCACTGATAGGTGGCACTTATGGGCACTGATCGGTGGCACCGATACGTTGCACTTACTGATGGGCACTGATTTGCAGCACTGATAGGTGGCACTGACTGATGGGCACTTATTTGCAGCACTGATAGGTGGAACTGACTGATGGGCACTGATATGCGGCACTGATAGGTGGCATTGACTGATGGCCACTGATTTACGGCACTATTAGGTGGCACCAATATGTGGCACTTACTGATGGCCACTGATTTGCAGCACTGATAGGTGGCACTGACTGATGGGCACTGATATGCGCCACTGATGGCTGGCGCTGATGGGTGGCACTTATGGGCACTGATAGGTGGCACTGGTATGTGACACTGACTGATGGGCACTGATTTGCAGCACTGATCGGTGGCACTGATGGCTGGCACTGATAGGTGGCACTTAAGGGCACTAATAGGTGACACTTATGGGCAATGATAGGTTGAACTGATTGGTAGGCAGTGGCACTGAAATGCAGCACTGATAATTGCTGGCAGCCTGGCATGATAATATCAAATCGATAAAGATAAAGAGCAGAGTATACAAGAGCCCATCTTGATACACCCTGCACTTGGCCTCAGTAAGCCTGGTCAGAATGCAGCAGTGGACATCTTGTTACACCCAGCCCATATAATTAGTGAACTATATGGGCTGGTGGAACAAGATGTCCGCTGTCGTCTTCCGACTGCAGGCTTACTGAGGCAGAGTACAGGGTGTACCAAGATGAGCGTTGCGGTGTACAGTCTCGGGCGTCACTTCCGTTAATGATTCTGACAGCCTGGGTCACCGATTCTGACAGGCAGCTGCGACCCACACCCCTGCCCCAGCCAGCTTACCTTCTACTGCAAAGACTCGCTCTCCACTGTGCCAGGACTCGCGCTCCTCTCCGCCCACTCCACCCACTGACTTCCAGGAGCCCTGTAATGCTAAGGTATTTGTGTGAAGCATTGGGAGCATTTGCCCGAGTACAAGTACTCAGGCAAATACTCTGTATCTGCACCGAGTACTAGTATCGGTATCAGTGCAACCCTACTAAATGCTTATAGTTTGATGCCTGTCCTAGATGCCTGTCCTATACCTAGGTCCTAGATAGAATAGATTTGCATAGAGAAATAGTCAGCTGTCTGCAGAGGCAATACCAAAAAAACCTTACTAATTCCCCAGGTTGTAAAGCTGGCCATTCCCCAGATTCCTGTATCCACATTACACAGTGCAGATGGACAAATCTCCAGCTGCAGCTACTGTGCTTTGACAGTCAGCCCAGCCAGATTTCAAAATATTGGAACAGCAGCTGCATATGATTGGATGCCATTTTCTGCCTGGCTCCTTTGATTTTTCATTCAAGGAATGCTGGGTGGGAGGTAGCTGTCTGGGCCACCCACTGAGTGAATTTCGTGGGGTTCATCAGGAACTGGACAAAATTTGAACAGTGTATGGCCAGATTAAGAGTGATGTGGATTTGGAGAACAGGCCGAGAACACACATATTGCCAAAATACTGCAAGTTAACACTGAGCTGTATCAGGGCTGGCCACTGTCAACACACTGCTATCGTGCAAGAGTAGCGTTTCAATGTACATTGACCGCAATATGTATATAAATATTTATGGTCAAAGCCCTTCAACCGGGATGGATGTGAACCACATAAACACGCCACGAGACTTACAACATGAAATAGACCTGAAGTGTGCCCTGCTCTGCTGGCCGGTATACCAAAAAGGGGGCATACTCAAGATAAGTAAAAGATGCTTGTGGAGAGAAATGAACTGAGAAATGCCCTGAAAAGTGGAATGGGAGGGAGGGTATCGCGCACAGGAACTGACAAAGACCACAGATGAGTGGGCTGCCTAAATACCCCCTCCAATAAATCCTCCAATAAATTCAGGCCATCATACTGGGCTTCATCGGACCTTTGTTTTCGAAAAATCAGATGGACTTTAGATTTAGAACATTTTTTCAAATCTTTCCGACGGACTCGAGTCTGGTTGAAAAATCCGTTCCTTTGTATAGTCCGACGGACAAAAAACGGCGCAAGGGCAGCTATTGGCTACTGGCTATGAACTTCCTTATTCTAGTCCCTTCGTACGTCACCACGTTCAAACCAATGGACTTTCCAACAGACTTTAGTCCGTTCGTGTTTGGGCAAGTCCGGTCATTCGAAAGTCCGTAGTAACTCCGTCAAAAGTCCGTCGGAAAGATCGTCGGACCTTTGATGCTAAAAAGTCCGCTCGTGTGTACACGGCATTAGACATAATAAATGTACATGATAAGATAAATGAGTTAAAAACATGTGTTTTAAGAACAGATAACTTTGGGCATCTAGTGGCACTCAACGCGTTTCCTGGCATTACAGCCATTCATCAGGAGTGTTATGAAGTAATATACTGGAAAGGAAATGGACAGGGGTTAATGATAATGCCCTTAGAATAAGGGAGGACAGAGAGATTATTTCCCAACAAGGTGGAGATAAATTGGGATACTTACTACACAAGCCTCAAGGCCAGGTCTAGTATCCACCAAGGATGACAGGGGTAGCAGGCATGATGTCTCCCCTGGAGTTGAGACGGGGGAGCCTTCAAAGGAGGAAGAACAGTGCCCGGAGCCCAGCACGGTGGTCACAGCATGATCCAATAGACTATGTGTGCACAAAAAGTGCATAGTGTTCCTGGAGAAGATGTGTGAAAAGGGATTAATTAAATGTGAAAAAGTGTAAAAATAATGTGGCAAAAAATCTATGTGTCATGCTTCGACGCCGTAATCGGCGGTGTCATAGACGTTGATTTAACGTCCTTTTTTTTCATCCTTATCCACGCACGATATGGGTGGAGACCCACTGCTGATGGCTCTTCCACATGCAGCTGGGAATCTCCTCCCCACCTACTTGGTGCAGATTGGCCAATCAGGCATGACGTTGACGGGACCCCTCCTGGGAATAGGAGTATATAGTAGCCTTGGAGCAGCCGATGGTTCATTTGCTTGACTCAAGCACACACTGATCCCACACACAGGTTACCCTCTTCGCTGGGAGATCAGCCATCCTCTATTGGTAGTTTTTTTTTTTTCCCTTTACTTGGTTTTATTTCACATACACCCCCTCATGTAGTCCCCTTGTGGGAGCACATAGATTTTTTGCCACATTATTTTTACACTTTTTTACATTTAATTAATCTCTTTTCACACATCTTCTCCAGGAACACTATGCACTTTTTGTGCACACATAGTCTATTGGATCATGCTGTGACCACCGTGATGGGCTCTGGGCACTGTTCTCCATCCTTGGAAGGTTCCCCCTTCTCAACCCCAGGGGAGACATCATGCCTTTTACCCCTGTCATCCTTGGCGGATACCGGACCTGGCCTTGAGGCTGTGTAGTAAGTATCCCAATTTTTCTCCACCTTGTTGGGATGTAATCTCTCTGTCCTCCCTTATTCTAAGGGCATTATTGTTAACCCCTGTCCATTTCCTTTCCAGTATATTACTTCATAACACTCCTGATGAATGGCTGTAATGCCAGGAAATGCGTTGAGTGCCACTAGATGCCCAAAGTTATCTGTTCTTAAAATACATGTTTTTTAACTCATTTATCTTATCATGTACATTTATTATGTCTAATTCTTATTTGTATTGCATGCTATGTAGCAGCATATTTAGTGTAAGTCATGTGACTACCTATCTATTTGATACAATATTTTTCTTCAATGTAACAATAAATTATGTACTGTAACTTCAACTTTATGTTGTTTTTGTCCATATCTGACACGGTGGTTGCCTCATTTAAAGTCCCACAGCTCTTTTTTTTCTATAAACTAATTTAGGGATGGAGGTCACCATGTGTGCTAGAGTGTGTGTGCCAGGTCACATCCAATTTACTGTCCTTCCTATTTATGGGCAAAGCCCTTCAACCAGGATGGGTGTGAACCACATAAACACGCCACGAGACCTAGAACACGAAATAGACCTGAAGTGTGCCCTAGTCTGCTGCCCGGTATACCAAAAAAGGGGTGCAAAAACATTCAGGTAGGGGTGAAAGCTTTTTATTGGTTTAGTGTTATTTACTGAGCAAGTTTGGTAAATGCTTGCAAATTTCTACCTGAGGATTTGTGATGTAGCGTGGAAAGCAGGCGGATTTCCACCTGCCTAATCTCTTGATGATATGGTCTGGAACCCTGTGCTGAGATGCGGCCAAGGCTGCTCCACTTTGGAAGGAGTGTCCAGAGTACTGGCTGGGGTCGAGGCCTAGGTTAGGCATGAGGATCCTGATGTGCTTGATGAACTGGCAGCCACTCAAGGGGCTGGTCGAGAAAGGTAGTAGGGGACTAGAGTTCGACTGGTTGGGTAGGGGCAACAGTAGGCGGTCAGGTATCACTACTAGGCACCAGATGTTTCTTTTTAAAAGTTGGTTGTTGATTCCAGGGCCAGATTGCTGGGTTTTGGATAATGCGAGGTGGAGAATGAAATGATCTTGGAAGCGAGCCAGGTGACGCCTACACAGTACCTGGCCAGCAGGGCTTTTACAGGTAAACTCGCTAGGCCGCAAAAAAATGTAGTGGACCAGGTAGATGGCCACTTGAATGACCAAGCTGGGAAGAAAGCCAAATGGGAAACGAGAGAGGATAGTCGACAGTCTCTGAAGATGGTACTAGTGATGGAAAAGCATTTGGAGTTGGCTATGGGCTGCTGCTTTTGAACGCCACGCAGGATGGCTCGGATCGCATGGGCTGCAAACAAGGATGGCTTAGTGGGATCCTGTAAGGCCAGGAAGTGTTGGATGCCAGCTAAGTATAGTCTGATGTTATTATGTGATAGCGCCAATTGTGTGTGGCAATATGATATAAAAGCTAGTACGTGCTTAGTGTTTGTTGACGTTGCTCCGGGGCAGGATGCCAGAAACTTGCAGAAGGCATTCCAAGCGGTGTGGTAGGCCTTGTGTGCTGCAGAATAAAGATTGATTGATGAGCTGGGTCATGCTGTGAAGGTGCTGCTTTAATCCAATGTCAGCTGAGACCAAGGTGGGATAGGAGATGACGTTGGGTCTGCTGAAAAAATTAAATGAAGTTAAAACGGGACAGTGTGTCTGCTGCGACGTTGCACTTTCCCAGAATGTGTGTTCAGTGAACATTGAATTGATGCTGCAGGGAAAATTGTACCAACCTGTATAGGAAGGACATAATGGGGAATGACTTGGACCTGCCCTTGTTAATGATAATGGCCGTGGCCTGGTTGTCTGTGACAAAGGTCACCGTTTGTCCAGCCCAGGTATGGCCCCAGACCTGAGTGGCTGCCACGATCGGGTACAGTTCGAACAATGAGGAAGACTGGATGAAACAGGGGATTAGGAGGATCTCTGAAGGCCATGGCCCTGCAAACCAATGAAGGCCAAAAATTGCAGCGAAGCCTGTGGAGGCTGCAGCATCCGTTACAACCTGAGGTGATAGAGGTGATACTGACGGTAGGAACATAGATATGCTGTTCCAACTAGTAAGGAACTCGCCCCACATAGAAAGATCCACTACTGCTGCTGTGTCTAGTCTAAGAATTTGATCGGGGTCTTGTGCCTGAGAGAGGAAGACCAAGAGGAGCGAAATAAAAGATAGTCCCTGGGGAATAATCCTCATTGCGAAGTTGAGCATCCCTAATAGGGATTGAAGCTGTTTTTTAGTACACCCCTTTGCACGGGTAAAGTCATGAAGAACCGACCTGATACGGGCCAGTTTGTCGGGGGCAGGCTAGCCTGCGTAGAGCGAGTGTCAAGGTTGACCCCAAGGAAGGTGATAGAGTGTGCTGGACCTTCCACTTTATGTTCTGCTATGGGCACATTGAAATTCCCAAACACCACTCTTAACCTATCTAGGTCTACCAGGGGCATGCCGGGCTGTTCTATTAGCAGGAAGTCATCCAGATAATGAATGACTGGCACTGGGCTTGGTGCAACAGGATCCAAGTGAGGGACTGTGCAAAGCTGTTGAAGAGCCACGGGCTGCTTTTGGAGCTGAACATCAGTTTAGTGGCAAAGTAATATGACTCTTTCCATTTAATGCCGTGCCAAGACCAGAGGGACGGCTCGATGGGTAGAAGCTCCAATGCATCTAATATGTCAGCTTTAGAGAGACAGGCACCTGTGCCTATATAGATAATGGCCTGAATGACCATGTCGACTGAAGCATCGCTGTCGCTGGCGATGGGAAGAGGAGCCTGAAGAGCTCGGCTTTCCTGGTTGTAGCGGGGTAGGGCACGCCCCTGCGCCTTATTTCTGGTGTTAACTTGGGGATGGTCCATCCCCTGAGGGACTGTACTCTGCCGCTCTCTGAAACAGGAGAGGGTGACAGAGGGGAAGATGTGAGGTCTCCACTGCTGGCCTATGACATGGCTCTGGCTGTCTTTTGCCCTAGTTGTGAAGTCCTGGTTTTGAGGTCGAAAGCACAGTCGACTGGAACCTGTAGTGGGGGCTACATAGAAGTCCATTTTTTTAAATGTGTCTTCTATATGTTTTTTTTTATTGTTTTTTACCTGGGGGAATAACATCCAACCTGGTGCAGGATGGAACTACCTGAACTTGACTGACCTAAAGCAGAAATGACAGACGGACAACAGTGAGTGGCTCAATTACATGCCATTTGAAGATGAATGAGTGGCCGGATCATCGACTTGAGATGCGCTTGTAATGACTGAAAAGGAATTTGAAGGAAAAACTACTTTGAGAACAGTTGGCCTGAAAGCTATGTGGGCTGATGTGCCGTGGTTTTGACTGGATTCGAACTGGACTGTAGGGTAAGCCATGCTGTGGGGTGTCCGTCAATAACGTAACATACAGCGATCTGAAATGAAAATGAATCGTTGTGTCGCTGAAGCGACCGGCATCGAACCAAACTGTAGAGCGTATGAGATGGAAATAAAAAAGAAACAAAAAATGCACAAATGAACTGACACGAAGCGAGTGCTGTATTTAAGGAGAACATAACAGACAATATGCTAAATAAGACCACTGAATGATTGAAGTGACAGTGACACTGTATCGGGGGGCCATAATCGTGACTGACAATGAACCGAACTGTGGAATATGGGATAAAGTGGAGACTAAATGAAATGACCGAATGAAGCAGACACGAATTGGAGTGCTGCTAAAGTGACTGGATTCAGATCGGAGTGTGGGGTATATGAAATGTACTGACCAAAATGATTGCTATGACAAAGGTATGAATCGGTGTGCCGAAATTGTGTCTGACAGTGAACCGGACTGTGGAGAATGGAATGAAATGAGATGAAATTACTAAAAGGAGCCGACACGAACTCGGTGTGTCGCTACTGCGACTGGATTTGAATCGGAGTGTAAGGTATATAAAGTAAGTGAAATGATTGCCATGACAGAGGCGCAAATCGGTGTGTCGTGATTGCGATTGACAGTGAACCGGACTGTGGAGCATGGAATGAATATGAGGTGAAATGACCAAATTAAGTTGACACGAATCGGTGCATTGCTGATGCGACTGGATTTGAATCAGAGTGTAGGGTATGTGCAATGAACAAAAAGATTGTCATGACAGAGGCACAAATTGGTGTGCCGCCATTGCGAGTGACAACGAACCAGACTGTGGAGCATGGAATGAAATTAGATACAGTAAAAATGACTAACACAAGCAGGCAGGAATCGGTGAGTCGCAGATGCCACTGGATTCGAATCGGAGTGAAGGGTATGCGAAATGTAATCAGAAAAAAAACAAAAACCTGCTTGGTGTCAGTGTGACAGGGAGGGGTGATTGGGGGGGATCGGTGTGTAATCGGGGGGGGGGGACGTGGGGTTCCCCCTAAATTCCATACCAGACCCTTCAGGTCTGGTATGGATTTTAAGGGGAACTCCGCGCCAAAAAAAAAAAAACCGGCGTGGGGTCCCCCCAAAAATCCATACCAGACCCTTATCCGAGCACGCAATCTGGCAGGCCGCAGGAAAAGAGGGGGGACGAGAGTGCGCCCCCCCTCCTGAACCATACCAGGCCACATGCCCTCAACATTGGGAGGGTGCTTTGGGGTAGCCCCCCAAAACACCTTGTCCCCATGTTGATGAAGACAAGGGCCTCATCCCCACAACCCTGGCCGGTGGTTGTGGGGGTCTGCGGGCGGGGGGCTTATCGGAATCTGGAAGCCCCCTTTAACAAGGGGACCCCCAGATCCCAGCCCCCCCTGTGTGAAATGGTAAGGGTACTTACCCCTACCATTTCACTAAAAAACTGTCAAAAATTTTAAAAATGACAAGAGACAGTTTTTGACAATTCCTTTATTTAAATGCTTCTTCTTTCTTCTATCTTCCTTCATCTTCTTCTGGTTCTTCTGGCTCTTCTGGTTCTTCCTCCGGTGTTCTCGTCCAGCATCTCCTCCGCGACGTCATCTATCTACTTCTCCTCGGGCCGCTCCGCACCCATGGCATGGGGGGAGGCTCCCGCTCTTCTCTTCATCTTCTTCTTCATCCTCTTCTCTTCTTCCTTCTTCTCTTCTTCATTTTCTTCTCCGGGCCGCTCCGCATCCATGCTGGCATGGAGGGAGGCTCCCGCTGTGTGAGGGCGTCTCCTCTTCTGACGGTTCTTAAATAACGGGGGGCGGGGTCACCGGGTGGCGCACGGGACATGATGGGACTTCCTTGTGGCATTCCCTGTGACGTCACAGGGAAGTCCCATCCAGTCACTGTGCGTCAGAGGGGGCGGGGTCACCGGGAAGAAAAGAAGATGAAGAAGAAGATCAAGAGAAGAGCGGGAGCCTCCCCCCCATGCCATGGGTGCGGAGCGGCCCGAGGAGAAGAAGATAGAAGATGCCGTGGAGGAGATGCTGGACGAGAACGCTGGAGGAAGAACCAGAAGAGCCAGAAGAACTAGAAGAAGAAGAAGATAGAAGAAAGAAGCATTTAAATAAAGGAATTGTCAAAAACTGTCTCTTGTCATTTTTAACATTTTTGACAGTTTTTTAGTGAAATGGTAGGGGTAAGTACCCCCTTACCATTTCACACAGGGGGGGCCGGGATCTGGGGGTCCCCTTGTTAAAGGGGGCTTCCAGATTCCGATAAGCCCCCCGCCCGCAGACCCCCACAACCACCGGCCAGGGTTGTGGGGATGAGGCCCTTGTCCTCATCAACATGGGGACAAGGTGTTTTGGGGGGCTACCCCAAAGCACCCTCCCAATGTTGAGGGCATGTGGCCTGGTACGGTTCAGGAGGGGGGGCGCACTCTCGTCCCCCCCTCTTTTCCTGTGGCCTGCCAGGTTGCGTGCTCGGATAAGGGTCTGGTATGGATATTTGGGGGGACCCCACGCCGTTTTGTTTTTTTTGGCGCGGGGTTCCCCTTAAAATCCATACCAGACCTGAAGTGCCTGGTATGGAATTTAGGGGGACTCCCACGTCATTTTTTTTTTTCAATTTTGGTTCGGGGTTTTCCTGTGGGGAATTCCCATGCCGTTTTTATCAATGAACTTCTATGTGTATTGTCGGCAATGCAATAGCCACGGGTAGTTTTAAATGTGTTTTTTCCTTCCAAATGTCATTTTGCTGTCAGACTGTTATAAAACATGCGCCCCTTTACAGGCATACTATAGACACCCCCCAGGTACGAAATTTAAAGGGATATTACACTTTTATTGTTTGACTTTAAGCATTATTAAAATCACTGCTCCTGAAAAAACGTCCGTTTTTAAAACTTTTTTTTGCATTGATCCATGTCCCCTGGGGAGGGACCCGGGTCCCCAAACACTTTTTATGACAATAACTTGCATATAAGCCTTTAAAATTAGCACTTTTGATTATTCATGTTCGTGTCCCATAGACTTTAACGGTGTTCGCGTGTTCGAGCAAACTTTTTTCCTGTTCGCATGTTCTGGTGCGAACCGAACAGGGGGTGTTCGGCTCATCCCTAGCCAGGAGCGATCGCGAGGGATGGGCCACGAATGGATGGCCTCCCCCTCACCACCGATCGCCGGGGAGGATTTGCCGACCGCCACAGGCACTGTTCGGACCCCCCACCCGCGGGCAGGCAAGGACGTACCTGTAAGCCCTTTTGCCTGCCCGTGCCGCTCTGTGGACGTACATCGTCGTGCGGCGGTCGGCAACTGGTTAATAATGCTTAAAGTGAAACAATAAAAGTGTAATATTCCTTTAAATTTCGTACCAGGGGGGTGTCTATAGTATGCCTGTAAAGGGGCGAATGTTTCCCGTGTTTAGAACAGTCTGACAGCAAAATGACATTTCAAAGGAAAAAAGTCATTTAAAACTACTCGCAGCTGTTAATGAATCGTCGGTCCGACAATACACATAAAAGTTCATTGATAAAAATGGCATGGGATTTCCCCACAGGGAACCCGAACCAAAATAAAAAAAATGGCGTGGGGGTCCCCCTCAAAATCCAAACCAGGCCCTTCAGGTCTAGTATGGATTTTAAGGGGAACCCCGTGCCAAATTTTTTTTAAAAATTGACTTTTATGTGTATTGTCGGACCGACAATTCATTAATAAGCGCGAGTAGTTTTAATTGACTTTTTTCCCTTTGTAATGTAATTTTGCTGTCAGACTGTTCTAAACACGGGAAACATGCGCCCCTTTACAGGCATACTATAGATACCCCCCAGGTACGAAATTTAAAGGAATATTACACTTTTATTGTTTCACTTTAAGCATTATTAAAATCACTGCTCCCAAAAAAATGGCTGTTTTTAAAACTTCTTTCTGCATTGATACATGTCCCCTGGGGCAGGGCCAAGGTCCCCAAACACTTTTTATGACAATAACTTGCATATAAGCCTTTAAAATGAGCACTTTTGATTATTCATGTTCGTGTCCCATAGACTTTAACAGTGTTCGAACAAATTTTTTGCCTGTTCGGAAGTTCTGCTGCGAACTGAACCGGGGGTTGTACGGCTCATCCCTAATGTTTACATTCCTTGTAATATGAATAATAGTGACTTTTTTTTAAAAAAAGTGTAAAAATAAAAAATAAAAGGTAAAATAAATAAGAAAAAAAATTATCGTCCCGATGAGCTCGCGTGCAGAAGCGAACGCATACGTGAGTAGCGCTCACATATGAAAACGGTGTTCAAACCACACATGTGAGGTATCGATTGGTAGAGTGAAAGCAATAATTCTAGCCCTAGACCTCCTCTGTAACTTAAAACATGCAACCTGTAGAATTTTTTAAATGTCACCTATGGAGATTTTTAAGGGTAAAAGTTTGTCGCCAGTCCACGAGCGGGAGCAATTTTGAAGCGTGACATGTTGGGTATCACTTACTCCGTGTAACATTATCTTTTACAATATAAAAAAAATTGGGCTAACTTTACTGCTGTCTTATTTTTTAATTTAAAAAAGTGTATTTTTTCCAAAAAAAGTGCACTTGTAAGACCGCTGCGCAAATACGGTGTGACAAAAAGTATTGCAACAACAGCCATTTTATTCTCTAGGGTGTTAGAAAAAAAGGTATAATGTTTGGGGATTCTAAGTAATTTTCTAGCAAAAAGTTTACAAGTTTACAAGTTTTTAACTTGTAAACAACAAATCTTAGAAAGAGGCTCGGTCCTTAAGTGGTTAAATACCCCCCAGACTCCTCCCATAAATTCAGGCCACCATACTGGCCTTCTTATATATACCATTGATCCAAGTTATTCTACTGGAAGATGTCAGCAGCTACAGTCATTCCAGTATTGTGTTTTGTGAGGGGTGCACTCACTTTTGTGAGATACTGTATATGTATATAAATATATGTATATATAATATATATATATATATATATATATATATATATATATATATATATATATATATATATATATATATATATATGTATATATATATACATACACACATTTATTTATTTATTTTTTTAAGATAATGTTTCTGGAGTGTTTAACGGTTATGATTAAACAGCATCTGTGTGCTAAAAGACTTTTATTCACCATTATGTTTAATGAAAGTAACCTCTAATCAAGAAGAAAAGAAATCTCTCATTTGTAATCCAAGTATGAATTCCTGACATAAATTTGTGTTGACGTTCAGGCTTTTTCCTAAAAGAGATAAACAAGGAAAATGGGCGCCTCTGAGTATATATCAATAATCATTTATTCAACAAACAATATCCACTCACATGGAAGACTGTAATGTTGTGTTCCGGTACGTCTCTGAGTAGAGGAAAAGATGGAGGACCACAAGTCTCAGCAAATCCGTGCAGTGCAGATCCCACATCGGATCCTGGCGAGGATGGGTAGTGGTAGCTGGACACAGCAGGGGCTCCCTCAGGTCTCCAGATGGCACTTCCGGGTTAAGATGGGTTAAAAATGACACAGACCATCTGTCTGCGGGTTCCAAGGATGGGGCTGTGAGGACGCCAAAGCCGATCACCGGGCGTGCTGCAGTGTCTGGTAAGGCTCGTACGGCTCCGTGGGTGGAATAGTTGCAGCCGTGTAGGGAGCCAAAACGAGGCCTGGAGGGCAAGCACAGCGCGGCGCTGGGCCGTGACGTCACAGCTATGCGACGCGTTTCTGAGTCTGCGCGCTATTGGTGGCAAGAATAGCGGCACTCCTTTCTCAAGCATGAGGGGTGGACACTATGGCAGTCATTTTTGTAGTCTTGGAGGGGGCGGGGCCAAGGATAATGAGCAATACACTACAACTAGAGGCAATACTAGACACAATACATATGGGAGTGGAGTACAAATTAAAAAATCAACTGAAAGTTAATGATGGAAGTTTTAAAAGGACAATAGCATGAAGTATACATATATGCATATATACGCCCTTATAGGGTACGGTAAAAAACATGTATATATACAGATATATATAGAAATAAACACAGATACATATCTACGGGCAAGATAAAACCTGGTACATGAGCGTCTAATGTAAAACATGAATAAAAACATATATGTATCTATTCAAGAACAAGATGTTACTTTAAAAACAATATGCAAAAACAAGATAAAAAATATGATAAAAAATAAGATAAAGAACAAATTTAAAATTGGTGATTATGAGAACGTGGATATTATATAAGTGGACATCATTAATATGATTAACAGTGAACAAAGTCCACAGGGGAAATAATGGGAGGGGAGGGGGGATAGGAAGGGAAAGGGGGGGGGGTTGGAAAGGGCAAAAGGTGGGGGAGGGGGGAGGAGAAAGGGGGAGGGGGGGACAAAAAATGGGGGGGGGGAGGAAAAAAGGGGGGGAGAGGAGGGGAAAGGGGAAGAAGGAAGAAGAGACAGGAGAGAGGGGGGGGTTGGGAAAGAAAGCGGGTGGAGGGGCGGGGAATGGGATAGAATATACTTACTGACATATGGACCCGCCACCCCCACAAATATAGATATGTTAGTATGTATATGAATACAACCTGTAGTAAAAATGATAAGAATACAAATTGTGAATATTGACATGAGAAAGATGTGTATAAGCAAATATAAACAGTATATGTCTATAGTATGGTGGCAATCTCGATACCCTCATTCAAGCCCCCAGGCGAGAGGACATCGCGATTGTAAATCCAAAAAGTTTCCCTTGCACAGAGCTTTTTAAAACGTTCAGCTGGAGTGTATGACTTGGGGATTTGTTCGATTACCCATACAGTAAGGCCCGTGGTGGATTTGTGGTGGAATCCTGCGAAATGCCGTGGGACACTATGCATGTCCTTACCACCCTCTATCAGTCTACGGTGTTGACCGAAACGCTGCCTGAGAGGGCAGATTGTTCGACCGACATAGATCAGTTCACAGGGGGACATAAGGCCGTACACAACAAAATCTGAAAAACAATTATAAAATTGATCTATCTGATATGTTTTACCTTTGGAAAGGAATGACTTTTGTCCATGTTTAATGAAGGCACAGGTTTTACATAGGGCTTTTTTACATTGGTGCATGCCAACCAAAGGTATGAGTGTGGTGGGGTGGTCGTTGGTCTTAGTGGTTTTAAATTTGCTTGGGGCGATTTTACTTTTTAAATTGGGTGCTTTACGATATGTGATTCGTGGTACTGTAGGGAGGAGGGTTTTGAGGAGGGGATCTTGTAATAGAATACCCCAATGTTTTTTCATGATATTTTCCATTTTTTTGTATTCAAAATGGAAGGTGGTAATAAATCTGGTGGAGTGATCTGTTAGGCTAGTATTTGTTTTAGCTGGTTTGCCTTTGGAATAGGAGGCACATGCTTCATCAACTAATTCTTTAGGATATAGTTTGTCAACAAATTTATTTTTTAGTAGAATGCTGGATGCTGCATAATCACTATCAAGGGTACAGTTCTGTCTTAAACGGCAGAATTGTCCTTTTGGTATATTTTTAGTCCACTTAGGATAGTGGCAGCTGTGAAAATGCAAAAAAGAGTTACCGGCTGTTGGCTTGGTATAGTTCTTGGCGATAATCCTATCACCTATATGTCCTAATTCCAGATCAAGATATGCCAAGTGGGTAGAATCAAAGGTATGGGTGAAGGCAAGTCCATAAGGATTGTGGTTGCAATGGTCCACAAATGATATAATCTGGTCTGGAGGACCGTCCCTGATCACGATTAGGTCATCAATATAACGCCCAAAAAAAATGATGTTGGCTGAGTAGGGATTGTTTTGCCATATGAAGTTTTTTTCCCAGTACCCCATAGCCAGGTTGGCATAGGAGGGGGCGAAGTTAGCTCCCATGGCAGTCCCCTGTGCTTGTAGGAAGAACTCGCCGTTAAAATCAAAATAATTATGGGTTAAGCAAAAATTTGTGGCCTCCAAAATGAATGCAGCTTGTCTGGGGTTTAGAAGAGGATCCTGGGCAAGAAAGAATTCCAGAGCTAATAAACCAAATGAATGCGGGATGGAGGTGTAGAGTGAGGTGACATCCAAAGAAAGCCACAGGTAGGTGGATTCCCACCTGTATGGTGCTAGGAGTTCTAAGAGATGTGAACCGTCTCTGGTAAATGACGGTAATTCCTTAACTAATGGCTGTAAAAATTGGTCGATATATTGGCTGAATCCGGTGGTGACACTGTCCATCACAGCCACGATGGGTCTGCCAGGGGGAGTTGTAGTATTTTTGTGGATTTTGGGCAAGTAGTAAAAGTAAGGAACCTGGTAAAAGCTTTTTAGGAAAAAAGAAGCTTCCATTTTATTGATCACTCCATTATCGAGGGCTGACTGGACCAAACTGCTAGCCTCCAGAGCAAATTCGCTAGTGGGGTCTTTATTGAGTTTGATATAGGTGGTTTTGTCTGAAAGGAGTCTATGGGCCTCTTTGATGTAGTCCGCTTTGTCTAGTACAACTATACTTCCTCCTTTGTCAGCTGTTTTGATAATAATATTAGTATTGTGGATGAGAGAATCTAATGCTCGAGTTTCAGCAACTGTAAGGTTGTGTTTATGAATGGGAATGGTGGAGGATGATTGGCAAAGCTTAATAAAGTCAGCATATACCACTCTGTAGAAGCTTTCTAAGAAAGGGCCTTTAGACTGGGCAGGGAAAAAGACTGACTTAGGTTTAAAGGAAGAGTGTATAATGGGCGGGGAGGTGGCCAGATGTTGTGTGAAGAGATCAAGTAGGTCCTCTTCCTCCCTAATGGAATCTAAGATATCTATGACATCACCGTCATATTCAAAAACATTTGGAGGTGAGGTGGATGAAGGTGGGCCTATATCTTCTGTAATGGGTTTGTTCTGTTTTGCATTGAAGAACCTTTTTAGGGTTAAATTACAGATATATCGATTTAGATCTTTAAACAAAAGAAAAGGGTTGGGCTTGTTGATGGGGCAAAATTAAGTCCTCTGCATAGCAGACTGGTGTCTGCAGTGGAGAGTTCTAAAGAGGATAAATTAAAAATCTTCATAGTTTGCGGAGTTTGAGTAGGTTGCTTTTTGGACTTGGTTCATCCTCCTCTACAGCCTCTCTGGTGTGTCCCTTTCTTAATGCTGCCCGCAAAAGAGAATGGGAAAATATTTCTGAATTTTGTACCTCAAAATGGATGGAAATCCTGATTGAACACAGACTACATCTTTTTGAAAAACTCAGGCTAGAAGCTAATGCTATATTGTTCCACTTTCTTGGCTTATGATATTAAAGAAAAATACTAAGTCCGATGAGGATTTCATGATAAAAGGTAAATTAGGAAAATTCAAGAGAGATCTGGACGATTTTAATCTAGATCGGGTATTTAATTGGAAACATAAATCGCCACCGTCTACCCATGACACCAAACCTTCACGTCCTTTTCATCCCTCTTCCCCCTCCCCACCCCATACATCTTCGCATATCTCTCATTCACATCCACCACCCCCCACCCAACCCCAGAATCGCCCCCCTCCCTTAATGGGAATTCGCATCCCTTACAAAAACTCCCTACATCTGTCGTCCAGTACTCATGATCGTATGGTACAGAAAAACACCACTACTACCAAAAATAAAAACAGTAATCTATTAGCCGATCTCAATAGATTTTATAACAGACCATCATGTGCCAACAAAAGTACCAATGTAGTTGCAATTGCTATACCTACATCCAGCCAGACGTCAGACATCCGGCCAATAGCTATACCTAGGATAGCTCACTCCAATGATGTTGTTGACCCATCCAATCCTAAGGTACCCACGAGTACTAATGACGATCATTTGGAAGTACAGCTAGGAAATACTGCTGATCTTCCTACCACTACACACCTGCTCAGACCTAACCTTGTGGATACACTTAGTTCCCCCATCACAGGTCCTTCCCCTCCCCCACTTCCTCTCTCCCACATTCCCCCCCTTTCCTCTTCCATCCCATCCACACCCACATTGATTGTTCCAGGTCCCTCTCCACTCACCGACCCTCCTTTTTTAGTTCACTGTCCTCCTCCAGCCAACCGAAGAAAAAGAAAATTCACCGGAGAGGCTGTAGAGGAGGACGAACCAAGTCCAAAAAGCAACCTACTCAAACTCCGCAAACTATGAAGATTTTTAATTTATCCTCTTTAGAACTCTCCACTGCAGACACCAGTCTGCTATGCAGAGGACTTAATTTTGCCCCCATCAACAAGCTCAACCCTTTTCTTTTGTTTAAAGATCTAAATCGATATATCCGTAATTTAACCCTAAAAAGGTTCTTCAATGCAAAACAGAACAAACCCATTACAGAAGATATAGGCCCACCTTCATCCACCTCACCTCCAAATGTTTTTGAATATGACGGTGATGTCATAGATATCTTAGATTCCATTAGGGAGGAAGAGGACCTACTTGATCTCTTCACACAACACCTGGCCACCTCCCCGCCCATTATACACTCTTCCTTTAAACCTAAGTCAGTCTTTTTCCCTGCCCAGTCTAAAGGCCCTTTCTTAGAAAGCTTCTACAGAGTGGTATATGCTGACTTTATTAAGCTTTGCCAATCATCCTCCACCATTCCCATTCATAAACACAACCTTACAGTTGCTGAAACTCGAGCATTAGATTCTCTCATCCACAATACTAATATTATTATCAAAACAGCTGACAAAGGAGGAAGTATAGTTGTACTAGACAAAGCGGACTACATCAAAGAGGCCCATAGACTCCTTTCAGACAAAACCACCTATATCAAACTCAATAAAGACCCCACTAGCGAATTTGCTCTGGAGGCTAGCAGTTTGGTCCAGTCAGCCCTCGATAATGGAGTGATCAATAAAATGGAAGCTTCTTTTTTCCTAAAAAGCTTTTACCAGGTTCCTTACTTTTACTACTTGCCCAAAATCCACAAAAATACTACAACTCCCCCTGGCAGACCCATCGTGGCTGCGATGGACAGTGTCACTCACCACCAGATTCAGCCAATATATCGACCAATTTTTACAGCCATTAGTTAAGGAATTACCGTCATTTATCAGAGATGGTTCACATCTCTTAGAACTCCTAGCACCATACAGGTGGGAATCCACCTACCTGTGGCTTTCTTTGGATGTCACCTCACTCTACACCTCCATCCCGCATTCATTTGGTTTATTAGCTCTGGAATTCTTTCTTGCCCAGGATCCTCTTCTAAACCCCAGACAAGCTGCATTCATTTTGGAGGCCACAAATTTTTGCTTAACCCATAATTATTTTGATTTTAACGGCGAGTTCTTCCTACAAGCACAGGGGACTGCCATGGGAGCTAACTTCGCCCCCTCCTATGCCAACCTGACTATGGGGTACTGGGAAAAAAACTTCATATGGCAAAACAATCCCTACTCAGCCAACATCATTTTTTTGGGCGTTATATTGATGACCTAATCGTGATCTGGGACGGTCCTCCAGACCAGATTATATAATTTGTGGACCATTGCAACCACAATCCTTATGGACTTGCCTTCACCCATACCTTTGATTCTACCCACTTTGCATATCTTGATCTGGAATTAGGCCATATAGGTGATAGGATTATCGCCAAGAACTATACCAAGCCAACAGCCGGTAACTCTTTTTTGCATTTTCACAGCTGCCACTATCCTAAGTGGACTAAAAATATATCAAAAGGACAATTCTGCCGTTTAAGACAGAAATGTACCCTTGATAGTGATTATGCAGCATCCAGCATTCTACTAAAAAATAAATTCGCTGACAAACTATATCCTAAAGAATTAGTTGATGAAGCATGTGCCTCCTATTCCAAAGGCAAACCAGCTAAAACAAATACTAGCCTAACAGATCACTCCACCAGATTTATTACCACCTTCCATTTTGAATACAAAAAAATGGAAAATATCATGAAAAAACATTGGGGTATTCTATTACAAGATCCCCTCCTCAAAACCCTCCTCCCTACAGTACCACGAATCACATATCGTAAAGCACCCAATTTAAAAAGTAAAATCGCCCCAAGCAAATTCAAAACCACTAAGACCCCACCACACTCATACCTTTGGTTGGCATGCACCAATGTAAAAAAGCCCTATGTAAAACCTGTGCCTTCATTAAACATGGACAAAAGTCATTCCTTTCCAAAGGTAAAACATATCAGATAGATCAATTTTATAATTGTTCTTCAGATTTTGTTGTGTACGGCCTTATGTGCCCCTGTGGACTGATCTATGTCGGTCGAACAATCTGCCCTCTCAGGCAGCGTTTCGGTCAACACCGTAGACTGATAGAGGGTGGTAAGGACATGCATAGTGTCCCACGGCATTTCGCTGGATTCCACCACAAATCCACCACGGGCCTTACTGTATGGGTAATCGAACAAATCCCCAAGTCATACACTCCAGCTGAACGTTTTAAAAAGCTCTGTGCAAGGGAAACTTTTTGGATTTACAATCGCGATGTCCTCTCGCCTGGGGGCTTGAATGAGGGTATCGAGATTGCCACCATACTATAGACATATACTGTTTATATTTGCTTATACACATCTTTCTCATGTCAATATTCACAATTTGTATTCTTTTTTTTTTCCATAAAAGTTTTTATTGTGAACAAAAGATGTTACACAGTTTTTACAACCAATAGGTTGGTAGACAACATGTATCTTATTAACATGACATATGTTACTACAATATAGTGAGTTATTTATGTATTCAACTGTAAGTCATACAGACGTATAACAAAATAAGAAGGCCTCGAACTCGAGGTTTACCACATCATCTGAGATCAGGAACCATATTAGGTAGGAGTATCACCTTGAGTAAGGTGTCAGAAGTATGGGGTTAATTGGGGAAGTGTATGAGTGTAGTCACCTATGGGTCCGTAAGTTTGTCCCTGAACACGTGAGGATGTATCGGGCTTGTTACGTAGGGTCCATCTGTGAGGTAGGTTAATCTCGTCGGTTCTTGAAATGTGAAGAGTAGATGGGGAATTAAACACCAAAGTTAGGGTAGTCATGGGAGTAGGTAGATGGTTGTCTTTGTCAGTTCAGTTGGGGTAGGGATAAAAAGAGGGAGAAGGGCATAGACCTGAGGGGGAAAAAGGGGATGAGGTGAAAGATAGAGATAGGTGGGGGAGGTAGGGGACTGGGGTACCTCCTCCCCGGTCTCCACCGGGCCTCAAGGGTAAGGATGTTTTCGTGTGCGGATCCCTGTCTGAAGGGGGAATCCCCCCGGGATCCGCATTGAAGCAGGAGTGAGCGAAACAGCGAGTTTTGATGGGTAGGTGTATGTCTCAAGAGGGTTTTCGGCTTCTTCAATCAGTCACTGTGGGAGGATTCGGGACAGTTTGGTTTCATAATGGAGGAATATCTCTCTGTGGTGCAGAAGTGGGTCCAGCAAGCCCACGTTCGGGAGTATTTTGAAGGCGTATCTTTTGCAATGTGGATTAATTCCTCCATTTCAGCAATTTTGTTTACACGGGAAAACCATTCAGATAGGGTTGGGCTACAGGAGGATTTCCATTTGGCTGAGATACATAATTTGGCTGCGTTGATCATGTGTATTCCCAAAGACTTTCTGTACGTGTGGGCTGAAGTGGAGGAGTGGTGGAGAATGAGTCTGGTAGGAGTAAAGTCCATGGGGTATGTGGTTACCTGGGAAGTGATGTCATGAACCTGTTTCCAGAAAGTCTGGAGAAGAGGGCAGGACCACCAGATGTGTAAAAATGTGCCTATATCATTGGAGCACCTCCAACATTTGTTTGACATATCAGGATTAAATTTGTTTAGTAGTTCAGGAGTACGGTACCATCGGGATAGGGTTTTGTAATTGTTCTCTTGTATCGTGACATTGAGGGAGCCCTTGTGTGCTATTGTGAAAATTCGTTCCCAGTTCTCTTCCGTTAGGTCTATTTGAAGTTCCCTTTCCCAGGCCTGGCAAGCTTTGGTATCTTTGGGGGAAATCAGGGCAAAGAGCATGGAGTGGGTATTTGCAATCAAGTGCTGTTGCGGTGTAGTTTGGGAGCATAGGTTTTCAAATGGGGTTAAGTTTCTAGAGACAGACGCGTTTCGGTGTGTTGTTGCAAGAAAATGGCGAATCTGGAGGTAAGTCCATAGCGGGAATGGTTTACCCCCTGTGTTTGTGGGGAGTGTATCGCGGTTTGTGAAATTACCATCTCTAAAGAAGTGTTGGGCTAGTATGTCTTTGTGTGGCCAGGAAGTTATCGGACATCCCCGGGATAAAGGCTGGGTTAAGGCGGATAGGCGTAAGGGGTCCTGGGTTAGAGGAGATTTGAAATTTTTTAGATACTTCCCTAAAGCTCCTGAGGGTAGCCTCTATAAGGGAGTGTTCTTTTAGGGTTTTGGGAATGTGGCATTGGAGAATCCATGGGGTGCTTTTAATGGGCAAGTGGGAGAATGAGCCTTCTAGTCTCACCCAGTCTTTAACCCCTTCGTGTACTGCCCAGTCTACAATTCTTCCCAGATGGCAAGCTCTGTAATAATTCTGCAAATCTGGTAGCCCAATATCCCCTTTGCTTTTGGGTTTCGAGAGTTGGGAGTAGCTTATCCTAGGGCGCTTGTGTTTCCAAAGAAACTTCAGAAATTGTTGTTTGATCGTGTGAAAGAAGGCTACAGGGAGTTTGATGGGCATTGTTTGTAGCAGATAGAGGATACGTGGGAGCACATTCATCTTTAGGATGGCCGCGCGGCCGAACCAAGAAAAATGGGGTTTGTCCCATCTACGTAGGTCCTCGGAGATAGTGCGGATCAGCGGGGTGAAATTTTTAGTGTACAAGTCCGACAGGTGTGTGGTCAATTGGATTCCCAGGTAAGTAATGGCGTTTTGTTTCCAGACAAAGGGAAAGTTATCTTGGCATTGGGAGACTAGGTCTTTCGGGAGGGAAATGTTGAGGGCATGGGATTTTGAGAAGTTAATCTTTAGGTTGGATATTTGCCGAAATAGGTCAAAATCTCTGAGGAGGTTTGGGATTGAGGTAAGTGGGTCACTTAGAAATAGCAGAATGTCATCGGCAAAAGCCGCTATTTTATACGTGCGTCCTGCAATGGGGATACCCTTGATATTTTCGTTCGATCGTAGGCAGCGTAGTAGGGGTTCTAGAGTTAAAATAAAAAGGATAGGGGACAATGGGCATCCTTGTCTCGTTCCATTCCGGATGGAGAAGGCGTCCGACAGGTGGCCGTTGACTTTGACTTTTGCTGTTGGTGTAGTGTATAGGGACATAATTAGATTGAACATTCGGTTGTGTAGACCTAGGTGGCGTAAAACCGCCCCCAGGTAGTCCCAGGCCAGCCTGTCAAACGCCTTCTCAGCATCCAGGGATAGAAAGAAGCCTCTTTGTTTTTGGGAAGTTAGCCAATGGTTTATGTTAATAGCCTTGATGGTGTTGTCCCTGGCCTCTCTGCCAGGAACAAATCCAACCTGGTCTTTCCCTATTATTGTAGGAAGGAGGGGAAGGAGTCGGTTTGCTAGGATTTTTGCGAATAATTTAATGTCTACGTTGAGTAGGGATATTGGTCTGTAACTAGTGACTGAAGTGGCGTCCTTCCCCTCCTTCGGGATGACCGTGATATGCGCTTCAAGCAGTCTGTGAAAAGGTAGCTTTGAGGAGGTTAAGGAGTTGAAAGTCTTTAGGAACGGAGTTGAAAGAATGTCTATAAAGGTCTTATAATATGGTGCTGAAAAACCGTCGGGGCCTGGGCTTTTGCCTGTTTTTAGTTGTTTAATCGCTCTCTTAAGTTCCTCTTCGGATATGGGGTTGTCTAAATCGCGAGCCTCTTCTCGGGGTATGGGTTTGGGGCTGAATTTTTTGAGGAAGTTTGTGATAATGGCTTTTCTGGAAGTTTGGCCTGCAGTCATTTCGGGTTGCTGTGGTATGTTATAAAGTTCTGTGTAGTAGCGTTCGAAGTGAGATGCTATGTCTGCGGAGCTTGAGCTTGAGTTACCTAGCGGGTCTTTAATAGTGTGGATGTTGGTGCTAGCTTTCTTGGATTGTATCGCTCTGGCTAGAAGCTTCCCACACTTGTTCCCCTGTTCATAAAATAGCTTTTGGTTTAATATAAATTTGCGTCGGGTTTTACGGTTAAGGACTTCCAACAGAAGTTTCCTGGTTTGAGTGAGTTCTAGGTATGTGTCTTGTGATTGGGACTGCTTGTGGAGTATTTCCAGTCTTTTTATTTTGTTAGTGAGTTCCTGAAGGGTTATCTGTTGTGTTTTTTTCCGGTTGGCCTGGAGTGTAAGAAATTCCCCTCGGATGACGCATTTATGTGCCTCCCAGAGGGACAGGGGCGTTGTATCGGAGTTATCATTTTCCCTGAAGTAGTTGCTTAAGCTGGTGTTTGGTGTCAATTTCTGAAGTGAGGAGAGATGGATCAAGACGCCATATCTTTGTGACCAAGTTTCTTTCCGGGAAGGAAAGGGAGAGGGTGATTGGGTGGTGGTCTGAAATGAGTAGGGGTTCAATGGTGGCAGATTTCAGGAAGGGGAGGTCTTTTTGGGAGAGGAAGAGGTAATCCAGCCTAGAGTATCTATTGTGAGGTGCGGAGAAAAAGGAGTAATCTTTCCCATTTGGGTGTAAGGTGCGCCATGTGTCGTGTAAAAGGAGTTCCTGTATTTGCATCTTAACTTGTCTCAGTGCTCTATAGGGAAGGGTGGAAGACCCCGAAGAGGAATCTAGGATGGGCTGAAGTGTCACATTGAAATCGCCTCCAAGAATTGTAGTCCCCGCTTGAAAACCTGCGAGGATGGCAGCGATAGAACGGAAGAAGCTGACCTGGGCGGTATTGGGGCTGTATATGTTTGCTAAGGTAACCATCCGGTTATGGATGGTTCCCTTCAAGAACACATAGCGGCCCTCCGGGTCTATTAGGGAATCTATCAATTGCCATGGAAGATTTTTAGAGAGCAAGATTGAAACTCCTTTTGTTTTGGCTAGAGGGTTTGTAGCATGGAAGGAAGTAGGGTACCTGTGGCTTGCTAGTTTAGGGGTATTGTCCGTTCGAAAGTGGGTTTCTTGCAAAAATATCACATCTGCTTTTAATTTACTCATCATGTTGAGGATTTGACTACGCTTCTCTGGGATATTTAGTCCTTTGACATTTTGAGAGACTACTTTGAGCGTGTTGTGTTGCACAGTGGAATGTAGGGGGTCCATGATCGTTGGGTAGAGTCTAGTTGGTGTGGTAGATATGGGGAGGGGGTGCAATTTGCAGATGTGGCCGATGTGGGTGGGTGTAATCTGTGGAGAGTCGTAGGCTCTTCAAAGGTATTTGAGCGATATAGTGGGAGATGCTACGGTGGAGACTAGGGAGGGGGGGAGGCCCAGATATATAAAGGGGAGGGGGGGAGGGAGAGAAAGAGAACGTATAGAAAGGGGGGGGAGATAGAGGGGAGGAGGGGGGTGGTAAGTCAGGTGGGGATTAGTAACGGGAAATAAGATGTACTTACCGGAGGTAAATGTAGTCCAGCTACCTTACCCTGTTATGGGTTGAAACGTCCGGTGTGGGTCAACTAGGCTAGTCACTGTCCTGTTGTGTGGAGGAGTGGAAGGAGCTCGAGGAAAGGTTCGAGAGACGTTCCGTCCGTGGGAGGTCAACTTGGGTCTATTCGACTTGTATGGAGGGAGCCTGCTTACGTATCAAGGGGAGAATATGTGGTTAAAGATCTCAGATTGATGATGTGAAGGCAGAAACAATCAATAATATAGATAATTGGAACATTGAACATTAACCTGTGGTTCTAGAAATAAACTAGCCACGATAAGGAACATGTGGAGGTCGCCACCTGGAAAGCAGATATAGAGGCCCAGGAAAAGTGGCGTTACTAAACCAACTATACATATAACTTAGAAATAATACTGATACAGGTAGCAGCAATCATCATAAGGCTAGGTTGGGTTTAGTGCAAATTATGGGCTTGTTGTAGGTATTGAGGCTATGCGGGGGCGTAGGGTAGCGTAGCCTCTAAGAGGTTAGCTCGCTATAAGTTGGGGGGGAGCTTGACTAAGGGGGGGAAATCAATAAGGATCCATTGATGCTTACGTGTGGGGGTTAGTCTGGGTGTGGTCTAGACATCGGGTTAGGATAGAGCTGTACCTCGAGCAGTTGTTCAATCCCAGAGCTGTCTATGGTAGATCCTAGCAAAGTTTAGCATTAAATTAGGTATGAAGTGGTCTTTAGTGGGTATCTGACTGACTGTGCAGTACTCGGCAGCTGTGGCCCTAGATTGGTTGGTTTAATACAACCTGCCCATCATTAGGAAGCTCATCCCCCATGGACGCCCCTGGCAAATGTAAAGCGAATAGGAGTGTGCCAGGGAGGGAAGAGCCCTTATCCATGCGGGGTGAGCCCCCCTTTTTCTCTATAAGCAAGTCAAGACAATCAGGATAAGCATGTTCAAAAGCAGTAAAGAAAGAAAAAAGAAAAGAAAAGAGAAAAAAAAAAAAAAAAAGGGGGGGGGGGAATGAACTCTAAATGTATCTCGGAGCACGGTGGAATACCGTATGTTCAGCATCAAACTTATTTTGGTTTCTCAGGTTCAGTTTATTTCTTCATTGCGTCGTCTTCAGTCTGGAGGAGGTACCTGAAAGGAAGAGGGGGGGTTGGGATGGGTAGGGGATAGGGGGGGAAGGGGAGAGGGGGAATGGCGGGGGGGTACCCCATTGGCGTTGTGAGCTGTGGTGGATGACACCATCTTGAAGGGTAGGGGTCCATCTCGGGCCATCATCCATGAATTCAGTGGAGGCTAGCAGTTGAGTGAAGATGTTGGCAGCTTGTGTGGTGTCCTGTTGCTCAACCAGGCAGAAATCCACTGGTGATGTATGCGGCTTAAGTTCAGTTACTTAGTGGAGTCGGTTGAGTTCCGTTGGGATCTGTGGATGACTGGTGTTTTCCCTGAGAGAATGTTCTGGAAGTGAGTTGATGTGGAGGCGTGTAGCGTGGGGTCTTCATGGGTTTCTCAGCTTGTGGGAGTGTATTGTTGTCTGACTGTACCTGGTGGATCCAGTATAGGCCAGGTTTGAGGTAGGCCTCTGTCAAGCGAATTGTAGGCGTCGAATGGATTGCTGTTCCGTCATGGTTCTATGGTCCTGGAACTTGGGATGGGGTGGCGACCTAAGGGTAACTGCAACTCTGAACATGAGTTGTAATGTTTTCAAACGTTTGGACATGGTTGATCAAGGCTGATCTGGCCGGGCCCGCCTGTGGGCTGGGGACGCTGTTGGGCTTTGTCGGTCTCTATCCAGCTGATCCCTCTGAGGAGGTGGCCTTGGAGAGGATGATCTGCGTCTTCTGATGTGGAATTCATCTCTTACCGGGATGGCCTCCATGGAGTTGGTTCTTTGGAGCTGAGTGGAGCGAAAATCTCTATACCAGTCTGGGAGTTCGATGAATGGTAACTGCAGAGTATTGCAGAACCCCCTGAGGTCTTCCGGGACTTTCAGATTGGCAGTGCGTCCAGCTTTTGTTGCAGACAGGCAGAAGGGAAATTTCCAACGGTATTGGATCTCTTTTTGGCGCATTAGGTCGAGCAGCGGGCGTAGGTCTCTTCTGTGTTGTAGGGTTATAGGGGACAGATCTTGAAAAATCTTGATCTCTGCTCCTTGATACGTTAAGCTGCGGCGCTCTCTGGCTCTTCTTAATATGTCTTCCTTCAATCTGAAATTCACCAGGCAGCATATCACGTCTCTGGGAGGGTCTGAGTCTCTGCCTCTGGGTTTGAGAGCTCTGTGTAGACGCTCATATTCAATGGGGGTCTCGGGGGGTCTCCCTAGTAAGTCATTGAAAATCTGGATTGTTGTCTGTATTATGTGGTTCTGTTCGACGGACTCAGGTATGCCTCTTACCCTCACATTATGGCGGCGTCCACGATTGTCCAGATCTTCCATATGCCTGTGTAGGTCTCTGAGCTGGCTGTTGTAACTCTGAGATGAACGCTGTAGCTGTTGTAGGGCGGCATCATGGCGGATAGTGGTTGTTTCTATGTCATCGATCCTCATGTGCATCGATTGAATCTCCCTCCTGAGATCTGTGAAAGCAGCAGCAAAGGAGTCTTTGATACCTGAGATCATCCATGTTAAGTGGTCGGGCAGTAGATGGGCTCTCTGCACGCTGTGAGTGTCTCCTGGCAGGGCTGAGGCTTGAGGCGCGCGTTCCGGAGTAGGCCGGAGATGAAGCTGGGGCCTCGCGTGATCGCGGCCGGAAGATTTCCGGGATGTTGTGTCCGGAGAGCGGATCCATGCCCCTGGGGGATCGGGACCAGGACTGGGATGGTTTATCCTTCGGTTTCCCCATGTTGTCGGCAGGTAAGGGCTCCTTTAGGCTGTTTGCAGGACCTCCGTGGGACAGAGCGAAGAGATCAGGCAGCCATTCTCGTTCGGCTCCAAGCCACGCCCCACAATTTGTATTCTTATCATTTTTACTACAGGTTGTATTCATATACACACTAACATATCTATATTTGTGGGGGTGGCGGGTCCATATGTCAGTAAGTATATTCTATCCCATTCCCCGCCCCTCCACCCGCTTTCTTTCCCAACCCCCCCCTCTCTCCTGTCTCTTCTTCCTTCTTCCCCTTTCCCCTCCTCTCTCCCCCCCTTTTTTCCTCCCCCCCCCTCCCCCATTTTTTGTCCCCCCTCCCCCACCTTTTGCCCTTTCCAACCCCCCCCTTTCCCTTCCTATCCCCCCACCCCTCCCATTATTTCCCCTGTGGACTTTGTTCACCGTTAATCATATTAATGATGTCCACTTATATAATATCCACGTTCTCATAATCACCAATTTTAAATTTGTTCTTTATCTTATTTTTTATCATATTTTTTATCTTGTTTTTGCATATTGTTTTTAAAGTAACATCTTGTTCTTGAATAGATACATATATATGTTTTTATTCATGTTTCACATTAGACGCTCATGTACCAGGTTTTATCTTGCCCGTAGATATGTATCTGTGTTTATTTCTATATATATCTGTATATATACATGTTTTTTACCGTACCCTATAAGGGCGTATATATGCATATATGTATACTTCATGCTATTGTCCTTTTAAAACTTCCATCATTAACTTTCAGTTGATTTTTTAATTTGTACTCCACTCCCATATGTATTGTGTCTAGTATTGCCTCTAGTTGTAGTGTATTTCTCATTATCCTTGGCCCCGCCCCCTCCAAGACTACAAAAATGACTGCCATAGTGTCCGCCCCTCATGCTTGAGAAAGGAGTGCCACTATTCTTGCCACCAATAGCGCGCAGACTCAGAAACGCGTCGCATAACTGTAACGTCACGGCCCAGCGCCGCGCTGTGCTTGCCCTCCAGGCCTCGTTTTGGCTCCCTACACGGCCGCAACTATTCCACCCACGGAGCCGTACGAGCCTTACCAGACACTGCAGCATGCCCGGTGATCGGCTTTGGCGTCCTCACAGCCCCATCCTTGGAACCCGCAGACAGATGGTCTGTGTCATTTTTAACCCATCTTAACCCGGAAGTGCCATCTGGAGACCTGAGGGAGCCCCTGCTGTGTCCAGCTACCACTACCCATCCTCGCCAGGATCCGATGTGGGATCTGCACTGCACGGATTTGCTGAGACTTGTGGTCCTCCATCTTTTCCTCTACTCAGAGACGTACCGGAACGCAACATTACAGTCTTCCATGTGAGTGGATATTGTTTGTTGAGTAAATGATTATTGATATATACTCAGAGGCACCCCTTTTCCTTGTTTATCTCTTTTAGCCTATTGGACCTCGCTTCTGGTCTTTTCTTGGTGGCAGCCCTGACTGACTTCTTCTTGTATAGATATATATATACCCTTCCTGCCATTGGACTATTTAGGAACAGTTATTTGAGGTATACCTGCATTGTGCCTTTTTTTACTTGTCTTAGGCTTTTTCCTAGATATTGCTGGAATGATTTTTGATGGCATCATCTGCATTCCTAAATTAAAACACAGTTTTCAAAAATACCCTGGCATACAGTATATTCCTGTCATTTGATGGGATACATATGTAGTAGTCACCTATTGATAATCTCTGAAACCCTACAGCAATTTGCATATTTCTTAAGCATTAAGTTCTGTTTTCTGTACCCCCTGTTGCCCTTGGAAACAGCCCCACCATTTACATGAATTTGACAGAACAAAGCAAGCTTCGCTTCACTGAGCACAATCTGTAGATAGCACACAGTCTCTGTTTGAGTTTAATATAACTGGTTATTAAAAAATAAAAATCTTACCAAGTAAAGCAATTAAAAAGCAGCCATATATCAGAAGGTGACAGTAGTTGTATTTGGCTTCTGCTTATACGCAGCAGATTCTTAAACAATGTGCATAGGTACAAACACAAATTTTCTTCATGTTATAGAATTTTTCTGTGTAATTTATATATTTCAAGAAGTCAAAGGGCTGTTCCATATGCAAAATATATTACTGTTACAGATACTACTACATGAATCACAGAAATGAAATTCATTATATGAATTATATTGTATAAAATATAGAATGAAAAATATTGGTATTTCTTTACTAAAGAAATAGAGACTGCTTACCTAACAAAGTGAATGTTCAGTTTGAAACGTCTATGTTAACAAAGTGAATTTTAGTATGTAAGGTGAACTTGTATTCATTTTGACTATGCAATCATGTGTAAAGGAAATAAAAACACAATTTCAAAGCACAGTCTCATCCTATTCACTAACATTCCACTTAGCAAAAAAAAAAAAAATCACTTTGCTAGGTGAACAGCATCTAATTTTTAGTAATTAAATGTATATTGAAAGTACATCTAAGGGCTCCTGTATAAAGTCTAAACAAGTCTCACATTTAGAACCTCATAAAATAAACTTCTTTTATCTCATTTAAGTCAGCCAAATCCTCTTTCATTTGTGTTTCACATGCTCCGCTCCACATATCCCTTAAGGATGCTAGAAAATACTATACATACTAGAAAATATTATACTATATAGATAATCTTTATTCTGATGTGCTTTTTGATGGGAACAAAATCACCATTTCAGTTTAAGTCTTTGCTACTTAAAAAGCTTGGCTGTGGTAGTGTTGATTGCAAACATGGACCCCATTTTCAGAGCAACTGAAAGGAAAATTGGTAATGTAACTGAATGTAAATTGGTAATAATACATTTTAAGGTGCAGTACTTTGCAGTTTATTTCACTATGGTTTAATGTTTTCTAGGATATAACAGTAAAATACCCAAAAAGTAAACTGTCTTGTTAATTTTTGCTGTATGCTGTTTGGATTTGTTTTGGCTTTTTTTTAGTGCAAACCCACTAATTTTTCTTTGAAACCAGATTCAGCATACTTTAGTTCTTATTCCTACTAGTGAAAATGTGCTAACATTATTTCTTTTTACTTAAAAATATTTTTATACCTTTTAAAAGGAGTCTTCAAAAGTATATGACTGCCAAGGTACCGATGTCTGATGCTGACAGGTTCTGCAACATCCCCAGTGCCAACAAAGGGATGCCATAAGTTGTCTTATTTACCTACTCCTATCTCCAGCTTGGAGAGCTGGTTTATCAGTCCTTAGGACAAGTAGCAAGGTCCCAGGCCTCCTTTGATCTAACGAGAAGCTCCAGGGCCAGGGATAGCTGACATCCTTCTGTATGTAGTGAGCTGTGAGGCATGAATTTATTCTCTCTGGAGAAGAGATGCTTGAGAGGGGATATGATTTTAATTTACAAATACCATACTGGTGACTAGGGATGAGCCGAACACCCCTCGAACACCCCCCGAACAGGCAAAAAAATTGTTCGAACGCGCAAACACTATTAAAGTCTATGGGACACGAACGTGAAAAATCAAAAGTGCTAATTTTAAGGGTTAATATGCAAGTTATTGTCATAAAAAGTGTTTGGGGACCTGGGTCCTACCCCAGGGGACATGTATCAATGCAAAAAAAGTTTTAGAAACTGCAGTTTTTTCGGGAGCAGTGATTTTAAACAATAAAAGTGAAATATTCCTTTAAATTTCGTACATGGGGGTGTCTATAGTATGCCTGTAAAGTGGCGCATTTTTCCCGTGTTTAGAACAGTCCCTGCACAAAATGACATTTCTAAAGGAAAAAAAGTCATCTAAAAGTACTCGCGGGTATAATGAATTGTCGGGTACGGCAATACAGATAAAAGTCATTGAAAAAAATGGCATGGGATCCCCCCAGTCCATTACCAGACCCTTTGGGTCTGGTATAAATATTAAGGGGAACCCCGAATCAAAATTTAAAAAAACAAATTGCGTGGTGGTCCCCCTAAAATCCATACCAAGCCCTTCAGTTTTCTGACATGGATATTAAGAGGAACCCTGCGCCAATTTTTTTTTTTTTTAAATGGCGAAGGGGTCCCCCTCAAAATCCATACCAGACCCTTCAGGTCTGGTATGGATTTTAAGAGAAACCCAGTGCCAAAATGAAAAAAAAATGGCATGGGGGTCCCCCCAAAAATCCATACCAGACCCTTATCTGAACATAAAACCTGGCAAGCCGCAGGAAAAGAGGGGGGCGACACATGCCCACATGCCCTCAACATGGGGAGGGGGCTTTGGGGTAGCCCCCAAAGCACCTTGTTCCCATGTTGATGGGGACAAGGGCCTCATCCCCACAATCCTTGCCTGGTAGTTGTGGGGGTCTGCGAGTGGGGCTTATCGGAATCTGGAAGCCTCCTTTAACAAGGGGACCCCCAGATCACGCCCCCCCGTTTGAAATGGTAATGGGTACATTGTACCATTTCACAAAAAAAGTGTCAAAATGTTAAAAAACCACAAGACACAGCTTGGGGACAAGTCCTTTATTAAAGATTTAAAAAAAAAAAAAATGTCCCACGAAGTCCATTCATCTTCTTCTCTCGTTCTGCCGACGGACGGTAAAAAAAATAAAAAAGATCCGCCTCCATGGGAGGCACCCGCCGTATGACATGTCCTCGCAGGTGACAGTTCTTTCATAACTGAGGGCAGGGCCACACGGTGACGTACCCGGGTGACCCCGCCCCCTCTGACGTACGGGGACTTCCCAATGGCTTCCCAGTGGGGTCAGAGGGGGGCGGAGGCCACCCGTTTATGTAACCGGGTGGCCCTGCCCCCTCTGATGCCCCAGGAAAGCCATGTGGAAGTCCCTGTGCGTCAGAGGGGTTGGAGTCACCCGGGTACATCACTTTGTGGCCCCACCCTCAGTTATAAAAGAACTGTCACCTGCGAGGATGCGTCAGATGGTGGGTGCCTCCCATGGAGGCAAATCTTTTTTATTTTCCGTCCATCGGCGGAGCGAGAGAAGAAGACGAATGGACTTCTTGGGACATTTTTTTAATTTTTTAATACAGGACTGGTCCCCAAGCTGTGTCTTGTGCTTTTTTAACATTTTGACACTTTTTTGTGAAATGGTAGGGGTACAATGTACCTGTTACCATTTCAAACAGAGGGGGTGGGATCTGAGGGTCCCTTTGTTAAAGGGGGCTCCCAGATTCCGATAAGCCCCCACCCGCAGACCCCCACAACCACCGGGCAAGGGTTGTGGGGATGTGGCCCTTGTCCCCTTCAACATGGGGACAAGGTGCTTTGGGGGGCTACCCCAAAGCACCCTCCCCATGCTGAGGGCATGTGGCCTGGTACGGTTCAGGGGGGTGCTCTCTCGTCCCCCCCTCTTTTCCTGTGGCCTGCCAGGTTGCGTGCTCGGATAAGGGTCTGGTATGGATTCTGAGGGGGACCCCTACACCATTTTTTAAAAAATTTGGCGCAGGGTTCCCTTAATATCCATACCAGACCTGAAGGGCCATTTTTAGAACTTTGTTTTGCATTGATACATGTCCCCTGGGGCAGGACCCAGGTCCCCAAACACTTTTTATGACAATACCATGCATATAAGCTGTTAAAATTAGCACTTGTGATTTCTCCCATAGACAATTCATTATAGCTGCGAGTACTTTTAAATGACTTTAAATGACTTTTTTTCCTTTAGAAATGTCATTTTGTGCAAGGACTGTTCTAAACATGGGAAAAAAAACATGGGAAAAATGCACCACTTTACAGGCATACTATAGACAGTACCAGGTATGAAATTTAAAGGAATATTTCACTTTTATTGTTTCACTTTGAGCATTATTAAAATCACTGCTCCCGAAAAAAACTTTTCTTTTGCATTGATACGTCCCCTGGGGCAGGACCCGGATCCCCAAACACTTTTTATGACAATACCAAGCATATAAGCCTTTAAAATTGGCACTTTTGATTTCTCCCATAGACTTTTAAAGGGTGTTCCGCAGCTTTCGATTTTGCAGCGAACACACAAAATTGTTCGCTATTCGGCGAACAGGCGAACACCCGATGTTCGAGTCGAACTTACGTTCGACTCGAACATCGGGCTCATCCCTACTGGTGACCCCACAATAGGGATAAAACTTTTCAATGGAAAGGAGTTTAATAAGACACGTGGCCACTCTTTAAGATTGGATTAAAAGAGGTTTAACCTTAGACTGCGTAGAGGGTTCTTTACTGTAAGAGTGGCAAGGATGTGGAATTCCCTTCCACAGGCGGTGGTTTCAGCGGGGAGCATCGATAGTTTCAAAAAACTATTAGATAAGCACCTGAACAACCACAACATACAGGGATATACAATGTAATACTGACATATAATCATACACATAGGTTGGACTTGATGGACTAGTGTCTGTTTTCAATCGCACCTACTATGTAACTATGGTGGGTGCAGAGTAGTTAAAGTTATTGGGCGTCAGACACTTCTTGAATGCAAAAGATTTATTTTGCTTAACAAACTTTTTAGGGGAGACAGGGTTAGGGCCAGGACACCCTTAGGTAGTTGCAAGATTAATTGGCAGACCTTGAGACTTCAATAGGAGGACAGCCATGCAGGGAAAGGCATCCAGCAAGACACCGCATCTGCAGGTGCAGGAATGCTGTCTCCTATGGCAACAGTCTTTAACAGTTCCTAACACAAACGTAACAGTTCTTTCACTTTCACTGCAATCGCTCCTTGTAGTTCTTTAGCCCACTGAGCTCCCGGTCTCTCACTAGACCCACTGATTCACTTCCACTGAATCACTTGAGCTCCTCCAATCTTCATGGTGGTATTGACTTTGTTAAATTGATGATAGGCAACTCCTATCCTCATATTGATTAGTGGTTCCAAATTAATAATAACTACTGCAGTAGGGAACAGACACAAAATATACGCTCAGCATCTTTCCAAATAACTGTTCTGCTTTATTATGACGCAATTGAAGGTTTTTATGCACATGATTATGTAGGTATCACTTTAATATAACAATTGTACGTTTATGGTAACAAGGGGCGTTACATAGGCAGGCTAATTCTAATCCGGACTCTTAAGAATGTAAACATGTATTGAAAACATTATTAGTGCTGTGTGCACAGTGAGGGCAATACATACAAAATAGAATACATTTATATACAGAACGTACAAATTTCCATTACGGTCTCCCCTCTTTTGATCAATATTTTGATCACTAACCATACCTGCTATCACCTTTAACCTGGAACCTCCACACGCTTAGGTGGAGGTAGTCCTGGCCAAAGAGGAAAAAAAAACTCCATTGTGGAGAAAATAATAGCTGAGCAACTTTTTCATTACAAAATGATTTTTCACTGTGAAAAATAAATGATTGATAAGACATATTTACAGAGTAATGGCTGTACACTCCTGTGGCCAGAATGGCCTTCTAGCTGAATTGTGGGCATGCTGACTTATCAGTATATGTAAACACAGACAATTCTACATAAAATGGAAGACGTACATGTAGTGCTGGTAGATTTGCAATCTACCGCAGGTTAGGTAAATTTAGTGAATTGTGTGTTAGGAAGGCTAAAAGTTTGTCTCTGTTCCAGCTTGGCTGAAGTTGTGTGTGCTTCCGTGCTGACCGGTGGGTGTCGCTGTTACCACTGCTCAGTGTTGGAAAGGCAACGTGTCAAAGTGTATAGATGCTCCTCTGTCTCGGAGACAAGCTCGGTGGAGGTGGTCCTCCGAGTTGCATTCTGGGAAGAGGGTATTTATGGGACAGACGCCATGTTCTAGGGTTCATTTTACAGCCACCTGCTGGCCCTCCTGGCCGACAGGTATGCGTTAGGGAGCTACCTCGTGGTCCTCCGATCGGGAGGCCCACGATGCAGAGGTGCAGGGGTGGATCCAGAGGCTTGTCTGGGGCCTACCACCGCGGCTGAGGAATGGTCCTGAGCTGTCGGTCCTGTGTGACGAAGCTAGACGGCCGAGGAGATCCCAGGGGACGACCCGTCTTGGAGAGATCATGCGGTGAGCTGGTCTATAGAGGGGCCTGGTGACTCAGTCGAAGGACGTATCCAAAAGAAGTAACTATACAGCATAGTGTTGCCGGTTCGGCTTAAAGGTTCAAGCACTGTGACTGACTTTCACTGCAGAGAAAATCTGATACATCCTGTGGCAAAGGATCGTACGGATTTACCCCCCAAACAAGTCTGTGGCAGAGACTTTTGATTCGTGCTGCGTACTCGCTGCTAGACCGGTGAGAGAGGCCTATCCAGACGAGCAAGGAGTGTGTCCCACAAGGGGAGCGCATTCCGCCTAGTTATCTGAATTCTACCAGGACATTTGTCGCTAAGATTCTATAAGAAGATATTTGAGTTTCTCCTGAAAGTTTCCTTTTCCGCCTCTTTCCTGCTACTTCCTAAAGTTTGTTTGTTCAATAAAGCATTGAAAATGTACTCCAGTGTTGGTGCATCTGTCGTCTAGCAGTAAACTCAATGGAACCACTAGACCCGGTGCCGGTGGAACCAAGGGAAGCAAAGTGAAGGTAACAGACCCGCTTAAACTAGCAGCTCCACCGTGAGTTAGTGCTACATGTGGGGGCGTCGTCCGGGATTTGTTGACCGACAATTGTTGCAACCCAGTGGAGTGTTTTACCGGGAGTTTACGGAGAGAGATGGACTTTGAAAAAAAAATCTTTTCAGGAAGAGGAAAGGTTAAACTGCAGGACTTTGCTTTAGAGTGTATAGACGCTGGGCACCAGAAGAGGCCCAGGAGCTACGTGACTGAAAGAACAAGTGGGAGGAGTTACCCTACTTGCTACCGCGTGGAATGCGTGTAGTGTGCTTGGCGCCAGAAGAGAAGCCTCGTGATCGTGCTGGAAGATCAGAGTGTGGCCATGTCTTTTCCGGCGTTGCAATCGGTTGTGGGACCCAGAGTGTTCCCTGCAAGCACCGTGATGAATACTGTGCAATCTGGAACTCTGCTGACGGATACTGGAGTTCGAATGAAGCCGCAGGGGAAGTTTGTCCTTTATACCTTGGGAGATGTTGAGGGACTGGGCATGACTTGCCATCGATGTGGAGGATTGTCCATGCATCTTCGTCCATTTGGCCGATGTCCGCAGTGTGCAGAGTATTTTTTTGTGGTGGAGCCATCCACTATGCAACCCCGTGTCTATCGGATGGATTGGATGACAGGTATCGCTACAGTGGAAGCTGCTACCACTGCAGAAAGAGAGCGACGGGCCGCTACTTTGCCTGTTGCTACTGAAAATGTTTCAGAAAGAGACACTGTTGCTGCCGTCTCATCAGGAGACATTACTTTGATTCCTGAGTCCACTACGCCTGTTCCTGTAGTACCTACTCAGAAGAAGGTGGGCTATGTGAAGGCTTCCCACGGCCATGGTCGAGGCCTACCCCAGAGGTTACCTGAGCCGGAGCTACCAGAGTCTACACCTGGGACGGGTAAGCCACTGTTGGGGACTGTAAATAAATATTTGCCAGTGGAAGAATTAAGGGACTCAGAAATAGAATCCATGTCGGATCTTTCCGGGGATGATGACTTGTTTGAAACCATGTCGCAAGAGCTATTGTGGTCACAAGGCGAAGATGTTGCCTCCACAATGACCCTTCCTGAATGGACTGCCATGAGTTCTGGGAAGACGTCACCCTGTGTGGAGACGCACAGTGCTGTTGCTGGGACTTTGTCTAAAGTTAATGATTCACTACAGACACCGGCTGGGTCTATGGTAAAAAAGTCATTGGATTCCTGTGTACCGCCTGGTATGGGGAGAGACAGACCTTTGCCAAAACTTGCTCACTTGCAAAGGATGTTAAATAAGCGTGTGGCCGCAGAGTATGGACTGGAGTTCCCCTATGTGCCCCAGGATGTCATGCGGGAGATTGAAGCTAATCGGGAGCTTTGGTATAGTGACGCTATTTGGGACTACTTGTCTGTGCCTAAGCCCTTTATGTAGATAATGGGAAGAGAGCCTCATTTTAAATGAGGCTTTGCTCCTGGTGTTGCGCAGTGTGTATATATGTGTGCTTAAATATTTTTTTTTCTAGGGATCATCGGATTACATCTATAGCTGGGAGGCTTTTCAGCTAGTTAGTTAGTGAGGATGTGTACAATTATATTGTGGTTTTGTTCGCGGCTTTGAACATATTGTTTTATAGGATAAGTCTCATAATGTCTTTATACTGTCCTTTCTCTTTTACTTTGCCTATCTAAAGTTATGAGAAACTCAAATGCTACTCTCAGGCTTGAGAGTTACTGTTACTGTGTTGGGACAGACGTTGAGGACAACGTCTATTAAAGTGGGGGGAGTATGTAGCGCTGGTAAATTTGCAATCTACCGCAGGTTAGGTAAATTTAGTGAATTGTGTGTTAGGAAGGCTAAAAGTTTGCCTCTGTTCCAGCTTGGCTGACGTTGTGTGTGCTTCCGTGCAAACCGGTGGGTGTCACTGTTACCACTGGTCAGTGTTGGAAAGGCAACGTGTCGAAGTGTATAGATGCTCCTCTGTCTCGGAGACAAGCTCGGTGGAGGTGGTCCTCCGAGTTGCATTCTGGGAAGAGGGTATTTATGGGACAGACGTCATGTTCTAGGGTTCGTTTTACAGCCACCTGCTGGCCCTCCTGGCCGACAGGTATGCGTTAAGGAGCTACCTCGTGGTCCTCCGATTGAGAGGCCCACGATACAGGGGTGGGTCCAGAGACTTGTCTGGGGCCTACCACCGCGGCCGAGGAATGGTCCTGAGCTGTCGGTCCTGTGTGACGAAGCTAAATGGCCGAGGAGATCCCAGGGGAGGACCCATCTTGGAGAGATCTTGCGGTGAGCTGGTCTATAGAGGAGCCTGGTGACTCGGTCGAAGGACGTATCCAAAAGAAGTAACTATACAGCATAGTGTTGCCAGTTCGGCTTAAAGGTTCAAGCACTGTGACTGACTTTCACTGCAGAGAAAATCCGATACATCCTGTGGCAGAGGATCGTACGGATTTACCCCCAAACAAGTCTGTGGCAGAGACTTCTGATTCGTGCTGCGTACTGGCTGCTAGACCGGTGAGAGAGGCCTATCCAAATGAGCAAGGAGTGTGTCCCACAAGGGGAGAGCATTCCTCCTAGTTATCTGAGTTCTACCAGGACATTTGTCGCTAAGATTCTATAAGACCTCCACCGTGAGTTAGTGCTAAATACAAAAGACAAATATGACTTCAACATGGCTTAACTACTTTTCAAATATATATATATCCATTACAGTTAAAGTAATTGAATCAAAAAGTACCCTAGACTGTGATCACAAGAGGGAAACAAATCAAACCCAGAGATTTCTTTAATTTAGTCATTTTTGCAGTGTCTGGTGTGGAGCCAGGTGACTTTTCCTTCAAGTTTTGCAAAAACTGTACATGAAATAGATGATGTATTGAGTCTCCAAAAGTTTCCTTATATATAAATGTCTCTTAAAAATCCACAAGTCACCTGGCTTTAGTTTTAGATCCTTCCAAACTTTTAGGATCTGGAATTGGGGAGAAAACACATAAATGAGTTTGTCAAAAACCTTAAAAGATCAGCAACATTCTCTGTGAGATTCAAATGGAGGACTTCAGCTGCTGAGACAAAATATAAGCAAGTGAGTAACACACTCCCAAACCAAATCCCATAGGGAGAGAGTCCAACACCCCCCTTAGGGGCTTGATAAAATATAAGAAACATTCAGGCAAAAGTTTTCTAGTTTGTTACTCTACTTTGTCCGCTACATTGTAGACAGTAGGGAGTGTAAAAATAAAACCTCAAAACTTCTAGTAAGGACTCTCCTATAAAAATTTTTTTTTACTCTGTTACTCTCTGTACTTTCTGGCACTCTGTATTTACAAACTACTTCTGATAACACTTTTTACTGTGGACTGTGCAGTAGCATTTGCCACTGGACATCCAGAAAACATGTCCATACAGACAAAATGCATACTCGTAAGATCCTGACATGGCCATCTGGATATATCTTTTTTTTTTTTTTTTTAATCTCTGGAAGGGATGTTCAGCTTTTGGTAACACCTTTGGTAACAGGTAAAACAAGAAGTGGTATGTTATAAAAACAACTGTGGAGAACCCTGGCTCTATCCCACGCTCATTTACTGAGGCAGCCATAACTGCTTGTGACTGATGACAAGGTCCATGTGTCAAGCTGGAGGGAAAAGAGTGTCTGGCAGACATAAATGATCACCTTTTCCAAAGTCCTCTTTCATAAGAAGTTGCCCCCTGTGGACCACTTGTTCTTCTTGTTCTGGGGTCCTTAAAGTTGAATTATTAATCCCAGCTATACTGGGCCAGAACTAGGGTGGAATCTGTGAGTTGCACAGACCCATCAGGTGTCCGGGGCTGTAATGCAGCATCCTTAGTCACTTGGTCTGCTTCCATGTGTGAAAGTTAAAATGGCTACCTCAGCAAGAAGCTGGAAGGCTGAAAACAGCCAATCAAATTAACTTGGCATGCTTGATTGGTTTACCTGCCGAAGTAAAAACAAACTCCTGGCCCTTCAAATGGAACCAAAAGCTCTCTATATCTCGACTATCTATATAAATATACATTCTTTTTATAGCTCACAGGCTTTGCTAAAACATGGAGCTCTGCTTCTTGAGCTGAGGAAAAAGGATCCAATGACTTTGAACACAGAGTATCCTTCTGGGTGATAAACTGCATACTCAAATCTACAAAAAATGTAATATCTGGGTCTTCGGGGAATGTGTCCAGCACTGGGCTCACAGCAGCTGATTCCTATGTCATCAATTTAACACATGTGGTTTTTCCTTTCTTCTGAATAAATGTACGCGTTTTTCATTGTTAGATTTGTACATAAACAAACTCATATTTTAAAGCTTTCATTAGACAAACATTTAGTTAGCTGTATATTTGCTGCGCAGAATGTCGGACCATTAAAAAATGAAATGTTTGACCAAAACAATATCTAACTTTGTCTAACAGCACCTTTGCATAAATCTACAGCTCTGATATATCGGGGTGAACCCTTCATTACTGGGTCCAGCTTGCATAAATATATTACAATGGCTTCTTTTCTATCATGCTGTTTGTGTAAGAACTCCAGTTTCATGTTTCAAAAGACAACTTTTTCCTGGCATTATTATAATAAATGATAACAATACCCTGCTGTCATGGAGAGATGCCCATAAATCCAAAATATTCTTCTGCTTATACCACTGCACTTACAAGGAAAAAGGGCACATCCTTTCACAATCCACACATTCTGCTTTGGATTTCAAAAATAAAAATAAATAAAAACAAAAGGACCAAGAATCTGTATGGTGGACCAGAAAGCATCAAAAATTAAAAAACAACTGGCTGCAGGTGGCATCTATGCTAACAGGGTGTGTGGACTTGATGTGATGGGTCTGTTATATTTAAATTTTATTTATTATTACTCTCACATCATGGACCGCACATCAAGTTATTATCAAAAACCTTAAAATGTCATTTTTGTAGAAAAACTTCTTATATATCCCATCCATCTTGGCTTTGTTAAATATTATGGCAGCTGTATTCCAAATAACAACCTCATCTTTATATTTTTTTCTCTCAATAAGGGCTTATTGTATAAATGTAAAATTACAAAATTGTTATCTTAATCTAAACGAATCCCATTTTTACAAATTTCCCCAATAACCTGGATTTCATTTCCAACCAAAGGTTGTCTAAACCAGTTTCAATATATCTATATTATTAATAAATAAATAAACTCAGATTAGAAATGAATACTCATTATTACTTAATTTTACTTAATTTCCCTTTTTTAAATGCACTGTTTCCACTATCAAAGGATATTCAATTTGTGTAATACACGGTTTAATGTAACCTTCATTTTACCATGTTTGGAAAACAGATTCAAAATAACTGCGATCACATTGTTTATCATTGGATTCGTTAACCCGGCACATTTTGTTATAAATGTTTTGTCTAAAAAACTGGAATTGGCATGGTGTCCTTCCAGCTTATCACTGACCTCTCATCTCAGCCACATTCTTTCAGGAGAGCACAAAGGAGGGGGTCACATCTGTGTACATGACACACACAAGCAATAGAACTAAAGGTTCCAGCATTCACAAACACATACACCAATATCTCTCTAAAATCGCTTACATTTTTCCCATTTGTACACAACACATGCATATCATTCTCTCACTTTCTTTTAACTCTCATTAATATTTCCCTGCCTAAATTCTTCTTTCCTTATTTTGTTCAGAAATCCTTTATATCTAGCTTCTATGATTCTATGATCAGACGGGCAGCCACAGTGCTTATCCCATTTTCCCTCTCTGACAACATATAAAGTATTCTGTTTTACCTCTCATTTCTCTGTTTTGACTTAACTAGTTGTAGTGCCTGACCCCAAATTCATCCCATAACTTAACATGAAAATGTCCCTTTCTGTCTAGTGTTAATGTCACCCTTGATCCATCCTGCTCACATAGATAGCTGTTTCTCTAGCTGTTTACTCTGCATGACTCTTAGTCCCTGTGGACTTTGGTAACCCAGTTACCCATTGTGGATCCCTATCCACTTTAACCATTAATCTAGGGGCTCAGTATAAGCGGAATCGCACCTTCGGTTCATATATAGCGTTCCTCTTGCGCTGGGCATTTTTGAGGGTCCCTTACCCTTCATTCCCTTACTTAATTCAATGCCCATAATGACTGGCCAGTCTTCTTTACATGTGCCTATACCCTCTTGCCTCTAAACTACTTTATCTAGCAGATGTACTACATATACCTGTGAACAGCACTATTCTTCCCTTTCTTATCTATAACACTCCGACGGACAGTAGACAATGACAACATAACATATAACCACCAATCAATACAGTTTGATTAAGGGGAGTAAAATAGGTACCCTTTGTCCCGAAAATTCCTTACCGATCAAGGAAGTCTGATAACTCAAATGTAAGCAAAAGGCTTACCTCAGCCAGCTGATTATCAGAAATTCCTGGATCGTCTCAAGCTCCTTGTTTCGGATACCCAGGGTCACCTGGAATCCCCTCCTAAGGCAAAGCTTGCCATGCTGACTAGGTTAAATTGATGATAGGCAACTCCTATCCTCATAATGATTAGTGGTTCCAAATTAATAATAACTACTGGAGTAGGGAACAGACACAAAAGATACGCTCAGCATCTTTCCAAATAACTCTTCTGCTTTATTATGACGCAATTGAAGGTTTTTATGCACATGATTATGTAGGTATCACATTAATATTACAATTGTACGTTTATGGTAACAAGGGGCGTTACATAGGCAGGCTAATTCTAATCTGGGCTCGAAACAATGTAAACATGTACTGAAAACATTATTAGTGCTGTGTGCACAGTGAGGGCAGAGTGCAATACATACACAATAGAATACAATTATATACAGAACATACAAATTTCCATTACAGTATCTTCCTCAAGCGTCACCCCTGCCTCTCTGCTGAGTCTCTAGCTTGGCACTCAAGATACCAAAAAAGTCAACTGTAGAGTCTTTGATCTTTGAAAAATGTATATAAATTATTACAAAAACAATAATTTCATAAATGGAATCTGTCTGAAAAATACAGGTTTAGCACTATGGATTAAGACCTCTCAATTGGTTCTAAAAAGCAGCTACTGTTCTTTAAAGATACAATGTCACTTTGGACTTGAAAATATCTCTTGACCCTCCCAGCCATGTACTGTATATTCAAAAGTCCATACTTCTCTACCACCTCACCACTGCAAAAATTTAGCCTGCGAAAGCTCCAGTGTTGAATGGTGTCATATGTACACAGGCTCTGCCCCGAGCACTGTCACATAGCAATGGTCACATGCTCCCCTATACATAGATGCCCCACTACTGTAAGTTAGAACAATGGAGCAATGTTTCCTACAAAAGCACGAATGTGGCAAGGAGAGGTGTGGATATAGGAATATGCATGGCTTGGGATTGGGGTGATAAGTAGACACTGTCAATTTGCTCTGAATGAAGAAAACATTTGCAAACAGCAGTTCACATTAAAATGCACCATCTCTTGTTAGTAAAATCAGTAAGATTTATTCACTTAGGGCAAATAGGCTGTTCACTTTGAAAGGGAATCTTCCCTATAGTTTAGTGCGATGAAATTTCACTTTGCAAGAATATCCAATCACGTGCAAAAAAAAAAAATCAGCATTTTTGATTAGATGAAGGAAGTCAGCAGAGCTTCACCTCATTCACTGAGCTCTGGGGCAAATTTCCTTAAACAGTCTATTTGCCTCTAGTAAATCAATATCAGTGAATATGCAATACATGTCGGAGTATCCAGGTCCCAGGCTGGAAACTGTGTCTCTTTTCCCTGGCAGTTTTGTTATTCTGTTTCCCTCACTCAAGCCAGGCTTTAAAGATCAGATTGAATCCAGTATTTTTCTTTCTGCCTTATATTGAAGGATAAGTACCTTGGAATTAGCCATTGTCCAATAAAGAACAGTGCATGGCAAGAATTCAGTCAGCTCTGGAAAAAAAAAAAACATTAATAGAATATGTACTTTCTTTGTTTGATCAATGTTCTCCTCTGTGCACACTGCATGCTTGCTTAGTGAAATGAGCAAAACTACATTACTGTCAACATCATCATAGCTAATCACCAAGGAAATGACTTTATGAATTCTTCTAATTCACTTTTCTCTCCATTCCCTTAGTGACAGGATTAGTGATCACATAAGCTTAGTTCTGAGAATGATTCCTCCCTCAAAAGATTAAACACATTTGTCTTGCAAAGAATGTGCATGACTTCAGAATTTGGATGCAAGAAATATCACCAGAATGGTCAGCTGGAATCCATATTGCCAGAAAGGCTAATGGCACATATGGGGCACACCTTTTACTAAACTGTTTCACAATCAGTCATTTATGAAACTGCTAGTCTATTTAGATATTGGAAAATGTAGAACTGAATCAGACATGTTGAGCTTTCAGCATAATTTAGTTAAAAATATAATGTTACATACAGCCAGAAATAGTTGGCTGCACCATCTGGCAAAAGTGTCTAGATCACAATACTGGCTGAACATGATTACAAATGTTTTGGAAAAGTTAAATAATTCCCATGTATTTCAACTGTATTTAGATGCTTGTTTGAGTTTATTTAACAACCAAATCTGCCAATACCATAATCCCAAAATCCAGGGCTGATGCTGATCAAGGTATATGAAACTCTGAGCATATTCCTGAGGAGAATCTAAAGCAAAGCTTCACATTTATCTTCTGGAGCCCTGCTGATTTCAGGGTAAGGGGAATAAGCTGCAAGCGGTTAAGAGGGGGGAAAACTTTGACACTTCTGAATTCTGATTTTGAGGTAGCTCAAAACAAGCTTACTGAATGTCAAAAACAGATTAAAATGCAAACAAAGGGCTGAAGTAATTGCCGAATGCCTAATTTTATAGTGTACGGTCAGTCTACAACGTGTACAGTGGTAACCAGGTCTCTTTAACCAGTGAACCAGTTAATAAGCAGTTTGTCTATATGTCTGCTAACTGAATGACTTTTCTTTTCTTTTCTTGCTTGGAAATATTTAAGCAATAGTTTCCAGCTTGTCTACCCACTTTGTACATTGTGTACTTTGCTTCAAAGTAAATTTCCGCTGAAAGCTATAAAACCTAAAATGTTATGCCGCGTACACACGGTCGGACTTTTCGTCTACAAAAGTCCAACGGACGCTGACGGACTAAAGCTGGCTGGTAATCCGATCGTGTGTGGGCTTCTCCGGACTTTCAACGGACTTTTTTAGCCTCAAATCCGACGGACTTTAGATTTGAAATATGCTTCAAATCTTTCCGACGGACGATCATTTGTGTTTAAAATGTGTCTGTTTAAAACGGAAATACAATGTATTGTTTTGGGGTGATATATATGATATATTGTTTGCTTGCTTTTATTCAGGAAATAGAATAATAAATCCATCTCTTATGAAGTGGATATTTAGTTATTGATGTTTCTTTATTAAATAGTTTGATATCTTTATTCAACAGAACATAAAGCATAACTAGAATTTTGTTTAATGGGACATATAGATAATCTGTCACTCCTTTCCACATTCAGTTACCTATGCACCATTTTATAAATAAAATAGGGAAAATGTTTAAACTTTCTATTTTACAAGGCATTGTGTTTCTCTTGTTTCAAATTAAATAGACAGGTGATAAAAGTATTCAATCTTCTGATATAGCAGGGAACAATAATAAATATTGGTGGCTTACAGAACATCTACAAAGCATAGTATGAAAAATAAGATTAAACAATAACTTTTGAAAGACAAATTGCTGTATTAACCATTTGCAGACAGCCTAATGTACATGTACTGTGGCAAGTCGGCTCTATTGCGCAAAATCTCGTACCTGTACATCATTTCGTGCAACAGCCAATGGGTGATGCACACGCGCGCAGGAGGCGCGATCGCACACCGATTGGATAGAGGGGGAACCCGACGTCCACCGACCACCCGTGATCGTTCCTGAGAGAGGCAGAACAGTGATCTGCCTATGTAAACAAGGCTGATCGCCCTTCTGTCAGGGGAGAAGACAGAGATCTTGTGTTCCTGCTAAGCAGGAACATGGATCTCTGTCTTCCCCCAGTCAGAGCAACCCCCACACAGTTAGCAAGCACCCCCTAGGGACACATTTAACCCTTTAATCGCCCCTGATGTTAATCCCTTCCCTGCCAGTGTCATTAGTACAGTAACGGTGCATATTTTTAGCACTAATCACTGTAATAATGTCACTGGTCCCCAAAAAAGTGTCAAAAGTGTCAGTTAGGTGTCTGCTTTGATCGCTGTAATGTTGCAGGCCCACTAAAAATTGCTGATTGCCAACATTACTAGTAAATAAAATAAAAAGCCACTAAAATATCTCATCGTTTGTAGACGCTTTAACTTTTGCGCAAACCGATTTTTACCAAAAATATGTAGCAGAATACATATTGGTCTAAATTGATGAAGAAATTAGATTTTTTTAAATTTTTATTGGATGTGTTTAATAGCAAAAAGTTAAAAAATATTGTTTTTTTATCAAAATTGTCGCTCTTTTTTTGTTTATAGCGCAAAAAATAAAAACCGCAGAGGTGATCAAATTCCGCCAAAAGAAAGCTCTATTGTGGGAAAAAAAGGACATCAATTTTATTTCGGTACAGTGTCGCACGTGCAATTGTCAGTTAAAATAACGCAGTGCCATATTGCAAAAAATGGCCTGGTCATTAAGGGAGTAAAACCTTCTGGGGCTGAAGTGGTTAAAGAATAGAAACTGTTCCCTTAATTAGCGAATAAGACAAGGCTGTGTTCACTTTATCCAATCACTTGCAAACCAATTTTTTTTTAATTGCCTTACACATGCTTGAATATTCAAAGTAAACATATGTTCAGCTTATTTGCTAAATGATCACCCTGTTACTTAAAGCGGTTGTATAACCGCACATCTAAAAAAAAAAAGAAAAAAAAAAAGGCATAATGAGCTAGTATGCACCACATACTAGCTCATTATGAAATACTTACAGTACCTTAGATCAAAGCCCCCGTATTGCAGCCCGGTGTATGCCGAGAGAGCTTACCCTCTGCGTTTCTTCTGGGTTCACGGCTCCAGCGATGTGAGTGGCCGGAGCCACGATGATGTCACTCCCACGCATGCGCGCGGGAGCCATCTTACTGGCAAGGTCCGGCAGCATCTGCCGGACCTTCAGCCAGCATTCATAGCGCATGCGCCACTGACGAAGGGAATATCTCCTAATGCCCCGTACACACGGTCGGACTTTGTTCGGACATTCCGACAACAAAATCCTAGGATTTTTTCAGACGGATGTTGGCTCAAACTTGTCTTGCATACACACGGTCACACAAAGTTGTCGGAAAATCCGATCATTCTGAACGCGGTGACGCAAAACACGTACGTTGGGACTATAAACGGGGCAGTGGCCAATAGCTTTCATCTCTTTATTTATTCTGAGCATGCGTGGCACTTTGTCCGTCGGATTTGTGTACACACGATCGGAATTTCCGACAACGGATTTTGTTGTTGGAAAATTTTATATCCTGCTCTCAAACTTTGTGTGTCGGAAAATCCGATGGAAAATGTGTGATGAGCCTACACACGGTCGGAATTTCCGACAACAAGGTCCTATCACACATTTTCCATCGGAAAATCCGACCGTGTGTACGGGGCATAAGCCATACAGGTTTAGGGTATATTAATTTTACCTACAGGTAAGCCTTATTATTATTAGGCTTACCTGTAGGTAAAAATGACAAATTAGGGTATACAACCACTTTAAGTAAATCAACCCTACTGCTCTGGAAATCAGAGTGCCCCTAAAGCAGGAAGATAGGGTTGTAACTATTATAATTGTTTTTATTAGAGCAACTAAGGTAAAATTAAGGGGAATCTGTTAGGGGGACCAAAATAAACTGCTGCATGAAGCAACTATCTGCAATAGCCTTCATGACCCTACAGAAACAGCCACATCTTAAACCATTCTCACTGGCAAAGCCCAGAATTTCCTGTGCAAAATTTCATCCACCCTGTCCCCTGTTTTTAAATATTGGCCAGCAGTCGCAGCTGGTGCTCAACATTTTTGGGGGGGCTCAAACAAACTGAAAAATTCTGAAAAATACTGAAAAAAACTCATCAATTGCAGCCTCACTGTGCCCATCAAATGCAGCCACTGTGCCTATCAATTGCAGCCACTGTACCATCGATTGCAGCCACTGTGCCATCAATTGCAGCCACTCTGCCCATCAAATGCAGCCACTGTGCCCATCAAATGCAGCCACTGTGCCTGTCAATTGCAGCCATTGTGCCCATCAAAAGTAGCCACTGTGCCCATCAAATGCAGCCACTGTGACCCCAGCACCCTCTCCCCGCCCGCCCGCTTGCTCACTGTCTGACTGGCACTTACCCCATTTTGGTGGCGGGTCAGGCAGCAGGTGACAGCAGTGAGCTGTGGGATGGGCAGTGGGTCAGGTGGTGGCTCCTGTGTCCTCCATGCTTTTCCTCCTGCTAGGCGTCCAATAGCAGCACCTGTCCTTTCAGCCAATTAGGTCATGGGTATCAGACCCGTGCTTCTCGATTGGCGAACAGGCGGTTCAGTGTTAGAAAAACAAATATTAATTTGCTTTTCTAACCAACCTGGGTGGGCTCCAAGCTTAATGCTCTGCACTGTGAGTCCACCCTATTTTGAAGCCTATTAGAGCCTATGGCTCTAATCAGGTGCTTCAAAAATACAGCCCCGCCTCTCTAATTCAGATGCCCGGCGTTCTAAAGGGGGCCGGGTGCCTGAATGGGGGTGGCCGTGGCAGCAATGGATAGGTCTATGCTATACATGAATCTATCCATTAAGCATATAGGGGGTGGCCTGGAGAGAGGGGGCGGCGCCCAGGCTCCCCTAATGGACAGGCCGCCACTGTATGGCCAGTAAAATGACCTATCATAGCAAAATGTCACCAGGGATGTGCAAAGTTGGATCCCCTTTGAGTGGAAAGCTCAAACACTGGAAGGTTCAGAGCTTTGCCTGTTAAATTGGCCTAAGATTTTGCAGTGACAGGAGCTTTTGAGAGGTAACCCCTAGGTGCTTACAATTCATACCTATATTATTGCATCCCCACAGACAGTCCCTGTAAAGAAGGCAAAGGAACCTCCTTTAAAGACACTATTGTCAGACTTTTCTCATAATCATCTGGTGTTCGTGGGTTGTCCTGGATTATTGGCTCAAGCATGAACTATAGACTAATAGCCAAGATGACAACCAAGCAACCAGCATTTTTAGAAGAAAGTCAACAGCGATGGTTGATATATTTCTTACGACAGGTTTCCTTTTAAGTATTATACTCATTTCTTTAAATGCCAGAGATTTGGTGGTCACATTCATGATCTATTTTGAAAAACTTGGCTAGAAAGCAATAATAATGTCTTTAGTGTATTTTCTTCTCCTGCAATGCATTTTATTGGATTCACTTGTATAGATCCTTTTTTGGAATACAGAAGAATATAGGTTCATTTCTGGAAATTAAATCTCAATGCACTTTTAAAAATAACTAATTTCAAAATAAACCATTTCTCTTGTTATCCATAGATTGTGCTTATATTTATATATATATTATAGGCTTACATTTCTGTCTGAATAATACCTATAGTCTTCCATCTCAGCCTAACCTGGTTTTCAATGGAAACCGTGGCTACTGTCTCCTGTGGTCTGCTTAATCTTTTACTCCATTGAGTTCAAATAATTCACTTGCCCCTAGATATTTTTGATATTTTTGTTTTCTACATGCCAAGATGACATTGATCACGCACAAGACTGATGGAGGAGAAAAATCCTATTAAAATTGTGCTTCATAAAAAGAAACATGCTGTCTGTTCCCTAAGGCTGTGAATTGAACCTCATAAACTTTCAATTTCATGAAGCAGGAAGGGGCCAAGGCCAAGCAACCATCACAAGATGAATTTTCTCTAACATTGTAGATTGATTCATGTGGAATGTCAAGTATTTCCTATTAGTAGTAGAAAAGGCCAAAGGTGTTGCTTGTCACTTGTGCATAATTGATCCTTATTTACTTGGCACGTTTGCTTGGTATACAGATACTGTTTGAAGGTCTGCTCCACATTAAACCACATATTTGCTGGCTGCCTTGTATATCCATCTTTTATTGTTTTGTAGGGTGGCTGCCAATAAAAGAAAAGGTTTATTGAGTAACACTTCAAAATCATAGTGTAATGCTGTGAAATTTTAGATAATAGCTAAGGATAGTGGCTGGCAAAATAAGAACAGAAAGTCAGTAATATTGTTTCAGCTAAAACGTTGTTTTTCTTGTCAAATTTTAAAAAATGTAGAACATCAAATGCATTTATTTCATTTGATTATTTTGCACCAACAAATTTTACAAAGATTTACAGAATATGAAGAACCATTCAAAATGTGGTGTAGTACAGATTTGCCATTTTTAAGTATGAAATCCAGGTATTTTTTTAATTGCTCCTTTTTTACTAGGGGAAAGATAACAAACAGTTTTACCTACCTTATCTTATACTCCCTGGGCAAACCCTCTCCTCTTTCTGGCACTGAAAAAGTCCTTGTTTTGGAATACAATGTTCATTTGTATTTTATGCAACAACTACAACAATATCAGTATTCAGTAGAGATATATTCTTCAAACAGTAGATGGCAGTGTTTATAAGTGTGCAGCTGCTCTATGGTAAAATCTATGTCTTTTCTCTGTGTAATAAAGTTTCCTGTTTTTTTGTTGTTGTGAAACAGCAGATAAACACAAAAGGACTGTGTACTGTCTGTTCTGTAAGGCTATATACTGAATTTTCTAACAGGTTATGGACCCAGGCATAGCCCAGAGAAAAGATGAGAACTCAGTCATAACCCGGGAATAGCCAGCTACAACAGAGATGTGCAAGATACAGCAGCAACAGAAAGAACACCGCAACAGAACAGAGGAAAAATGACCAGCAACACAGCTGCAACATAGCTTTCATTTGTAAATCTTGCAAACCAGAACTACCAGTTTTGGAAATTCAAGATGAAAATGCTGCTAATAAGAGAAGGTACATGGAAATGTATAAATGTCAGATCAGAACACTCAGATGAGTGGATAGAGAAAGACCAAAGAGCTCAGAGCACAATCTCTTTTAGCATAGAATATGATCAAATCATACAGATATGTAAGTGTGAAACTACCAAAGAAATGTGGGAAAGATTACAAGAGGAGCATAAAAGAGCTAATCTCAGCAATAAACTGTATTTGATTAAAAAGCTATACCAAATCAAGCTTATGAAAGGCCAGGATATGCAGGATTGCATAGGGCATGCCTTGGAAATGGCTGAACACCTGCGAGGTATAGGAGAAGAAAAAAAAAAGATTTTCATGTCACATCACTATTACTCAGTAGCTTCCCAGAAAGTTATGAAATGCTTGTCATAGCACTTGATGCACATCCAGATAATGAACTGACATTGAAATCTGTTAAGGGCAAGCTTGTGGATAAATAAAAGCGAGAAAGCATTACCAGTGACAGTGCTTCTGATGCAGAGTCTGCTTTACAGATGAAAAATAGGAATAAAAACAGTAACATGCAACAAGAAACACATGAATGTTTTGTGAGCAAGAAACACGGTCATTTTAAACCACATTGCACAATCTGGAAAGCTGGAAGGCAAAAACAAACTAAACTACAAAAGGCCAACAGTGTGAAGGAAGAATCTGTTTTTGCTTCAGATAATAAATATGTTTTTCAATCCAAAAGTAGCACCTCATCTTTACAGGCATGGTGTGTTGATTCAGGAGCTACTAGTCACATGACAAATGACAGAAATGTCTGTATTCACCTTGACCAGAGTAAAACAGAAAAAAACATCATAGCTAATGGGCCAATAATGGAATCAGAAGGAATAGGAGATGGTTTTCTTTACTGTCCTATTTCCCAGAGTGTCACCAGAAAGATACTTGTGAAAAATGTCCTTTATGTCCCTACTCGTGAAACTAATCTTTTGTCAGTGAAGAACTTCACAAAACAAGGCAATGTAGTTACCTTCCAAGATGACAGTTGAGCTATCACAAAAGGGGATATCATATTTGTAAAGGCTAAAATTAAAGATGAACTGTATCAGCTGAACTGCAATGATGTAGTTAACCACTTAAGGACCGGAAGATTTGCCCCCTTAATGACCAGGCCATTTTTTGCGATATGGCACTGCGTCGGTTTAACTGACAATTACGTAGTTATGCAACGTTGTACCCAAACAAAATTGACGTCCTTTTTTTCCACAAATAGAGCTTTCTTTTGATGGTATTTGATCACCTCTGTGGTTTTTATTTTTTGCGCTATAAATAAAAAAAGACAGACAATTTTGAAAAAAAAAACAATATTTCTGAGGCCAATATGTATTCTTCTACATATTTTTGGTAGCGCAAAAGTTATAGCATCTACGAAATAGGGGATATATTTATAGCATATTTATTATTATTATTTTTTTTTTTTACTAGTAATGGCGGTGATCTGTGATTTTTAGTGGGAATGCAACATTGCGGCAGACAGATTGGACACTTTTGACACTTTTTTGGGAGCTTTGACATTTATACAGCGATCAGAGCTAAAACTAGCCACTGATTACTGTATAAGTGTCACTGGTAGGGAAGGGGTTAACACGAGGGGGCGATCAAGGGGTTAAGTGTTCCCTAGGGAGGTGTTTCCAACTGTGGGGGCAGTGTACTGACAGGGAATAGAGAGAGATCGCTGTTCCTGATTACTAGGAATAGCAGATCTCTCTCTACTTACCTGACAGAATGAGGATCTGTCTGTTTACATTGACAGATCCCCGTTCTGTCTCTTTCAGGAGCAATTTCGGGTCGCCGGCAGACATCGTGGAACTGCAGATATGCAGTGGGTCAAGAGCAGTCTACAGAACAGGGGCCTCACAATTGCCTCTCTGGTATATTCTTGTTTTTGATATGGATTCTAAGGTACCCAAGATACACTGTTTGTAGATATGTAGATACTGCCTAGTAGATATTTAGCTTGGGGCAGTGCCATAGTAAATGAATTAGATCTCCATTATCCTTTCAGTATTTACTGCATAGGGGATCATCAAGGATGCCCATCTTGAAGAGCTTGCAAGGCATGTAGAAAAATGTAGCGTTGCTTAAAGTGGATGTAAACTCCATTCATGAAATCTGACCTGGGCATATATACAGTATCTGCAGTGTTTACTTATCACTCTCCAAAGCCCTAAGTCTCGGGACTTTCTGCTGCCCCATGCCTCTGTTATCAGCATGATAACTTCTGACAAGTTCTCTGACACTGGAGATAGAAGCAGCTGGAAATTTGTGTTGGGGTGGGTGCTATAAATAGATTAGCAGAGAGATTTTATTTTCACAGTACAGCTCTGCAAGTTTCTTCATTCCGCTGTCTATGTTGGGGGGGGGGGGGTGCCTTTCCTCCAATAAGCACACAGTGTATGCCAAGACTCCACACCCAGTGGTGGAACAGGAAGTAACATTTCTAACACCATTTTCACTCTCTAGACAGTGTAGAAAGCTGAAGACAGCATATATGCAAATGCATCTTATGTAGGGGGATTTGTTTCATCTCTGTGTATCATCTGAGGCTGTTCAATTCTCTGGGTATATGTGAGGATTTACATCCACTTTAAGTCTTTGAGAAACATTAAGAGAGCTTCCCTGGACTGCCTATATTGCCTCCTCCCACTTGTCCTCTTCAAATGAGCCATTGTCAGTAGACCAGAAACTCTCTACCTTGAGAGTATAGCTATCAAGAAAGTTAACTAATAACATAGCATAGCATTGTGAAATTATGGTTGCATCTCCTTGAGCCCTTACTGCATGCTGCAACTGTAGATATTAGAACAACATAGATTGAAGCAAACCAAATTGGTTTTGCAAGTCAGTGAAGGTCTTTAGTGAGTCATTCACAAAAATTTGGCATAAATGTATCATTTTGAATTTCCCCTATTTATGACTATTTGCACATTCTTTACAGTCCAAACTGTTCTTTGTTTTTTAGTTTTGGATAGAGGGGGGAAGGGATAGAAAATTTGTCATGTTTGTGATAGCTGTGTCCCTGCTCACTTTTTATTAATGTCTGTGTTCCTATACAGGAGATTATTTTTCTCTTGTTATTCTATCTGATACCTGTTGCCTAGATGTGAAATGATGGAAAATCATTCTCATAGGGATGCAAACTGCAAAAAAGGACTATTCTAAAGGATTCTAACCCTTCTTTAATCTAATAGAAACCTTTACTGTAGGCTGTGCCCCCATTGGGTGTTTTCCCCAACTTCCTATTTAATCTGACAATCAGCAAATAGACAGAAAGTGGGGAGATTTAAGTTTTCTTAGTGTCCTGTCAAACACATTGGACAGAATAGATGAACATAATGAGGACACAAACAACAATAACAAGTTGGCTGACTATTTAATTATGTTAAATGTGTGAATAGGGGGTGCTGCTGTGTTATGGGCTAAGGGGTGATGGTGAAAAAAAATCATAGGGAGTTCCTATGATCTCTACATTACATACATCTAACACTTGCACTTTGTACATTAGAAACACCTGACTCCTACACTCTGTACAATAGATACATTTGGCCCCTGTACTTGTCACATGACATACTACTGACACCTGCACTCTGTACATTACATATTTCTGACTCTGCACGTTTTATGTAGATACAAGTTTTAGGCCCCTCCCACAATTTTGCCACATGCGCAATTTTCCTCTGGGTGCCACTAAATCCTAAAATATGAGGGAGCTGAACCCCCAGGAAAAAAAATATCTATGGCACTGCCATACTGATGCTGTTAAACTTGATCTAGGCATCTAAGCTTCTAAAAACTCTTGTCACAAAAAATAAACTTCAATTCCACAAAGCAATTCTCGAGTCAATGTTTTAAATAAAATATGAAAACAGCATATCTTTTTTTCGATTCAGTACTTTTTTTATTCTTTTCATAGCAGTACAAGTTATACATTTCTCCATACATTTTATTCCAGATACATAATCTTGCTTCTAACATTCACCCGCCCCCAAAAAAAAAAAAAAAAAAAAGGGGCAAAACCCAACGACAACAAAAATAAATTTTCTCCCCCTACTGTAATGTATCTCTCCCCCCCCTCGACCCCAAAAGCCCCCCCCCCGTCCTCCCATCCTCTACCCAAACCCAATATTGTCCCTCTCCCATATTGATTCATCTTTTATTTTCATTGTCCCAGGCCTCTACCCAGCTTTTCCAGATAGCGTCAAATTTATCTTGGCTCCCTCTATGTGTATAAATAAATTCCTCCTTTATTATGGTTTCTTTTATTTGTGTTCTCCATTCTTCGACCGTTGGGGGGATATATAGATATCCACTTCTGAGCGATTAGCTTTCGTGCCTGAAACAAGCCTCTCGTCATTGCGGTATGGGTATATTTTGAGATATTTGGTTCCTCCACTATATTTAATAAACATAAATTTGGGTCTAGTGAAATTTCTATACCTAATGCACTATTTATGTTTTTAATTATATCCTGCCAGTATCAATGGAGTTTGGGGCATTTCCACAACATGTGTATTAGATTAGCCAGTGCACCACTGCATCGGGGGCATAAGGGGGATTCCCTGCGTTTCCATTTAAATAGTTTTTCGGGGGTATAGTATGATCTATGTGTAATAAAAAGTTGTGTTAATTTTTGAGTAGCTGACAGAGATACCTTTGGGATCGCAGACAAGACCTCCGACCACTGAGCGTCAGTCAGTGCTCCCAGGTCTCGTTCCCACTGCGACCTGGCCGGCACCACTACCGTTTCCTTAAATTTACACTGCAATATCTCATATATTTTAGAGATAAGTCCCTTCTTTTGATCCCTTTTCTTCAACAATATAGTTATTTTAGAGACATTAAGCTTAAATACAGATGTATGGGCCTGGACATGAAGAGCATGTCTAAGCTGGAGATACTGAAAAAACCTCTGTCTTGGAATCCCAAATTCCTCAGATATTTGCGCAAATGATTTTATCTTATCGTTCCAAAACAGTTGTTCCACATATCTCAGCCCCTGAGTTTGCCAAAGCCCAAATCCCTCCAATCTCTGCACTTCCTCATAGTTTGCGTTATTCCATATTGGTGTATAGGAAGTATAACCTGTAATGCTAGTAATCTTTTTTATTGCTAGCCATACCTTACTGAATAGCTCACCTGCCATGAATTTCTTATCTTTTTGAAAGGTTTTTGTCTCTAGTAGGGACATCAGTGAATATCCCTTACCCAGTGGAAGTAATAACCCCTGTATGGGATCATTCTCATCTACCTCTGTCCAGCCAAAAAATTGCTGGGTTTGTGAAGCCAAAAAATAATTTTTTGGATGTGGGATAGAGAGTCCCCCCTCATCTTTAGCCAGCATTAAGTTTGTTAATTTAATACGTTGTGGCAGTAGGACCCTGTGCTACCTGGAAGATTGCTGGTTTACGCCAGATTTTGAAGAGAAAGGCACGCTGATTGCACAGCTGTGTGCTGGGCTATTTAATTGTGACCTGGCTATGGCTCAGGCTTCCACCCAACAGACAGGAAGTCTGTGCATAGGAGTCAGGTGGACTCCCATTCCTCTGAGAGGAGTCAGAAGCTGCAGGAGGCAGCCAGGGTATGCATGTCTGCAGGAGGCAGACGTACTTGGTGACAGAGAGCTTCACTCTAGGAAACTCTTTTGGGTCTGAGGAGCAGTCCTAAGGCCTAGGCTAAAGGCCTGAATCAGCCATATGGCAAGAATGTACGCCAGGAGGCTAAAGTATTGAGTGTGCAAGATACAGTAATGGTGGAACCCCCTGCGAGGGCTACTGATGTCTTTGTGAACTTTTCCATGTTTTTAAATAAAAGTGGGCTACCAGGCCCTTAAAAATACAGTTTTGTACTGGAGTACTCACTGACAACGCACCTACCGTTTGAGTCTGATACCCCAATCTTACATATGGTGGAGATATTGCTTCGGGCAGATTTGGAAGAGTTCCAGATCCTCGCATACCAAAAACAGTGAGTAGCAAGAAACTGTGTTTTGCAGCAATGCTGTGAGGAGCAGCTCATGTGAACAAGTGGAGTCTGCATGTGAAAGTGTGCTGTTTGCAAGCCTTAAAGAGACGGTACGCAAAATTTTCCTGTGTTAAAAGGAACTGTGTTAAAAAGCATTGTGTGCCTGACTGCAGAGATGGGGCAGTCAAAGCGCAAAAAGGAAGCAATGTTTGCTGAGATGAGAGACAGAACCTTGTGGCTGGAGGGGTTGTTACCGACAGAACAAGCCCCAGACTGGTGCAAGATGCATTTGGCCGCACTTGAGCAAAGGAAAAAGGAAAGCAAGCCGTCCTTTAGTGCAAAGAGTGAGCAGATGGGTGCGGTTGTCCATGGCAACAAAGCAGAAATCCATACAGCTGGCTTCATACGGCCTATGCTGCCTTCTGAACATGTTATAGACTTTTTGGATGATTTTGCGATGATTGCTTCCTACAGAGGATGGCCTAAAAGTCGCTGGGTTGAGTTGGTGCAACCTTTTTTGATGGAGGAGTACCAAGAGGTGTACCGCGGGATGTATCATAACCGAGATGACTACGACAATTTCCTAGGAGCAATCCAATCTAGAGAGCGTTGGAAAAGATCAACAGGGAGAAAGTGGTCTCCCATGGCAACCGGAGAAAGTCTGTTTGCAGAAAAGAGGAGTTACAGCGGAGATGTGGCTCAAATTCTAAATGAAGAGGTGTCTGTTGTCACCCCTGGCAACCGTGAAGGAAATTTTGTTCAGCCTGCAGGGGGTGATGGAGAGCACAAGAAATCAATGGTTTCAAGTTATGGCTGCTTGTGTGAAGTGGTCAGCCCAGAGAAGAGAGCACAGTATCCAGCATCCTGCAAGGGGTATGACCATGTGTGTAAGTCTGCTGTTACCCCTGGCAACAGAAAACCTGTTTGGCCTGCAGGGGATGTTGGAAAATCCAAGAAGGATGCAATGTTGCCCTGTGTCCATGTGGGGGCATTAGCTTGTGAGAGCACAGCAAAGAAGGGACAACGCCCTCAATTGAAGCTTTCAACACCTTCCAAATGTAATGGTAAGACTGTTGCAGTTACAAATGTGAGAGAGACTGGTTATGGGACTATTCCCTGTGAAGTGGGAAAAAGTCCAGTGAGAAAAATTGCTTTCAGAGACTTGCAAGTGAATACCCTGTGTAGTAAAAAAGCCCAGTTTGAAGCTGAACCTACAGCAAGCTTGAGGACTGGTAAGGACTTGTCTTCAGACAGTGTATTGTTTAGCAGGAAGACAAGTGGTAAAAATGAAGATATGTTGCTTGCTAATGCGATTAAAAATGTGATATTGCATCCAGAAATGTCAGGGGTGACCACTGAGAAATGTGTGCTGTTGCCCCTAGCAACCATGGCAGGTGTAGCAGAGGTGTCCCTGGAGACCGCCCAGGAGCTCATGGTGTCTGAGCTCAGAGTTTCCCAGGACAACTGTGTCGCCACACCGACTGACAAGTGTGTTTCACATGAGGTGAAAAGCAATGTACTAAATATCCTACAATCTCAAACTGCTAATGTGATAACGCAGCCTATACAAGGCAGGCAGGTGGATAATGATGATGTTGAAAAGTGTATTACTGACAATGTTGATGGTTTGGTGTCTCCCATGGTAACCACAGGTAGTGCAGCAGAGTTGTCCCAGGAAATCTCAGGAGGACTCCCAGTGTTGGAGCCGACGGGGGTCCAGGACAGCTCTGATACTGCTCAGGTGGAAAACAATGGGAAAATAGCTCAAATGAGGGAGTATGTATTATCACAATCTGATGTGGTTGACAGTGACTGGTGCAGATTGTCTGCTGCTAAACCACTCTGTCCACCTGTGTCTCCATGGGCAGAGGGAGCAGTACTACAGAGTGCTGATGACTGGAGCACAGACAGGATAGACTGGGATAGTCTCGCCATTAAGGTGATAGTGTGGTGGAAAGACATTTCTGAAGGTAATAGTAAGCTGGACACTATTGCTGCTGTGACAAATGGAGAGGCTGCAAAGCCAGTAGACACAGGTGCGTTGGCTGTTGCAGAACTTAACCCCCTCCAGGCGGAAGGATCGGAAAAGGGCGCATATATAGCAGAAGTTTTGTCCACAGCAAAAGAGATGAGTAATGTTGAGTGTCAGGATGATGGGATAATGGATAGGGACTTGGAAGGGCTCAGTGTTGCTGAAAATGAGACGATGAGTGTGACACATGCATTTAGCGGTGCTAATGGGGAGCCGCAAGTTTTGTCAGTGGCCTCTGAGGTGGAGGTCTCTTTGAGTGTCTCGGCCTCTCAAGCCTTAGCAAATGAGCCCCTCCACGTCGTTAGTAAGGGAAAAGTCCCTAGAGTTCTGTGTTTAGATGTGGCATGTCTAGAAATAACTGAGATGTTGTTGCAATTGGTGAAAATCTTTCCGCTGTATACCTGCATGTATCCACCGCAGATGGGCGACCTGGTACTGCGTAGTACCAATAAGTGGAGACACGTGGTACAGGCGATGTTAAGCAGTGTTGATAAAAATTGGTTACTGCGATGTTGGTTACTTTTGCGGAAAGTGGTCTCGCAGTTCTCTGCAAGAGTGCTTCCAGCGACAGTTATGTGTGGAAGGCGTTCAGGGGAACTGCTAGAGGAATCAAAAATGATAGACATAGTGGAAGTCTCTCCGTATGCTGGTGTGATGAGGTGCATTCCTGCTGGTGCGGTCCGAGGTGCAGCTGAGCAGTGGTTGGTACATGGCGCGTGTGCTGTCTCACCCGCTAGACCTCATGTAAAGGAAGGGCCCGGAAAAGACGCGGCAGTAGTGGAAATTCAATCCATCACTTGCAGGGAGGTGCAGTTTGAGGTACCCAGAGACACTTTGACAGGAAATGACAGTGTTGGTAACTGTAATAAAAAAGTGTATGAGAAGCACTATCGGACAGCTCAGAGGTATTGGTTGAGGTACCAATGGACACAGAAATGGTTTAAAGAGATTGATGTGGAAAAATGTGGCGAAAAATGTGCATTGGTAGGACAGTTGCTATTGGAGTGTTGGACAACAGGGAGCGATGTGAAACTGCGGGAATGTCCCATAGGGAGTAACTGCTTGCCTGTAGATGGTCCCTCCCTAGATACTGTCCTAGCAAACAAGGTGACAAGAGGTCTTGATGATAATAATATTGAGTTGAATAACCCCTTGTGGAACATTGCTATTGAGGTTAAACAGAAGTATGTGGTGTTGATCTCAGATGATTTGGTTGCCAAGGGTAACCACACAGGGGTTAGTGAACCTGATAAACGGATGTTATTGGTTAGTGTTGCATCAGGTAGTGAGAGGGGTCAGTCCCTGACAGATTTCATGGAAGTGGGTCCCCAACAGTCCCAGGAGAGTAGGTCTGTGGGAGGAAAAAGGAGGATCCCGTGGCCAGAAGGTGGAGGGGATAGAGAGATTAGTGGGAGCCCACGGTTCAGGAAGAAGTGCTGGTGGAAGCACACCCGGAAGAAGATGTGGGTGGAGTGCCCCTTTAGAGAAAAGGTTGGGTAGATTTTGACTCCTGCTGCTGATGGCTGGCACAGAGGTGTCCCATTCTTAGTGACGGGTTTATGTGTTCCTCCCTCCGGTTCGAAACAAGGGGGAGGATATGTGGCAGTAGGACCCTGTGCTACCTGGAAGATTGCTGGTTTACACCAGATTTTGGAGAGAAAGGCAAGCTGATTGCACAGCTGTGTGCTGGGCTATTTAATTGTGACCTGGCTATGGCTAAGGGTTCCACCCAACAGACAGGAAGTCTGTGCATAGGAGTCAGGTGGACTCCCATTCCTCTGAGAGGAGTCAGAAGCTGCAGGAGGCAGCCAGGGTATGCATGTCTGCAGGAGGCAGACGTACTTGGTGACAGAGAGATTCACTCTAGGAAACTCTTTTGGGTCTGAGGAGCAGTCCTAAGGCCTAGGCTAAAGGCCTGAATCAGCCATATGGCAAGAATGTATGCCAGGAGGCTAAAGTATTGAGTGTGCAAGATACAGTAATGGTGGAACCCCCTGCGAGGGCTACTGATGTCTTTGTGAATTTTTCCATGTTTTTAAATAAAAGTGGCCTACCAGGCCCTTAAAAATACAGTTTTCTACTGGAGTACTCACTGACAACGCACCTACCGTTTGAGTCTGATACCCCAATCTTACATAGTGCATATTTTTTCTTCCAAATGAGTTTGCGAAAAAGCGATTTCTATCCTTTTAAACCAAAATGCGGCTATCCACATCGGGCAGTTATGAAGAATGTACAATAATTGTGGGGCCCAAATCATCTTTATAAGATTGGCTCTGCCAATCACAGTTAATGGGAGTTTGCACCAGGTCCGACATTTATTTTTAAGCCTAGTCAATAGTGGTCTAAGGTTAAGGTCCACATAGTCCCCCACTTTTCGAGTTACCTGGATCCCTAAATACTTAATTTTATGTTTTATTTGAATTTGTTTTGCACAGTCTGGTAATTAAATTTTTGCTGTATATAGTGGCATCAATACCGACTTCTCCCAGTTGATGCGAAACCCAGAAAACTGTCCAAATGCAGATACAAGTGTCATGAGTTCCTCTAAGGATTTTGTGGGGTCGCTCAGAAAGATTAAGGCATCATCTGCATATAGGGATATTTTGTCCTCTCTTCCTGAACGTCGGAATCCCTCTATCCCCGAAGACTGTCTAATCGCGGCGGCCAATGGTTCCACCGCCAATGCAAACAGCAACGGGGATAGGGGGCAACCTTTTCTAGTTCCCCGGGATAACGGGAAGGCTGGTGACATAGTGTCATTGATCCGCAGCCTTGCCCTAGGGTCTTTATATAATAATTTTAGCCAGGTTATAAAGCCTGGACCTATACCAAAGGCAATCAATACCATCCATAGATACTCCCATTCTACCATGTCAAATGCCTTCTGGGCATCCAATGACAGAATGGCACCAGCTCCCCCGTTGTCCATTGGCAATTGCAGATTCAAAAAGAGTCTGCTAATATTTGTTGCTGCTGATCTGGAGGGGATGAAACCTGTTTGATCCCTATGGATCAAAGTATCAATGTGTCTGGATAACCTATTTGCCAAGACCTTAGCTAGGATTTTAACATCAGATGTAAGTAGAGATATTGGGCGATAAGAACCGGGCTTTAGTGGATCTTTATCCGGTTTATAATTATGATTATTATTGTTTCCATCATTGATTTAGGGAGTTCCCGTGTGACATATGCTTCATTGAGTACTTTGAAGAGTTCTGGGATCAGGATCTGACCGTATAGTTTATATATCTCCACGGGGAGTCCATCCCTGGAGCTTTGTTGTTTTGAATTTGTCCCACTGCTTCCTTGCTTCCTCCAGCTCTGCCATAGTTATAGGAATATCCAAGGATTCCCTTTCTATTAAGGTCAGCTTGGGCATAGTTAGATTATCTAAGAATTGTTCACCCTTTTCCCTTACATTTAAGTTTTCAGATTCATACAACTGTGAATAGAAATCTACAAATATCTTTTGGATGTCCTCTGTATCATACTTTATTATCCCCTTTCTGTCTTCAATCGCAGCTATAGTGGATGAGCCTTCCTGGTTCCGTGTTATCATTGCTAACATATGACCCACCTGTTCCCCCATTTCGTAGTGCTTTTGGTTCTGCAAGAATCTATTATTCTCTGCCTTGGTTAAAACCAGATTTTTATATAGATTCTGCGCGTCCTGCCATGCTCCAAATTTCTCCCTATTGGGATCTGATGTGTATTCTTGTTCTGTTTGCTTAACTCTCTGGGTTAACTCTTCCTCCCGCTGTCTTGTGGCTAATTTAATTTTAGATATTTCTTTAATTATTAGGCCTCTAAGGTATGCTTTCATTGTATCCCACACCATCATCGCGGAACTTGAGCCCTTATTATCTCCAAAAAAGCCCATTAGCAGTTGTTTTATTTGACTACTCTCTGGGATCAAGGATAGCCACTGTGGATTGACTTTCCACATTGGCCGAATCAGGTGTTCTATCCACTCCAAAGTCACCGTTAATGGAGAGTGGTCCGAGATTCCCCGTGCTTCGTACTGAATTATTTTTACTAATGGGAGAAAATGACCATTTCCCAAGGCCATGTCAATTCTGGATAGTGATCCATAAGTACTTGAATAGCATGAGTATTCTTTACTAACCGGGAATCTTACTCTCCATATATCTGATAGACCCATCTCTTGTATCTGGCTGGCCCATCTTGTGGCCTTTCGCCTCCCATTACTCTTTTTGTTACTTTGCCTGTCCAACTCTTCATTTAGTACATTATTAAAGTCCCCAATTATCACTGTTGGAACATCAGGCAGTTGTGCCATTTTTTCAAAAACCTTTTTTAAAACGTCGTCTTTATATGGAGGGGGAATATACACATTCACCAAGAAGATTATTCTATCATTTATGGAGCATAATAGCATCAAATATCGACCAGCCGGATCTTTAATACACTGCTTACAGGTAAACCTAATAGCGTTCGAAATCAAAATACTCACACCACAGGAGTATGTAGAATATGTAGCATGAAATTCATATTTATATTTAAATGTACAAAACATTTTGTCATCTTCATTCCCCTTATGTGTCTCCTGTAGGCAGACTATTGCAGGATTGTAGAATTCAATTAGTTCTTTTACAGCACATCTCTTTCTACCATCCCTAAATCCTCTGACATTCCATGACATCACTTTGATTTCACTTGTCATCTTGCATCAAAAGGGGACAAGAATACAAATAGAGAGTAAGAATTTTTTGGGGCATAGTAGAAATCCCCGAAGGGTAGGAGAGGGTGAGAGAGAGGGGGCCAAGAGGGGCAGATGACGAGGAGGAGGAGAGAGTGAGAGAAAAGAAAAAGGGAAGAAACAATAACAAAAAAAAAAAAGAACCACACACACCACCCACCCTTGTATCCCCCCTCCCCCCACCCTCCTTCACTACGTACAATCCTACTACTTCCATCCCCCCTTCCCATCTCACTTCAATCTGTATCTGGACACTACCATTCCAAGCTGATAGTCCCTCCCCAAAGGGGGGAGAGGGATCAGCTACACCAACATGCTTCTTGTCCACACGGGACCCATACAGGGGGCCCACTGTAGCCATTTCCAACGTTACATCCGTACCATATATCTACCCAGGTGGGGGAGGAGGAGTATGACCCCCCCCCCTCCCTGGGAGAAAAAAAATAAAAAAAAAGCTACAGGTAGGCTCCGGAGGTGAAAAAAAACCCTCTCAACCCGACTCTTCTCCTCTATTCTTCGATCCTTATGCCCAGACTACTCCTGTCTCCTATCCAGCCAAGTATTAACTGCGTCTGGTGTATCAAAAAACTGAGCTCCATCCCGATCTGTAATACGTAGTTTTGCCGGAAACAACATTGCATATTTAATCTTTAGCGCAAATAAGCACCGTTTAACTTCCGTAAATTTGGCCCTCTGCTTCTGTACTTCTACCGATAAGTCTGGGTAGAAGGACACTTTGTTGCCCTTATACTCAGTACTAAAAACAGCATATCTGGCTGCAATATTCACCTCCTCTCTGACACTGACCCCCATAATACGTAATCTCTACCACAATATGTCCTCAGTCTTCCAGGTTGAATGACATTGAGCTGTGAGTTCAGTGTAATGAGGCAGAGAGTGGCATTGACATAATAATTACCGTATATAAAAAATAAAAAATAAAGTCCATTGTTCTCAGCTTCATTGAGGATCGCCCAGTGCTGGCCTTAACACACATAGAAAAGGTACATTAAAAGGTACATTAAAAAAATAAATAAATAATTAACCAAAATACATGCATGGTGGTTGAGGGAAGGGGGACTCCAGAAATGCCCCAAATGGGGCAAAAAGTTAGGTTAAAAGCTTAATGGCAAATTGAATTAATGAATTTTGATAGTGAATTCTAGCAGAAAACAGTCAATTCATTCTGAAGGTTTTTTTTTTTTAAGTTTGGAAAGAACTGTGGGAAAAAAATTGTTCTACTTTCCAAGAATATATTAATCGTCTCAAAACAGCACAGTAATCAAGAACACAATCAGTATCCTCTCAAATGTTTTCACAAATACCATATGCATCAATGAAAATATGCTGGCATTTTTAAAGGCAGGTTTATACAATTGTTAAACGCCTTCTACATTGTCTGCATGTGCTTCTATTTTCCTGCTGTTTTCTGTGCTACTCTTTTTATAATCCCCTTGAGAGGTTTTGATTCTCATCGAGCGCAGAATCCAAAAAAAATACACATTTTTCTGACAGTTCACACAGCACTTTGGCCACAGAGGATCAGTCATCCTAAAAATTTATATGTGTTAGTTTTGATCTTTTCAAAAGGTGTGCTGCCTGACTGTAAACACAACTTTCTGCGCAATAAATGGCTTTTCTGTCAAGACACAGCACAAGACTGTATATAAATCGCCCAATTTCAGCTCTGAAGGCACCAGCCAATATATAGGCATCGGTTTTGTACTGCATTGTGCTGGTTAACTTGTTTTGTGGTGTTTCACCTATGTGAGCGCAATAGCAAATGGGTAATTCTTGGCTAAAATTTTACGTACAATCTAGCTCTTAAAAAATGTAATACTAGTAATTAGTTTCAAACAATAAAGGTATTAATATAATTCAATAATGATTACTATTATGTAGTTCAGCCTAGGCACAGACATGACATGCACATCATACTTAATATGGGCCCTATGTCATTTCCATTAAGCCGCGTACACACGACTGGACTTTTCGTCGGACTGAACTCCAAAGGACTTTCAACGGAGTTCCTACGGAGTTCCAACGAAACGGACTTGCCTACACACGATCACACCAAAGTCCGATCATTTCGAACGTGATGACGTACGACCGGACTAGAATAAGGAAGTTCATAACCCGTAGCCAATAGCTGCCCTTGCGTCCTTTTTTGTCCGTCGGACTAGCAAACAGACAAACGGATTTTTCGATCGGACTCGAGCCTGTCAGAAAGATTTGAAACATGTTCTATTTCTAAAGACTGACAGATTTTTCGACAGAAAAGGTCTGATGAAGCCCACACACGATCGAATTGTCCGACGGATTTGTTCCGTCGGACCAGTTCGGTCGAATAGTCCGGTCGTGTGTACACGGCATTAGATGTAATCACATGGGCTGACTGTGAAGTAATGTGACCAACAGAAGTTAATGTAAAGCAATACCTTAGAAATACTTCACTTAATGTGTGCTTGCAAAGAAACTGCAGTATTTTTAAAAATGTTATAAGGCATGCAGGCTTATCAAAATGCAAGAGAGGAACCCGAGAGAATAGATACTTTAAAACTAGACCCAATGGGGTTGATTTACTAAAACTGGAGAATGCAAAATCTGGTGCAGCTGTGCATGGTAGCCAATCAACTTCTAACTTCAGCTTGTTCAATTAAAGTGGTTGTAAATACTTGAGGCTGCATTCACACCTGAGCATTTCAAAGTCGCGCTTTTCAGCCACTAAAGGGGCGCTTTTAACCGCCGCTAGAGGGCGAAAAGGGGTTAGAGGCGCCGCTGCAGCAGGGCTTTGCCGGCGCTTCTCATTGATTTCAATGAGCAGGGGCGCTTTAGGAGCGGTGTATACACTGCTCCTATAGCGCCTCAAAGATGCTGCTTGCACCCCAGCTTTCACACTGGAGTGACAGGAGAGGCGCTTTACAGGCGATTTGCAGGTACTATTTTTAGCACTATAGCGCCTGTAAAGCGCCTCAGCGTGAAAGTGGCCTAAAGTGCTTTTCAGGAGTTTTGCTTCAGGTGACAAAACGCTCAGATGTGAACAGGTGCCATTGAAATGAATGGGATTTTGCTTGTTGGGTGTTTTTCAGGTGTTTTTTCGGGCGTTTTCCACATGTTTTATGAGCTGAAAACTCATTACGGTAAAAAAAACCTTCAGGCTGCATTCACACCTGTGAATGCAGCCTGAAGGTTTTTTTTACCTTAATGAGTTCTATGCAGTCTGCAGCTCCCCCCTCAGCCCCCCCCCCCCCTAATACTTTCCCTATCTAAGCCCTATCTATCCTCTCCCAGGTCTCTCCATAGTGATTGGCTGAGATGCAGCAGCAGAAGTCATTGGCTCCCGCTGCTGTCAATCACAGCCAGCGAGCAGGGTCGGGGCTGAACTGTGCTTTCTGTGTTTTATGAATTCTGCATGGACCCTCTGCACACTGCTATACACTCTTTCCAGCAAACTATGCAATGAAAAACAGGGATATTTAGTTCACATATTTTGCAATATATGTTTAAGCTGACCAACTTCGTCAAAGTAATCCATCTTCTGGCCAGTCTTTGCCACTGCAAATGCTACGGTGGGCACCATGCCAACATGGGGCATGGGCATAAAAGAAGAGAAGAGGAGAGGTCATTTTACACATGCAATGTGATTTGTTGTTCAGCATTACTTGTTTCATAATTTGGCAGCTTTTGTCCATAAGAAATAAAAGATAAGAGAAACAGTTTGATTGTGCTACAGCTGTAGCGAAGTTGAAGATTTTGAAACAATCTACTAGCCAGAATGAAAGAGATAACACTAGTAGCAGAAATATAGGCCTCATTCACATGGGGAGTACAATAGCGTAGTGTTCCATGCACCCCCGTGCAGGCAGTCCTATCCAGGTCAATTTGCACACAGTGGCAGCATGAAAACAGCCACTGCTCCCAATGTGACTTGTGTGCGGTGTGGGGGCACAGCCTAGGGTGCCCATGTGTCCCGGATTGCTGGGACATTCCCGCAATTAGCAGGTCTGTCCCGGGCACCTTCATTCTGGGACAATACAGTGTCCCAGAATGAAATTGACAGAGCGTGCAAATCTTGTGTACTGAGGGAGGGGGGTCTATACTGAGGGAGGGGGGTCTGTACTTATTGGGGGGGGTGTACTGAGGGAGGGGGATCTATACTGAGGGAGGGGGGTCTGTACTGAGGGAGGGGGATCTATACTGAGGGAGGGGGATCTATACTGAGGGAGGGGGATCTATACTGAGGGAGGGGGGTCTGTACTGAGGGAGGGGGGTCTGTACTGAGGGAGGGGGATCTATACTGAGGGAGGGGGGCCTGTACTGAGGGAGGGAAGTCTATACTTAATGAAAGGGGTTCTGTACTGAGGGGGGGACTTTACTTGGCAGGGGGTGACACCATGTTTTACAGCACCAGTGGGGTGACACCAACCCTAGCGAAGCCACTGCCACCCACCTCCTCTTTCTTCTCTGGGCCCACTCCAGCATGCGCTAAAACAGGTCTCCGGGCCGCACAGCCACAGTGGCAAGTGACACGCTGCATCTAGTGACAGTGACAAGTGAGACGCTGCATCTGGTATCAGGCGACGGTGGCATGCTGCATCTGGTGGCAAGTGACAAGCTCAGGGTTCCCAATGATTCTGCATTATGGTGAGTTGAACTATTTCATTATATATTACAATGTAGTAATGTAGTAATAGAAATAATATGATTTGATCATCCTGACACCATATCAAGCATGGTGTTGGGATGATATAAGTGCTAAAACCAGCAGTTCACCTGACAAATCACTCGCCCCTGAAATCCCCGTCAACTCCAGGACTACATTCAACACCCCCCCCCCCCCCCCCCCTCGGTCCTTGGCAAAATTATCCCTGAATGCCAGTTTGGAAATGTGGTCACCCTAGCACAGCCCCAAATTCAAGCAGTGTGAAAGAGGTCTTAGCTGCATCTGATGCTACAGACTCTGATACCTTTCCAGAACCTCAGTGCGATTGCATCAGTCACTAAGGTCTGTACACTACACCTACTGCCTCCAAGACAATCTGCCTACTCATCCCTCAGTACAACAGGCCTCAGCAAGCTGTGTATGCAGCTAACAGACAATCTGCCCTACTTTGGGAATTGTCAATTACTTTTTATCAAACACACTGCTCCACAGCTGCAATTCAACATGCCATTGTGAGTAATGCCTTTGCACCACTATACCTTCCAAAGTCACTCAACATCAGTGCACCAGCCTTTGTAACTAACAGTTGCACATGCAACCATACATCCAAGGTATGAAAACACAGATACACTATATTACCAAAAGTATTGTGACACCTGCCTTTACACGCATATGAACTTTAATTGCATCCCAGTCTTGGTCCATAGGATTCAAGATTGAGTTGGCCCATCCATGTCTTTATGGACCTTGATTCATGCACTGGTCCAAGTCATTTGGTGGAGGGCGGATTACAGTGCAGGTTTGTTTTTTAGGGTTTGGGCTTGGCCCCTTAGTTTCAGTGAAGGGAACTCTTAAGGCGTCAGCATACCAAGACATTTTGGACAATTTCATGCTCCCAACTTTGTGGGAACAATTTAAGGATGGCCCCTTCCTGTTCCAATATGACTGTGCACCAGTCCATAAAGACATAGATGAGCGAGTTTAGGGTAGAGGAACTTGACTGGCCTGCACGGAGTCCTGACCTCAACCCGATAGAACACCTTTGGGATGAGTTGGAGCAGAGACTGTGAGTCAGGCCTTCTCGTCCACATCAGTGCCTGACCTCACAATTGCGCTTCTGTAAGAATAGTCAAACATTCCCATAGACAAATTCCTAAACCTTGTGGACAGCCTTCCCAGAAGAGTTTAGGCTGTTATAGCTGCAAAGGGTGGGCCAACTCAATATTGAACCCTACGGACTAAGACAGGGATGCCATTAAAACTTATGTGAATGTAAAGGCAGGCATCCTGATACTTTTGACAATATAGTGTATGTTACAGCTTGCTAAAAACATGGTTAGAAGAAGAAATGACTCACTAAGTTTAATGACAAACCTGCCATTTAAATGAAAATGCACATTTAAGACCATAATTAGTAAACTAGCTATTACAGCTACAGAAGAACTATCTGTTTATCAGGTGCCTAGACCTTGAATGTACACAGGTTGCAGGATATGTAACTGTAGTTCTTCCTGCAGTTTACTGTCCATGTTCTGTCCATGTTCTGGTCTTTTAATAGACCTTCTGGTGCCAAATGAGGAATTGGGCATGTGCGTCCATGGGCATGCTGGTCATGTAGTGTGCCTATACACATGCGGGTGCACATGATTCTATGCCTAGGGTTGCATGCAGGATTGTGTGCATGGTTAGTCCATTGTATCAAGCCAGTATGCTGACATAGGCCATGTGTGTGCCCCACATCCTTTCTTTGCTCCTAAAGCAGAGCAATTGGGGAGTAAAAGGAAGGTAAGTATGTGAAACCGAGGAGGGTGGCTGCTAGGTGAACCTCTCACGTTGTTTTGTTTAGGAAAAACACAAGTTTTTACTTTAAAGGCTAGGTCAACTAAATTGAACTTTAAAGAGATATATAGACCAGTAAAAATATCAAAGTCCTTTTGTCCTTAATATGTTACTAAACCCAGGACCCTGCATTCACTATATCTGGTCTCCGACAGTACACAGAACATGGAAATGCAATTATTTTAGTAAATATAAACTGTAAATTTTTTAGTAAATACCTTTTCTCATCAGCAGTATATAGCAGTCTTGTGACTTCTATCAATGTCCGGCCCAGCATTGGTTAAGGCTGGGTTCACATCTAAGCCGCATGCGGCTCACAGCAGGAGTCCAGTGCGTACCCGTTCACCGTTTCAAGTCCAATTTCAGCCCAAACTTTTTGGCTGGATTCAGACCTGAAACAAACCAAAAGACGCACAGGACCCAGTGCAAATGGTGCAAATTCGCATCTGAACCACAGCGGAGATATGTGAACTGGCTCTATAGAGAGCCGGTCACAGTCTCCTGCTATTGCGAAATGGATACGGGGAACCCGCATCCAATTTGCACTAGTGTGAACTCAGCCTTAAGCTTGTAGAAGGAGTTTTCATTCTCCTCTGACTGCCCTATGAGGCCGCAGGACCCCTGACCCTCTAGCAATACACACCAAACTGAGCATGTGCAGAGTGCCTCGTAGGGCTCTGTTCTATTAGCAGATGGATTGGGGACAGTAATAGAAGGGGAGGATCAGAAGAGACAGGATCAACTGCCTTTTTACACAATGCGGGGGATTAACCCCTTAGGTTTCACAGTGAGTATAACAAGCATGCTTTACTGCATATACGCACTGATTTTACTGTTGTGGGTTTAGTAACACTTTAAATTGCATTTCAGGAAAGGGTTAACCATGTAGTCAAGTTGCTAAGGAACTTCTTTTTTATGGATGTCCTCAGCTAAACCACCAAAAATCTTATCTCCGACTCAGTCTGTTTTCATTAAAGTGTCTTCAAACACCAGACATTTTTTTTGGCTGCTTAATATTTACAATACCCAATCCATCTTTTGTTCACTTGTGTAATAAACTATCGTCCCTTATTCCAAACCCAATGACTTCACGATTTTGAAATGTTCACCTTGCGGCATTTAAGATCTACCTCCACAGCACTTTGGTAATTTTTTAGCCTTGTTATTTATGACAAGTGCTTATAAAAGTTAAATATGTGGAACAAAGCCTTGAGGTTATGCAGAAGGCCACGGCCTGTGCTCAGAATGCTCAATGTGCGTTCTGGATTTCCTAATGGTCCTTGCAGTGCTTTTTATTGCTGTTTTAACTTTACATTTAAAACACATTCCTTGTATTCTTTTTCCTTTCATTATGAAAGCCAGCACACGTTTTTTTAAAGTCAGTTTGAATTGGTCTGGTTAAATCATTTTCCAGCTGTGTTTAATCCCATATAACTCTCTTTTTGCCTCAACCGTTCTTCTGCAAAGTCTACTGTGTAGACCTGCAAGGGGTGTGTGCTCATAGGACTGTGAACATAAAATAACCAATCTCCTGAATAACCACCAACTTGGTACACAGCCAACTTCAATGACCTGACTGCATCATCAACTGCTCAGGCTTATACAATGCTTATCATATAATTCAAGCGTCCTTCCATATTTACAAAGGTCATTTATGATAGCGAAAAAACTGCAGTCGTGTACTATGCAAAAATGGAAGAATTTTCAGACTTGCATTAGTTGCTATCCGGAGACTGAAGGAGGCTAACAGGTTGGAGACGTGCTTTGCTCATTTTGTCCTGTTGTTGTATGAGTGTGTTTTTACCTATACTGGAAAACAAGAAATACATTTTAGGGATAAATAAATAAGAATGTTTTTAATTTGACAGTATATAATGTTCTTATTTTACCATTAGCCAACAAAGGTACCTATAGACCGACTGGGTGTTGGCAACAGGCTCCTCGTGATCTACCTGTTGATGGCGACCATGTGGCAGCTAGATTGTGACTTCACCATCATGGCATTGCTAGCACTGGGCACCAGATCACATATCCCTCATCTTTTTGCCTAGTGCCCCAGAAGCCAATAGAGCTGCTATCTATGTTCACTGGTGCTATGGCTGCCAGACATGCTGCTTCTGGGCAGCCACAGTTCTATACATGCACAAGGAGGGCAGCACTAAACAGGGTGCAGTCTGTCATGGCACTCCTACTTAGGATTATCACCTTCCTGCTTTCCCACGATCAGGAACATAGACAAGGAACTGAAGAGGCTGGAGGGACAACCAGCCATACCAACAGAGGTATTTGAGAGAGGAAGGTAAGTGATGTGTGTGTGTGTGTGTGTGTGTGAGTTTATGTATGTAGATGTGAGGGTGAATGTGTATGTATATGGTTGTGAGTATGAGTATGAGTATGTGTAAAAGTGTGTGTGCGTGTGTTGTCAAAATGCCTCATAGGGAAACTGTTGTGCTAAGAAAAAAGGGAGCCTATGGAATCATAGGTCATGCTGTGCACTAGGGTCTATTTACTCCAGACCTCTGCACTATCTGCATGACAAACTCTGACCCCTGGGTTCTGTTTCTAGGGCTGTACATTCCTTTTACTTCTTTCCCCTGCACTCTGTACATTACACACTACTGACCCCAGCACACTGTAGATTACACACTCCTAATGCCTGAACCCTGTTGCTTACACACTCCTGACCAATGTACTCTGTGCATTACATACTCCTAACTCCTCCACTTTGTTTATTACACATTCCAGTCCCTGCAATCTGTATGTTACAGATTGCTGACCCTTGTACTCAGTACAATGCATACTCCTGACACCTGTACTTTTTACATTACATACTCCTGACCTATGCATTCTGTATATACCCCCTACATCAGAACTGGGGTGATAAATTACTCTCAAGATATGAAAAAATTAGGGCCTTGCTAGGTTATCACCTAAAAAAGTATGCTGAACTTCAATAATCTTTGATCCCTTTCTTGTTGTTCCACCTCTCAAGAGTTGGACACCCCAGCTATATAAACAAACCAATTCAGTTCTTTGAATGTCAGAGTGAGAACAGTAATTCTAGCGCAAGAGCTCCTGTTTAACTCTAAGCTGATGAACTGTAAAAGCTTTTAAAGCGTTACCTATGGAGATTTTTGGGTACCATAGTTTTTTTTGCGATATCATACCCCAAAATATAATATATATTTTTTTAGCAGAGGCCCTATGATGGGTGTTGCAATTTTATGTCACACAGTATTTGCCCAGCGTTTTTTCAAATACATTTTTTTGGGAAAAAATACACTTTATTGAATAAAAAAAAACACACACAATATTTACCCCAATTTTTTTTTGTATAATGTGAAAGATGATGTTGGGCCAAGTAGATAGATACCTAACATATCATGCTTTAAAATTGGGTCAGCAAGTCGAATGGCGGCAAACTATGGTGATTAAAATTCTCCATAGGCATTGCTTTAAACACCTTTACAGGTTACCAGTTTAGAGTTACACAGGAGGTCTAGAATTATTGCTCTCGCTCTGGCATTCGCAACAATACCTTACATGTGTTGTGCACCGTGCAATCACTGTTTACATATGTGTGCGGGAGTAACGTATGCATTCACATTTTTGCCTAAGCACGGGGGAACGGGGGGTCTTTAAAAAAATATATATATATATTATTATTATTTATTTTATACAAAACTTTTATTTTTTATACTTTTTTTTATTCTTCATTTTTTTTGGATTAACTTTTTTGCTATGGGCCGTGACAGGTCCTCTTTATGGACAGATCTGGGGTCTATTAGACCCCAAATCTCTCATCTGGCCTGCAATGCAGCTGATAAGACACAGATTGGTCTGATCCGCTGCTTTCCTGGCTGCTAATGGCTAGGTAAACAAAGAGGTGGAACCAGAAGTAACAACATACTCAAGAAAAGTGGCAGTGGTGGGAGGGGGTGGGACCCCCTTCCACCACCCGCAGAAGTAATCAAGTGGCTATTTAACCACTTGCTTACTGGGCACTTAAACCCCCCTCCTGCCCAGACCAATTTTCAGCTTTCAGTGCTCTCACATTTTGAATGACAATTACTCAGTCATGCAACACTGTACCCAAACAATTTTTTTGTCCTTTTTTTCATACAAATAGAGCTTTCATTTGGTGGTATTTGATCACCTCTGGGTTTTTTAATTTTTGCGCTATAAATGAAAAAAGACCGAAAATTTTGAAAAAAAATGCTTTTTTCTTCGTTTCTGTGATAAAATTTTGCAAATTAGCAACTTTTATTCATAAATGTTGGCCACAATTTATACTGCTACATATCTTTGGTAAAAATAACCCAAATTAGTGGATATTATGTGGTCTGTGTGAAATTTATAGAGTCTACAAGCTATGGTACAAATCATAAAAAAATGATCACATCTGATCACACCTGATGTACTGAGGCCCATCTCCTTTCTTGAGACCATAACAAGCCAGGAAAGTACAAATGCCCCCCAAATGACCCCTTTTTGGAAAGTAGACATTCCAGGGTATTTAGTAAGAGGCATGGTGAGTTATTTGAAGTTGTCATTTTTTCCCACAATTCTTTGCAAATTAAGGTTTTTTTTTATTTTTTATATTTTTTTCAGAAAATTGTCATTGTAATAGCTTATTTCTCTCACATGGAATGTCCATACCACAAATGACACCACAAAATACATTCGGCTACTCCTCCTGAGTATTACAATACCACATGTGTGGGACTTTTTCACTAACTGGCCACATACAGAGGCCCAACATGCAGGGAGCATCATCAGGTGTTCAAGGAGCATAAATTACCCATCTAACTTGTTGACTACCTATTACACTTTTGAAGGCCCTAGAGCACCAGGACAATGGAAACGCCCACAAAATGACCCCATTTTGGAAAGCTAACACCCCAACGTATAATCTATGAGGCATAATGAGTCTTTTGAACGATTCATTTTTTTCCAGAAGTTTTTGGAAAATGTGGAAAAAAATGAAAACGCATTTTTTTTTACACAAAGTTGTCTGTTTATAAGATATTTCCAACACATAGCATTTACATAGCAAAAATAACACCCCGAAATACATTCTGCTACTCCTCCTGAGTAAAACGATACCACATGTGTGAGACTTTTACACAGCCTGACCACATACAGAGGCCTAACATTGAAGTAGCACCTTCAGGTGTTCTAGGAGCATAAATTACACATCTCGATTCTCACCCACCTATTACACTTTTGAAGGTCCTGGAGCACCAGGACAATGTAAACGCCCACAAAATGACCCCATTTTGGAAAGCTAACACCCCAACGTATAATCTATGAGGCATAATGAGTCTTTTGAACGGTTCATTTTTTTCCAGAAGTTTTTGGAAAATGTGGAAAAAAATGAAAACGCATTTTTTTTTACACAAAGTTGTCCGTTTATAAGATATTTCCAACACATAGCATTTACATAGCAAAAATGACACCCCAAAATACATTGTGGCACTCCTTCTGAGTATGGCAATACCACATGTGTGAGACCTTTACACAGCCTGGCCACATACAGAGATCCAACATGCAAGGAACACCATCAGGTGTTCCAGGGACACATAGCATGCATATACCAAGAATTACACCCCAAAATACATTATGCTGAGCAAAGAGAAACAAAAGATTACCTGTGGTTTCAGTAGTATAGTTGTCCCCAGGAGGATAGCACTGGTCCAGGCAGCAGGCAGGGACTTGGTCAGCAACAGCGAACACAATTTTTCAGGCAGCAGGCAGAAATACTGTCCATAGTCAGTACAGGCAGCAGGCAGGGATACTGTCCATAGGTCAGTGCAGTGCAGGGTCAGTGCAGGCAGAGATTGTCAGCAGTGCCAAAATATTGGTCTTGGTAGTAGGCAGGAACAAGGTCCATGTGCTGTGGTCAGTGCGACAAACAGAGGCATGACAGCAGTAACTCCTACAGGCAGCAGGCAGAAGTAGGGCCTCGTTCAGGACAGAATGGGGACAGGGGTAGAGGCTTCTCCCACCCAAATCTCTTTGAAGCCTCCGAGTCTCCAGACCCTAATCTAGGAATGAGAAAACAAAGAAAATTGTTTTCTTCATCCAGAAAAACTATTCTGGAGCCCCTCACATATGTGAGACCCCTGTGTTGAATCCCACTAGTCCAGTTGCAGGGTACAAGATCAGTCCAAGAGGCAGGCAGGAGGCATGGTCAAACAGTCCAAGGTCAGTTTCAGATCAGGCAAAGGTATGTACAGAATCGTTAGGCAGAAGCATGGTCGAATAACAGTCCAGGGTCAGTTCCATATCAGGCAGAGGTATGTACAGAATCGTTAGGCAGAAGCATGGTCGAAAAAACAGTCCAGGGTCAGTTCCAGATGAGGCAGCGGTATGTACAAAATCAGCAGGCAGAAGCGTGGTCAAATAACAAGCCAGGGTCAGTTACAGAGCAGGCAGTGGCATAAGGGGTGTGAAGGCAGGAACTGAGGATTACGGTTACCATACTTCACTAATAATTTAGTGAAGTATGGTAACGGCGGAAGCATTCACCTATACAGAGGCCTGGTTCGGAAGGACATTCTGCACAATAATAAGATGTGTCTCTTCTGACTCCTGCTCTGGTACACACCTTACATCTTTTTTGGCGTCTTTGGCCTGTTGGTCTGGGAGGGAGTTTATCTGGAAAGTGGCGCTCGGAGAGTCGACTAACAACATCTGATCGGATGTTTACTGGTGGGCCGTTCGGGAATATAAGGGCAATGTAAATTTCCTCCAGGTAGCCAAGGAAGCGTTGGGGGTTTTGGGTGGATTTGCGGTAAATGATATAGGAGTTGTATATGGCCAATTGAAAAAAATAAATCGCTACTTTTTTGTACCAGTGGTATGTCCTTCTTGAGGCAAGATATGGTTCCAACATTTGATCGTTAAAGTCGACTCCCCCCATAAACAAATTGTATTGATGGATGCATGTGGGTTTCTGGATGGGGCCATTCCTACTGGGGATTTCCACATAGGTGTTGTTGTGGATGGAAGACAACATATACACATCCCTTCTGTCCCTCCACTTCACTGCCAGAATCTCTTTGTTACGCAGACATGCCGTTTCTCCTTTTCTCAACTTCTTATTAACAAGACTTTGAGGAAAGCCCTTCCGATTTTTTTTCACGGTGCCACATGCTGGTGTCTTCTTCCGATGAAGGTTGTGGAACAGGGGCAGAGAAGTGTAGAAGTTATCTACATACAGGTGGTATCCTTTGTCGAGTAGGGGGTATATGAGGTCCCAAACAACTTTCCCGCTGGTTCCCAAGTAGTCCGGGCAATTAGGAGGCTGCAGCTGGGTGTCCTTCCCTTCGTACACCTTGAAGGAATATGTGTACCCTGTGGCTCAGTCACATAGTTTGTACACCTTCACCCCATAGCGGGCCCTTTTGCTGGGGATATATTGCTTAATTTTAAGCCTGCCGCTAAATTTCACAAGGGACTCATCTACACATATTTGTTGGTCCGGGGTGAACAGCTGGGGGAATACTTCGGAAAAATAATTTAATATTGGGCGAATTTTGTAAAGCCTGTCAAAATTTGGCTCAGTTCGGGGAGGGCACTGGGTATTGTCGCTAAAATGTAGGAACCTCATTATCATCAGATACCTGGTTCTGGGCATTACCGCGGAGAAGAGCGGCATGTGGTGGAGGGGGTGGGTTGACCAATAGGAACGGAATTTTTTTGAGTGAGCCCCATATTCAATGTGAGGCCCAAAAAAACCTTGAACTCCTCCACTGTCAGGTCTCTCCACTCATAGGGACGGGCATAATATGATGTGGGATTTTGCAAAATAAATTGCTGTGCATACAGGTTGCACTGGGCCACAATTGACGCCAACATGTCCTCCGTAAAAATTAAATTAAAAAAATTAATTGGGGTGAAATTCCCTGTATCCACCTGGACTCCTGGCTGGGCCGTGAAAGGGGGAACGCTAGCTTCTCCTGAATTGGGAGGAAGCCACAAGGGGTTCTGAAGTGCAAAGGGAAGGCTGGCATGGGACCTAACCCTTTGGGGCTGGGGTGACACCCCACTGGTACTTGGCCTTTCTTGCCGAGGGACTGCGGTGCTACTGGATGGCACTGCAGTGCTAGTGGATGCCACTGCGATGCTGGCGGATGCCACTGCAGTGCTGGCGGATGCCACTGCGGTGCTGGCGGATGCCACTGCCTCCTCACTAGAACGCCTTCGTTTGGCGGGCCGAGTTTCTTCCTCCGAGTCTGTAAGTGTTTCGCTACTGAGGACTGGCTCGTAATTTACGTCAGAATCCGAATTGGAGAGGGAATCTGAAAAAGAGAGCTCCGCGTTGCTCTCATCGGCCGTAGAAAGAATTTGGTATGCCTCCTAGGCGGAAAAGCTTTTTTTGGACATGGCGGCTGGTGGTTTATGAGATTGCACAGCTGTGTGCTAAGCCTGCACTGATGAGGTGGCACTAATTGATGGCACAGATGTGCACTGATGAGGCGGCACAAGTGGGCACTGATCGCACAGATAGGCACTGATGAGGCGGCACAGATGGGCACTGATGGGCACTGATGAGGCGGCACAAATGGGCACTGAGGCAGCAGATGAGCACTGAGGAAGCAGCACAGATGTGCACAGATTTACACTAATGAGGCGGCACAGATATGCACTGATGTGGCACAGGTGAGGTGGCACAGATGGGCACTGATGAAGCGGCACAGATGGGCACTGATGAAGCGGCACAGATGGGCACTGAGGAGATGGCACAGATGGGCACTGAGGAGATGGCACAGATGGGCACTGATGAGGTGGCACAGATGCGCACTGATTGCACAGATGCGCACTGATTGCACAGATGCGCACTGCACAGACGGGCACTGATGGGCACAGACGGGCACTGATGGGCACAGACGGGCACTGATGGGCACAGACGGGCACTGATGGGCACAGATGGGCACTGATGATGCACTGATGGCACAAGTGGGCACTGATGTGCACAGGTGGGCACAGATGGCACTATATTGGTGTCACTGTGGGCACTGTTGGGCACTTTTTGGGCACACTTTGCTGTTTTTTTACTCACAGAATCTCTCTCTCCTCATACGCTGTCTCTGTGTGAGGAGAGAGAGAGCCGGCAATGAGAGATGATCTCAATTGTTTACCTTTTAGATCATCTCTCATTGGAGGCGGCGATCGCGCTGTAAACGGCCGCTGTGATTGGCCGTTTACAGCGATCTGTGATTGGCTGTGTCCAAGGGACACGGCCAACACAGGTTTTCCCCGAGGCGCGCTCACGAGAGCGCGCTGGGAATGAGGAAAGGGGACGACGTCAATGGACGTAGTCCCGGTTTTTCAGATCCGCGCTGTTGCCGTCATTTGGCAATGGCCCGGATCTGAGCAGGTTAATCACTTGAATCACTCCTGCTTCAAAGGGAATCGCCAGGTTAAAATTTTCAAACTGGAATGATGCCTGTAGGTGCAGGCATCATCCCTGTATAACCACTGCAACCAGAGGATGCCCATAGAAGTCCTACAGGCGGGAAGTAGTTAAGACTTGGCATGTTTCATGTCTTTTTACTCAGCACAACCTTATCTCTCATATTTTACCAAAAAAACTAGTAATATACTGTGTGTGCTTGCACTAAAACTAATTTTATTATATTTTTTCCTTAACATTTGCATTCAATAAACAGTTGCACAAATATCATGTGACATAAAAATATGCAACTATCATCTTTTTATTCTACAGGGCCTCTACTTTCAGAAAATATATAATGTTCTGGGGGTTTAAGTAATTTTATAGCCAAAAATGTTGATTTTTACAAGTGTGCAAAAAATGCAAAAAGTTGCTCTACAGTCGAACTGGTTAAATAGATGATCTCCACTAAATCTTGGTACTGACGTATATGAACTACACAAGTAAGGTACTGACTAAATGCAACTAACCACAGATCTTAGGTTTAGCTAGCAATAAAGTTTAATGATTTATTTATTTGTTTTTTGTTATTTGTGCTGAATTGATTTAGAGCCTATAACCATTATGCACCACCTAAACCCAATGTTATTTCAACTTCACCTTTGACTAATGCATTTTGTCAAAAACGTCACTGACATAACCCAGTTTTCACCAAAATGTTGAGGTAATGAAAACTCTCAAATCTCAAAACGAGGAACAGAACTCTGGAAGCTTTGCCCAAAAAGGCAGGCAGTTGGCAAAGAACTAATCATCAGTATTGCACGTTGTTGCCCTATAGATGATCTTTGCCCTATTACTCAGTTACAATGCCCTGTGCTGCCCTGTGTCTCTGTGTGGAGGCAGCCATATTGATAAAGGCAGGGCTTTCCTTCTTTATGTTAGAGCCTCTAGCAAGGAGAACAGTGAGCAGAACAATAGAGACATCACAAGATTTCACTCCAAATCCCAAGACTAGCAGTAAGAGATAGCAGTTCCTTAGGTTTCACTATGCAAATATACAGCTGTAGCGGTACCCCCGTAGGGGCTGCTGAGAATTGTGGTATGTCTGTCACCCTGCATTCACTCTCAGGCACTCGAAGACATAAAGCAGTCAGTGAACTTTTTTTTTTTTTTGTTTACTGAGGGGTATAACTTGGATGGGGATTGGAGATATGTTATGCCCAGCTTAGATCAATATAACAGCAATTGGATTTGGGACAACTATGTACACTCCCTGTACATACTCCTTCAACTTTCTCCTGCACAAACTTGATTGAAGCTCATCACTCCTCACTCCATCAGCACATCACTTGCTGCAGACTGTTACTCCTAGTCACCTCCAGCACTTCACTTGGTTCCCCAGGAACAGCTACCACTAATTGTTGGTTAGGCCTGACACTCAGACAGGCCTCAGCAAATGCCCTTTGCAGGCTGGGACCAGGTGTCAGAAACCATGAAATCAGACCGAGACAGAAGTACAGTTAAATCACACTTGCTTAATAATAAAAGTAAAAAGAACAAACGTCAAAGTTCAGTAACTGGAACGGATAGTCAGCCAAGCCAGAAGTCAGGGATCAATGTAGTGGAACAGCAAGCAAGATCTGGAGCCAGAAGGAATGTCAGCAAAGCAAGTCTTTAAACAGGAACGCAGGAGAATGTCTCTGTGATATTGACAAAGGCAAAGGCAGAGATCCTCTGGACTGGACGGCTTAAGTAGGCAGGACTAACGAGCAGGATATCATCAAGAGCTGAGCAACTGTGGAGAGATAGGAGCTGGCAATTAGCTGACAGCTGAGCGACCAGCTCAAAGAAGGATGGCTGAGCCCAGCCCTGGCTCACGGGCCCCAATGGTGTAGCAGAAAAGCCCTTGTGCTAGCTGCTCTACTATGGCTACTGATCCCAGTAAGCACTATCCAGGCCCTGCCAGCCCTCCTGACTGCATCTGCCTCTTTCCACTGCCCCTTCCACCACAGTCTACACTTCTGGTTCTGCACCCTTTTGCGACTGCAAGCTCCCTGTTCTCTCAGGTGTGCCTCTCCAGTCCTCCTGACTGTGCTTCATTCACCAGCCCTCTTGGCTGCGACCAGTTATCCTCCCTGGAGTTTCTTAGCAGTGCTCTCTCCCGCTGTCCTCTAGTTGCTCTCTCTTGTGCCTTGGTCCAGGACCTCTTCATGTGTTCCTGAAAGTGGTCCCAACTGCACCCGAGCCCAGGCCCAAGGTCACCCCCCAGACTGGGGAGCTCCCTCAAAGCCCCCACGACAGCTTCCACACCCTCTCACTCCAGCTATTTCACCCGACAACTCCTCCCTAGCTGGGCTGACCCTGGGTATTGAAAGAGGCCTGTCCCCTGCCCATCCAGGTTTGGTTATTGGTCAGGGCTCCCTAAACCACCCCAGGCAGCTCCATCTCTCCTCTCTTTCCAGACCTTTCCAGCAAACGCTAGAAAGAAGAGGGAGGTCTCAGTGATGCTGCCTGTGAGTCACCAGCTGCTACCCTGAGCCACCCCAGCCCAGATCAGATCAAAACAAACAGACCTGGCTGCCAGCCAGGCCTGCCTAAATGTACCTGACCTACAAAAATCCTACCTCTAGCACCTACCTACCTACTACACAGCTATTAAGTTTTATTGCCACTTGAATATCAATGCTCCTTGATATACCTGGATGTGCACTGCTAATTTTCAGGAGGAATCCTAGACAAAATGTATTTCTTTCTCAGGATACTGCTTAGGGAAAATTCAAATTTACAATATTCCACATAACATAGCAAATCTAGCTCTTTAAAGCTGATAAATGTCTTACTAAAATAAGCAGAAGCCTGGAAGAGTGACAACAGAAAAACACCAAGTGGTACATTGGGTCTGCCAATTTTTTTTATACATATTTTTTTTTAAATCTTAGTATAGATCTCTGCTTATCCCAAACATGTTTGAAACCACACAACAGACAGTACCCAGAATATAAACTCATAACCGGATGTTTGCAGTTGACCAGGTAAAATATGTATAGGCCCACTGAGAACATATTGTGGCAGTTGCACTTCAAGCTCCCAGCCACACTGGAACAGTATCTGTTACAGACAATAGCTTTAGTGTTGTGCTTAGCCATTCACAAAGCACACCCGTAGCATCCTCACAGACTGTGCTTTTGTTCAAACAGCTTTACAAAATAGTTAAAAAAATCACTGTGCCCAGAATTGGACTTTAACTGTAAGCTTTGGAAACCTTGATTCAATTGTCTCTGAATACCAACAGCTAAACATTTAAGACTAATCTCAGGAAAATAATGTGATTGCCCAGTTTGGAGCTTTTAAACATTTTTTGTCTTCAAAATGATTACTTCTATGATTTGGGCATGCATGCCATAAAAAAACATTAAAGTAAAAATAAGTAAAAATCAAAGTTTGTAAATGTTTCTGTCTTTGACACTGCAGTGTGAAATGGAAAATACACGATGCATGTGTACTCTGACAAGATATGGGATATTTGTTAGCGTAGTAGGGAATAGGATGGCAGATGTTTGATATTTCTAAACTGAATGATAAGAATAATAATTGCTAGTATTATTAGATACTTTTAAGTACTTTAAAGGCACAAGTTCCACTTAAAGAGTAATGCCGCGTACACACGGTCGGACTTTCCGGCATACTTGGTCCGGCACACTTTCCGACGGACTTTGTCCGCCAGGTGCGCCGGACTTTAAAACGGACGGACTTGCCCACACACGCCGGGACTTTCCGGCGGGCTAAGTCCGCCCGTCTTTCCGACGGACTTTCGCCGGAGTTCCGGCGGACTTTCAGAATGAACGGACTTGCCCACACACGGCCAAGTCCGTTCATTTTGAACGTGACTCAGGTGCGACGGGACTAGCAAAGGATGTCAATCTTGCCGCTTTTATCGGCGAGATTGACACCTTGCGAGCCCCGTTGCGGGGCATACCAGGCCCTTAGGTCTGGTATGGATTATAAAGGGAAGCCCCTACGCCGAAAAAGCGGCGTGGGGTCCCCCCTACAATCCATACCAGACCCCGATCCGAGCACGCAGCCTGGCCGGTCAGGAAAGGGGGTGGGGACGAGCGAGCGCCCCCCCCCCCCCTCCTGAACCGTACCAGGCCGCATGCCCTCAACATGGGGGGGTGGGTGCTTTGGGGGAGGGGGGCGCCCTGCGGGCCCCCCCACCTCAAAGCACCTTGTCACCATGTTGATGAGGACAAGGGCCTCTTCCCGACAACCCTGGCCGTTGGTTGTCGGGGTCTGCGGGCGGGGGGCTTATCGGAATCTGGGAGCCCCCTTTAATAAGGGGGCCCCCAGATCCCGGCCCCCCACCCTATGTGAATGAGTATGGGGTACATGGTCCCCCTACCCCTTCACCTAGGGAAAAATTGTAAGTAATAAAACACACTACACAGGTTTTTAAAATATTTTATTAAACAGCTCCGAGGGTGGGGATCTTCCTCCGGCTTCGGGGGTCTTCTTCCGGCTTCGGGGGTCCCTCCGCTTCATCTTCTCCCGGCGTCCGGTTGGTTCTTCTCCGCGTGTTCCAGTTCTTCGGCCGGCTCCTCTGCTGTGTTCAGGTAGCTCTCTTGCCAGCAGAGGTCCGGACTTCTGAGCTGCTGGGCTTCTTCTCTTCTCTTCTCTTCTCTTCTCTTCTCTTCTCTTCCCAGATGTTGACACGACGCTCTCTCCGGCTGGACTGGTCTCTGAGGGCTGCGTTGTGACTTATATAGGCGGAGACCCCGCCCCCTTTTGATGTCACAGTCCCTGGGCATGCTGGGACTGTGACGTTTTAGGGGGCGTGGTCGACCACAACAATTTCTGCAAGCTTTTCCTTGTTAGTAACACGTACTTTGACAGCTTTTGGTTGTTCTGTACCAACTATTTTGAGATGTGTTGCTGCCATTAATTTCAAAATTACTTTATTTTTTTATTAAAATGGTACATTTTCTCAGTTTAAACATTTGGTATGTTTTCTATTGTGAATAAAATATTGGTGCGATTTGCAAATCATTGCATTCTGTTTTTTATGTAGATTTTACCCAGAGTCCTAACTTTTTTGTAATTGGGGTTGTAAGTTTTTTTTATATATATGATTATTTTACATACTTTATAGCAACAGTAAAATCAGCACTAGCATTAAAAATATGTAAAATATTTGTGTACTTTGAGATGACTGAGGTTTAATATGAATGTGGATTGTGGATGTGGACTTCAATACTTCAAATGACATTGACCATAAACAAATAATGCAATAATTACAATAAGGATTTTAGATTTGACTTGTTGCATGCTTGTCCTGGATCAGTGACTCAGAAACAATTGAAATCAGTGTTCATGCATGGTAGCCAGGCAACTAGCATTTTCAGAAAAAAAGATAGCAGTGGTAGCTTTTATATATCTCTCAGCACTGGTTTTCCATATAAAAAGAACTTTTGGTTCAACTTTTGGTTTTGACTCAAAATGAACCATGGTGTTCAGAGTTCACTGATTAAGTAAACGAGGTGGCAGATTTTGAAACATGCGTAAAGCCAAAACTAAAAGAACAGGAATAGTTTTTGTTTTGTTTTTGCTGTCTGTGTTTCATCAGAGATATTTTCCTTGACCAGGGTAGATCAGAGGTCACCGGGTACCTATAACCTGGCCTACTTACCCCCAACCCCACCTTTCTCTAACGCTAAAAAAAAAATTACACAAAAAGTGGAGGTAAATGACCGTCAGGCTTTTATTATAAACAATATACAAAATAAAAGTAAAGTAAGTAAAAAAAAAACATAATATTACAGTTCAAATGGTACCATATAACTAAACCTTGTGTCTGTTGCACCAATTAGCTAAGGTATGCCCTCAGCCGTAAAACACCACCTCTGAGACTATCCCAGCTGACCTCAAACACTTACCAGTGTACAACTACCTGGTTGACCAGACTAAATGGAGGACACCGTACCGAAGATGGGTATGGGCATCAAAATAGTTGGAGGAATGAGGAAGGGGAAATGTGCCCGTGTGCATGAGCCCTATCTGTGTACTTGTTTAGGGGCTGAAAATACACATATTAGAGGTGAAGGATAAGCATCATAGTTATACAGAGTGCAATTTCAATAGCTGTTAGCAATAGCCATTTCAATGTTGCTCTGATTAAATGTTTTCTTTAACTTTAAAAAAAAAAAAAATGATGGCATTTGCTCTGCAACAGATAGCAACTGACTTGAATGATAAATATTCTTTTTGACCACTTGGGGGCACTGTTTCCATTGTAAATGGTTGTTGTAGAACAAAATGTTTTCCTATCTCAATATAGTTTATCTGAGTTTTGCCACAACTTTCATTCAAATTGGGTAATCGGTTGAAAATATAATTATATTATTTCCCTTACTAGATGTGTTTATTTAGCTCGACTGCATTTTTTATTCTGCCCTCAATTCATGTATGGAGAAAGTTCATCAGAATAATGTTTTCTTCTATAAAAATGCTCATCTTAACTAGTTAACCCATGTAGTTCTGCAGAATACTATGTTTTTCCCCTTAAAACTGTACTATAAAACTAGCCTATATAATAATGTTTGAACATTAATTTAATTTCAATGATGGAGTACATATAGGTAACTTTTGGCAAACTCATGTCATTGATTATTTTGCTGAGCATAACTTTAGATTTGCATTGCTGGGCAGACATTCATAACCTGTGCAGCATCTAGTTATTGAGGTCCACTGAATTAGTTGTGGTTAGTGAATTAGAATTAAAAGCAAGTGAATTAATTAATTGAAAATATATAAATATATAGAATATATGCATCCAAATGTGTCCAGGCTGCATACAACCCATGAATCGTAATAGCATAGATTATTAAACTGCATTTTTTTTCTCCACAGGTCAGACATAATGTAGTGGGGATCTCATTTGTATCTACTTGCAGGGTGTGCAGGGTTTTTGAGCAAATGTTTTCTCCCCCAACTGTGATTTCACTTTCCTGATAAAGAACCTTATTATTATAGTACAGCTTCTGCATGACTGAAAATGACCCATAGCTAGAACCAAAGAAATCAGTTAGTACAACTTAATTTGTAACTAGTATGCTCTGTTGATCCCATAGTAGTGTAAAATCAAAGTAGGTCATAAGCAGGCACATTTGTTAACAAAACCAATGGGTGGTGGATCTGCAGTGAGCATTGTTTTTTTCTAGTTCTAAAAATGACAGTAACATGAACAAATGAGTAAATGAACAAAGTAAATCACATATGTCTCTTGTATACAGATGTAGCGCCCTCCTCCTTAGGCTGCTAGGCTAAATTTAGTTTTTCACTTCATTGCAGTCAGAGGAGCAATAATCTTTTGTTTTTTTTCTGGCCAGAGTTTCTTGGCTGGATGTTTGATTTCTCCCACCTGCTTCTGTGAGAAGCTTCCAGAATATATCCCAGGGGAAGTCAAATGTCAAGTATAATTATTCCTCAGCCAATCCCTGGAAGGAGGCATCCAGAAGGTGGCCGGGGAGATGATAAAAGTTTGGAAGGCCTTTCCAGAGTGTTTTTTCTCTGCTAGGAGGGTTCTAGTTCCCCTGGAACTGATGTCCCCAGAAGAGAGCTAGCGAGAAAAGAAAATGCAGTCTGGGCCTCAGCTAGGCTGAGAATCTGGAGAATATTTCTAAAGGATTCTTCCTGGAGAGCTCTGTCCTGAAGGCCTGGTCTGGAGAAGGTTCTTTTTATCTCCCTCATTAAAAATCTACCTGTGGAAGATGGGTGGCAGACAGCTTCTGGGGCATTGTGAGTCAGACCTGATTTTGTGATTTTAGTGTTTGCCTGCTCAGTAGCAGCTGGTGCTCCATTTTTGGGGGGGCAAACAAAAGCCCCCTCCCACCCTGCTACCCCCGTTTGCCACTCTGAACTGTTGTCAACCCCTCTCGCCAGCCCCCCTCGTCTACCAGCCCATTACTTACCCCATCCAGGTCCTGGGCGGCTTTGGCTGCTTCCCCAGGTTCTCCTCCCGGCCAATCCAGTCGCTTCTCCTCCCGGGTAATCCGGTCTCAGGACCCACTTCCTGTCCTGATTGGCCGGGAGAAGAAGCAGGAAGACAATAGCGAATGTTGATTTGCTATTGTCGCAAGTGGGTGGGCTCGGGGCGCAGTGCTCTGCGCCCCAAGCCCACCCTTTTTTAAGCCAATTAGAGCCTCCAGCTCTAATCACACGCTTCACAAAAAAACCCCATAGAACTCAATGCATCTGGCGCCCTGCATGAAGATTAGATTAGGGGGCGGCGCCCCTGCACCCCTTATTGACGGGCCTCAGCTGTGCCTGCTACTATAAGAATTTTCTGTTAAGAAGTTTCATCTCTTATTGATTACTTCTATTTTTTTGGAGTATCCTGAAACCCCTGAACCCCTCCCCTGTTTCAAGTTATTTAGCAATAAATTCTAAAAGGCATCCTCTGAACTGAGCCTGTGTTGTCAATGTGCATGAACCTGTGCTTATGGATGGCAGGCTCCGTACTATTGTGGGAGAACCTATATAATTCTCCGCAGCCCCTCCAGGGGTAAGTTCTGCATGGGGAATAGAAAACAGCTTGCCTAGCTGTCCCATACATATTTTTCAGTATGCTGGAAAGTAGTAGGTGTCTTCCCCTCATCCATCATACATGCAGCCACCCTTATAAAAAAATCTTTCTGTTGACTGTTCCCTATCCTCTGGCTATTTCCTCAGTGCTCTTCTTCTTACATTTCCAGTAGTGTTGGATGAACGGTTCCGGCAGAGCAGAAGTTTGGCCTGAACTTTGCGCGTTCGGGCGTTCACCCAAATTTTCTGTGCGTTCAGCACAGTCAATGTATTGTCAAGGAGTGGGGCAGGGAAAATGGCTGCCACATGCTTAACAACAGATGGATCATCAGATGTCAGCGGGCTCCCCTCAGCTGTCAGCGGGTGAAAAAAGAAAAAAACAGCGTAGGTTTCCCCCCCAAAAAAATTTATACCAGTCCCTTATCCCAGCACGCAGCCTGCCAGGCCAGGAAAGGGGGGGCTTGCTCCTGAACCATACCAGGTCACATGCCCTCAACATGGGGGGGTGCTTTGGGGCAGGGGGGCACTGCCCCCAGACCCAAAGCACCTTGTCACTATGTTGATGGGTACAATGTACTCTATACTCATTCACATGAGGGGGCCGGGATCTGGGGGCCAGATTCTGATAAGCCCCCTGCCTGAAGACCCCCACAACCACCACCCAGAGTTGTCGAGAAGAGACCCTTGTCCCCATCAACATGGGAACAAGGTGCTTTAGGGTGGGGGGACAGAGCCCCCCCCGCCCCAAAGCACCCACCCTCCATGTTGAGGGCAATGGGCTTCTCACTCGCCCCCACCTTTCCTGAAATGGATGGGGGAGACCCCACGCCATTTTTTTTTTGGGCTTTCTGTCTTTTTTTTTATATTGCCGGATGGCAATTGCAACTGCGAGTCAATTTAAATGTGATTTGACTTTTTTTCTCTTTAGAAATTTCATTTTTTGCTGCAGCAGGTTCTATACATGGTACAGATGCGCCACTTTACAGGCAGACAAAGGGGACCTCCCCAGACACTATATTTAAAAGAGTTTTTAATTTTTTTCATTCCAGTCCATACCAGGCCTGGTGGATTGAATTTTGATGGGAAGCCAATTTTTTTTTTAAAAAATGGCGTGGGGTCCCCCAAAAAATCCATACCAGACCCTTATCCAAGCATACAGCCCGGCAGGCCAGGAAAGGGGGGACAAGCGAGTGCCTGAACTATACCAGGCCACATGCCCTCAACATGGGGGGTGCTTTGGGGCAGGGGGGCTATGTATCCTATACTCATTCACATGGGGGTGGGAACTCAGGGCTCCCTTGTTAAAGTCTGATTGTTTGGATGCACTTCTCCTATGGATCACAGGAGTGCTGTTCTGCACTCCTGTGACCAGTTTTCAGCAGACAGCGGGCAGAAGCCTGCTGTCGGCTGATGTCACAGAGCCGGTCCAGGCTCGGTAAAGATCGCAACCATATGTTCGGAATCCACCCAGATACCTGGACCTGCACCTGGCTCAGTCACTTAGCTAGCCGCTGAGAGCCTGATCCAGTTGCTCCTGCCCCCTCCACAGCTCAGAACTCCAGTGAAAGTGGGGGGGGCAGAGCAGGAAGCGGTGACTGACAGTCACCAGCTCTCTTCTCAGGGAGCCCTGAGAACCGAGCGATCGGCAGGGTATGATTGCTCAGTTCTCAGTCTTAGAGCTGGTGGGGGACAGATGCAGCATCGGACTGATAGATAAGTATGACTCAAGAAAAAAAAACGAATTCCCATACTTCTCTTTTAAACTGAAGCTTACAAACATCTATGGAAGACAAATCTTGAAACTCAATTCTAGCCATTTTCAGGTTCATAGGCAAAGAATATTCAAAACAAAAGACATGGGAATCTGGGCACTGTCTCAAGGGAAATGTACAGATGCAAAAAAAGAAATGTCCAGATAGGAGAGGGTCCTCGACTTCAAAGGTGACATGGGAAAAACACCATTTGATTTATTACATCATTACAGGAAAATGCATTCCTAAAAAATAAAGCTAAAGCCAGGAAAATACTAGCTGGGTATGCCTGCTCGAAGTAGCTGCACACTTTTTTAGCCTGCCACAGGAGATACCAGGTTACCTAACCAGGAAGGGCTGATCCACAGTGGATCCTGCCACTTACAGCATGGCCCAACAACACAGACACATTACCTTCTCTATGCTAGTGGAAGACAAGAATTGCTTTCTGGGCAAAAAAAATATTGTCTGTGCACTTCTCACTGTGGTGTAGCACAGGTTCTAAACACGCAAATGGAATGAGGTCAACTCCACCAGCTAAAAAAGGAACAGCTGTAAAGTTAGTATTTTTGACAAGCTGGCATTAAGATGCTGGGCATATGGTAATTGTGGACATGTTTGGTCAGGAATGCTGCTGGAGACGTAGAGGGAGGTAAACCTTTGTACACATCCCTCCGTATCACTTGAGGTAGCAGATATTGCAGCGGACTCAGATGGAGAATCTTGGGGAGTAGTTGAAAGTGAGAAGGAACATTGTATAAATGATGAAAAATGATTTAACATCACCGTATAAAATTCAGAAGAAAAAAAATTGAGATATCATTTGACATACAGTGCTTTGAAAAAGTATTCATACCCCTTGATATTTTCCACATTTTGTCATGTTACAACCAAAAACGTAAATGTATTTTATTGGGATTTTATGTGATAGACCAACACAATGTGGCACATATTTGTGAAGTGGAAGGAAAATTATAAATGGTTTCAACATTTTTTACAAATAAATATGTGAAAAGTGTGGCATGTGGCATCACTGCAATTATGGCTGCAAGTCTTTTGGGGGATGTCTCTACCAGCTTTGCACATCTAGAGAATTACATCTTTGCCAATTCTTCTTTGTAAAATAGCCCAAGCTCTGTCAGATAGGATGGAGAGCGTCTGTAAACAGCAATTTTCAAGTCTTGCCACAGATTCTCAATTGGATTTAGGTCTGGACTTTGACTGGGCCATTCTAACAAATGAATATGCTTTGATCTAAACCAGGCATATGCAATTGGCAGACCTCCAGCTGTTGCAAAACTACAACTCCCATCATGCTTCTGCCTCTGGGTGTCATGCTTGTGGCTGTCAGAGTCTTGCAATGCCTCATGGGACTTGTAGTTCTACAACAGCTGGAGGTCCGCTAATTGCATATCCCTGATCTAAACCATTCTATTGTAGCTCTGGCTGTATGTTTAGGGTTGTTGTCCTACTGGAAGGTGAACCTTCGCCCCAGTCTCAAGTCTTTTGCAGACTCTAATGCCGTGTACACACGACCGGTTTTGCCGTAGGAATAAACTCTGAAGGTTTCTCCGACAGAACTCTGACGGAATTCCATTCAAGTGGTCTTGCCTACACACGGTCAAACCAAAGTCCAACTGTCCAGAACGCGGTGACGTATAGCTTGTACAACGGGACTAGAAAAAGGAAGTTCAATAGCCAGTAGCCAATAGCTTCCGTCTCGTACTTGCTTCAGAGCATGCGTCGTTTTTGGGACGTCGGAACAGCATACAGACGAGCTGTTTTACCGATAGGAATTGGTTCCGTCTGAAATATTTAGAACATGTTCCATTTCTAGGTCCGTCAGAATTTTCGAAAAAAAAGTCCGATGAGGCATACATATGATCGGAATGGACGATGAAAAGCTTCCATCTGACTTTTTCTGTCGGATATTCCGCTCGTGTGTACGCACAATTGCCCTGTATTTGGCTCCATCCATCTTCCCATCAACTCTTACCAGCTTCTCTATCCCTGCTGAAGACAAGCATCCCCACAACATGATGCTGCCACCACCACATGATGCTGCCATCACCATGCTGCCACCACCCTACGTTCAGGGTGAGGTGCAGTGTTAGTTTTCTGCCACACATAGCATTTTGCTTTTAGGCCAAAAAGTTCAATTTTGGTCTCATCTGACCAGAGTACCTTCTTCCACATGTTTGCTGTGTTCCCCACATGGCTTCTCACAAACTGCAAACAAGACTTCTTATGTCTTTCTTTCAACAATGTCTTTCTTTTTGCCACTCTTCTATAAAGACCAGATTTGTGGAGTGCATGACTAATGCCGCGTACACACGAGCGGACTTTACGGCGGACTTTGCCCGGCCGACTGGATTTCGTCTGACAATTCGATCGTGTGTGGGCTCCAGCGGACTTTGTTTGCTCAAAAGTTGGACGGACTTAGATTTGAAACTTGTTTCAAATTTATCCGTTGAAATCGAGTCCGGTCGAAAAGTCCGCCGTCTGTATGCTAGTTCGACGGACAAAAAGCCACGCTAGGGCAGCTATTGGCTACTGGCTATGAACTTCCTTGTTTTAGTCCGGTCGTACGTCATCACGTACGAATTCGACGGACTTTGGTGGATTGTGTGTAGGCAAGTCCGTTCATTCAGAAAGTCCGTCGTAAAGTACGTAGAAAAATCCGCCGGGCAAAGTCCGCCGTAAAGTCCGCTCGTGTGTACGCGGCATAATAGTTGTCCTGTGGACAGATTACCCTACCTGAGCTGTGGATCTCTGCAGCTCCTCCAGAGTTACCATGGGCCTCTTGGCTGCTTCTGCGATTAATGCTCTCCTTGCCCAGCCTGTCAGTTTAGGTGGACAGCCATATCTTTGTGGGTTTGCAGTTGTGCCATACTCTTTCCATTTTCAGATGATGGATTCAACAGTACTGTTTGTTTGTTCACTAAAGTTCTCTAACAAACCTCTGAGGGCTTCACAGAACAGATGTATTTATAGATTAAATTACACACAGGTGGACTTTTTTTACTATGCAATCTGAAAATCTTGCAAACTACCACTAATAACTTTACTTTAAAGACTAGATCATCAGTTGCTGGCACTGATCACATCCCATATGCTCATGCTATATCAAGTAAATGTGTATAAATGCCGCGCTAAACTAGTGCTCATTGGTAAAACCCATATAAATACAATTGAGGTCAATAGAAAACAAACAATACTAAAATTATAATAAATAAAGTGCCAAAGTGCTTTGTGACAAAATGCAATAATAATGTTCATATCAATCAAAGTTGCTCCATACTTATATTTCATTTACCATGCCCCAAATCTTATAGTGATAAGTAAATGCTATCGTGCTGGTGACACAATACAATATTGCTAAAAATAAATCAAAAATAAATTTGCACAATAATCATAAAGTCCATAAAAACCTGATCCTCAAACTTGCAGTGATGTTCCAAACATGTTCAGGTGACAACACACTTGTGCCCCCCCCCCCCCCCCCGTGTGAGTATGCTCACCTCAGGCTGTGTGACCTCACTCTTAAGCTTGGTTAATACATGCCTGCGAACCACCTCTGGGTTCTGTGAAGATGAACCTGTGGGATCATAAGTTGCCCAGTAACGTTGTCTCCACATACATGTAAGAAATAAGGACTGGATAGTGTAATACCGTTTAAAAAGTAAATACTGTATATATACGTATATATGTATGATATCTTTTTAGAACTAGGAGATCTACTGGATAACTGTTATAAGTGATTATAGCAATCTGAAGAAACGGCATTTAACTGCAAGACGTGTTATTGGACCTATACACTTTACTGTAACTCCTTACACTTGACATATCTATTTATGAATCTGGATTTTTTTTTTACTTTGTATAACAACATTTGATACATGTTAGATGACTTTGTATGTACCTTACATAGATATGTCAAAACTGGAAGGTCACCCTTGAATACCCTATACATCTCTTTTCTTTTTGCTTTACCTGTGGGGTGGTGACCTCCCGGCATGGATAATAGTTGACTCCCACTGCTGCTTATGCTTACACAGCCCCATGATATTTATATGTATCTTTTCAAACTCCAGCTCCCACTGCAGTTACACAAACAGTTACAGCAACATCTTCTTTTCTGCTGGGGGAAAGGTTTTGCATGAATAAATAAAAGCTGGACATTTTAAGCACCCCGTCAGTGGTAAATGGTTTGTTTCAACATTCTTAACTGATACAGGACTGCTTGTTCTGTTGAAAAACAACAGGCTTACTGGCCAGATCACCAAGTGAAAATAGAAAGAAAGCTCAAGAAAACGAATGCAGCCACTACACCTAGGAATTGGTAAGCTGCAATATAATCAATGTTTGCTTTTAGGTTTAATGCCACTTTAAAGTGTGCCTACAAATATTAAGTAATGCTAATACCATTAAGTATTGTTACAAAGTCCTACCCAAGAATACCTGAAGATTGTCCAAGACAAGGGATTGGAATCAAAAGTGATTTCAGAAGAATCTAAACTTCTGTTACGGAAGAATCCAACAGTGGAAACATGTTATGTGTTGATCTGATCTTGCGTCCCTTTGTACACTTTCTACCATCATACTGTACATAGCTGACATTTTGTATTTGACAATATCAGCGGAAACATTCTTAGCAAGTCTAGATGTAGAAAAACTGTTCAGTAATATAGATCATAATTCATGTGTGAAAGCCTTCAAACACTATTTGAAAATGAGGGGAATACATTTTATTAAACATACGGGATTTGTGTTAGAGTTCTTATTGTTTATACTGGAGCATAATTACTTCCTATTTAATGATATGATGTATAATCAGCAACAAAAATATGGCCCTGCAATGGAAACTGCATGTGCATCTGCCTTTGCAAATGTGTTTTTTCAGTTGATGAGAGGGCACTACGGTAGTTACAGAAAGATTTAAGGCATACACATCTCACATATTTTAATTGGTCAGATTTATAGATGATATATGGTATTTTTTTATGAAATGACTCCGAGGAGATATTTAAAGAATTTGTAATTCAACTTGCTAATGAAATAGGCAGGTAGACAAGTAGACAATGGGGTTCAAACACCCCTAGAACATTCTGCCCAAATGCTCGATTCTGCCACTGAACCACTAGTGCATCTCCACTAGAATGCGTCCTGTTTGCAGCTGCACCGTTTAGTCTGACTGCACTAACTATAAAAAAAATGCTGGCTGGTAGCTGCCACCCACTGCCACTGCCCACTGCTGTCAGCTACAGTGGATGGCTACTAGGTTCGCCAGCGTTCTAGCTACCAAGCAAGGGCTTGCCCCGCCCCAAGGCCCCAACGTTCAGAAAAAGAGCAGGGCAAAGATGGAGCTTTCTTACTCCAAATCTGCCAGATTCCAGTGCCCCACCTTTCAGCTTCCACCTGCCCTATAGCTGAATGGACCCTGAGGTAAGGGGGATCTCTGGTGACACTGATGTAAGGGGGAGGACTCTGGGGACCCCTATGCAAGGAAAGGAGACTCTAGGGACTCTAATGCAAGGAGGGGGGACTTTGGGGACCTTGATGCAAGAAAGGGGGACTCTGGGGACCTGGATATAAGGAGGGGGGACTCTGAAAACCCTGATGTAAGGAGGGGGATTCTGGAGACCCTGATGCAAGGGGGGGCTCTGGGGACCCTTATATAAGAAGAGGAGATGCTGGGGAGCTTGATGTAGAAGGATGACTCTGGGGACCCTGATGTAAGAAGGATGACTCTGGGGACCCTGATGTAAGGGGGGGTAAACTCTGGGGACCTTGATTTAAGGGGGTGACTTTGGGGACCTTGATCTTTGATTACCTTGGGGATTTAAAGAGGGGGCACTTGGGATCCTTATGTAAGACAGAGGGCCCTAATAAAAGGGAGGTTCTGATGTAAGGGGGGAACTCTGGGGACCCTGATGTAAAGAAGTGACTCTGGGGACCATGATGTAAGGAGAAGGGAACTCTAGGGAACTTGATGTTAGGGGGGAACTCTGGGAACTCTGGGGACACTGATATAAGAGAGGGCTCTGAGCCCCTGCTGTAAGGGGGGAGTCTGGAAACTCTGATGTAAAGGGAGAGGGAAACTCTGGGGACCTTGATTTAAGTATGGACCCTGGGGACCCTGATATAGGGGTGGATTCTGGGGACACGTATGCAATGGGGAGACTCTGGGGACCCTGATGTAAAGGGGATGATTCTGGGGACCCTGATATAAGGGGGATGCCTGAGACCCTTATGTAAGACAGAGGTTTATGTGTGTATATGGGTCACTGGGGAGATGATGTGCTGGATTGAAAACTGAAGACTGCAAAATCTGGTGCTGATATTCCTGATAGCCAATCGGCTTCTAACTTCAGCTTGTTCAGTTAAGCTTTCCCAAGTAGGGATGAGCCTAACACCCCCCTGTTCGGTTCGCACCAGAACATGCGAACAGGAAAAAAGTTAGTTCAAACATGCGAACACCGTTAAAGTCTATGGGACACGAACATGAATAATCAAAAGTGCTAATTTTAAAGGCTTATATGCAAGTTACTGACATAAAAAGTGTTTGGGGACCTGGGTCCTGCCCCAGGGGACATGTATCAATGCAAAAAAAAGTTTTAAAAACGGCAGTTTTTTCAGGAGCAGTGATTTTAATAATGCTTAAAGTCAAACAATAAAAGTGTAATATCCCTTTAAATTTCATAGCTGGGGGTGTCTATAGTATGCCTGTAAAGGGGCGCATGTTTCCTGTGTTTAGAACAGTCTGACAGCAAAATGACATTTCGAAGGAAAAAACCCATTTAAAACTACCCGTGGCTATTGCATTGCCGCTCCGACAATACACATAGAAGTTCATTGATAAAAACGGCATGGGAATTCCCCACAGGGGAACCCCGAACCAAAATTTAAAAAAAAAATGACGTGGGGGTCCCCCTAAATTCCATACCAGGCCCTTCAGGTCTGGTATGGATATTAAGGGGAACCCCACGCCAAAAAAAAAAAAACGGCGTGGGGTCCCCCCAAAAATCCATACCAGACCCTTATCCGAGCACGCAACCTGGCAGGCCGCAGGAAAAGAGGGGGGGACGAGAGAGCGCCCACCCCTCCTGAACCGTACCAGGCCACATGCCCTCAACATTGGGAGGGTGCTTTGGGGTAGCCCCCCAAAACACCTTGTCCCCATGTTGATGAGGACAAGGGCGTCATCCCCACAACCCTGGCCGGTGGTTGTGGGGGTCTGCGGGCGGGGGCTTATCGGAATCTGGAAGCCCCCTTTAACAAGGGGACCCCCAGATCCCGGCCCTCCCCCTGTGTGAAATGGTAGGGGGGTACTTACCCCTACCATTTCACTAAAAAAATGTCAAAAATGTTAAAAATGACAAGAGACAGTTTTTGACAATTCCATTATTTAAATGCTTCTTCTTTCTTCTATATCTTCCTTCATCTTCTTCTTCTTCTTCTGGTTCTTCTGGTTCTTCCTCCGGCGTTCTCGTCCAGCATCTCCTCCGCGGCATCTTCTATCTTCTTCTCCTCGGGCCGCTCTGCACCCATGGCATGGGGGGAGGCTCCCGCTCTTCTCTTCATCTTCTTCATCTTCTTCTCTTATTCTTTTCTTCTCTTCTTCTCTTCTTCATTTTCTTCTCTGGGCCGCTCTGCACCCATGCTGGCATGGAGGGAGGCTCCCGCTGTGTGACGGCGTCTCCTCGTCTGACAGTTCTTAAATAACGGGGGGCGGGGACGCACGGTGACTTGACGGGACTTCCCTGTGACATCACGGGGAATGCCACAGGGAAGTCCCGCCATGTCCCGTGCGTCAGAGGGGGCGGGGTCCCCGGGTGGCCCTGCCCCCCCGTTATTTAAGAACCGTCAGACGGAGAGACGCCGTCACACAGCAGGAGCCTCCCTCCATGCCAGCATGGGTGCGGAGCGGCCCGGAGAAGAAAATGAAGAAGAGAAGAAGAGAAGAAAAGAATAAGAGAAGAAGATGAAGAGAAGAGCGGGAGCCTCCCCCCCCATGCCATGGGTGCGGAGCGGCCCGAGGAGAAGAAGATAGAAGACCCCGCGGAGGAGATGCTGGACGAGAATGCCGGAGGAAGAACCAGAAGAAGAAGAAGATGAAGGAAGATAGAAGAAAGAAGAAGCATTTAAATAAATGAATTGTCAAAAACTGTCTCTTGTCATTTTTAACATTTTTTACAGTTTTTTAGTGAAATGCTCGGGGTAAGTACCCCCTTACCATTTCACACAGGGGGGGGGGATCTGGGGGTCCCCTTGTCCTCATCAACATGGGGACAAGGTGTTTTGGGGGGCTACCCCAAAACACCCTACCAATGTTGAGGGCATGTGGCCTGGTACGGTTCAGGAGGGGGGGCGCACTCTCGTCCCCCCCTCTTTTCCTGCGGCCTGCCTGGTTGAGTGCTCGGATAAGGGTCTGGTATGGATTTTTGGGGGGACCCCACGCCGTTTTTTTTTTTTTTGGCACGGGGTTCCCCTTAAAATCCATACCAGACCTGAAGGGCCTGGTATAGAATTTAGGGGGATCCCACGTAATTTTTTTTAAATTTTGGTTCGGGGTTCCCCTGTGGGGAATTCCCATGCCATTTTTATCAATGAACTTCTATGTGTATTGTCGGAGCGGCAATGCAATAGCCGCGAGTAGTTTTAAATGGGTTTTTTCTTTCGAAATGTCATTTTGCTGTCAGACTGTTCTAAACACAGGAAACATGCGCCCCTTTACAGGCATACTATAGACACCCCCCAGCTACGAAATTTAAAGGGATATTACACTTTTATTGTTTGACTTTAAGCATTATTAAAATCACTGCTCCTGAAAAAACTGCCGTTTTTAAAACTTTTTTTTGCATTGATCCATGTCCCCTGGGGCAGGACCCAGGTCCCCAAACACTTTTTATGACAATAACTTGCATATAAGCCTTTAAAATTAGCACTTTTGATTTCTCCCATAGACTTTTAAAGGGTGTTCCGCGGCATTCGAATTTGCCGCGAACACCCCAAATTGTTCGCTGTTCGGCGAACTTGCGAACAGCCAATGTTCGAGTCGAACATGAGTTCGACTCGAACTCGAAGCTCATCCTTATTCCCCAGTAAAAACGTATCCTCCCTAGAAAAGCAACACCCATTATTCACCTCTGCACACCCTTTCCACAGCTCTCCTCTGTAACCCTCATCCACAGCTCACCTCTGCACTCCCCATACACAGATCACTTCTGCACCTCCAGTCCACAGCTCATCTCTGCACCCCACTGTCCACAACTCGCCTCTTCTGCCATCTAAAGCTCACCTCGGCAGCCCTGCCCAAAGCTCACCTCTGCACCTCCCTTCCACAGTTCACTTCTGAACCTCCCATGCACAGCTCATCTCAGCACCACCAGTTCATAGCCCACCTCTGCACCCTGCTGTCAACAATTCACCTCTTCCCCCATCCAAAGCTCGCCTCTGCACCCCTATCTAAAGCTCACTTTTGCACTTGCCTTCCACAGTTCACCTTTGCAGCCCACTGGCCACAGCTCACCTCTAAAAACCCATCCAAAGCTCACCTCTGCATCCTTGTCCAAAGCCCACCTCTGAACTCCTGTCTACAGCTCACCTCTGAACCCCCATCCACAGCTAACCACTGCACCTCAGTTCACAGCTCACCCCTGCAACCCCATCCATCGCTCACCTCTGCACCCCATCCTCAATTGTCCACAGTTCACTTCTGCATCCTCCTCTCCACAGCTCACCTCTGCACCCTCTGACCAGAACTCACCTCTACACCTTCTGTCCATAGCTCACCTTTGCATCCCAGCTCACTTCTACACACTTCTTTAGCTCATCTCTGCAGCCCCTGACTGCAGCTCACCTCTGCACACTCCCCCCCCCTTCCACAACTCACCACTGCACCCTCTGACCCCAGCTCATCTCTGCACATTTCCACCCCTTCCACAGCTCACATCTGCACCCCCACTATAGCTAACCCCTGTCTAAAGCTCACCTTTACACCCTTTTCCACAGCCCCATTAGGGGGTGTACTCACTTTTGTTGCCAGCGTTTTAGACATTAATGGCTATGTGTTGACTTATTTTGAATGGACAGCAAATGTACACTGTTATACAAACACTCACTACTTTACATTCTAGCAAAGTGTCATTTCTTCAGTGTTGTCACATGAAAAGATATAATAAAATATTCACAAAAATGTGAGGGGTGTACTCACTTTTGCATAGTTGCCAACAGTCCCGATTTTCCCGGGACAATCCCGATTTTGGGACCCTTGTCCCGATTTAATTTTGTCCCGGGTGTTTTCCCGAATTTTTGAGTTTGTCTCGAGAAAATCGTGAGTGTTTTTGTAAAAAACGGCAACGGCTCCACAAAAATGGCCGCCGTTGCCTCCACGAGTCAGTCACAAAGTTCCCCTTGTGTTCAGTGCAGGGGAGAGGGGCAGCCAATCCGCTTCTCTCTTCAGTGTACAAATAGAAAATTCTATTGTACACTGAAGCCTATTGGCTGGAGGGATTGGCAACCCCTCCCTGCTCTACACTGCACACAAGGAAGACGTGATCAGCCTCCACCGCCATCACCCTCCGCCCCCCGTGTGTCCGACGGGGCTCAGGGAATAGTGGGAGTGACGGGAGGGAAGAAGGGAGGCTTCACCTGGCTGTTCAGGAGTTGTCTGACCTGTGAGTAGTGGCCTGTCAGTGTAGTGGGGGAGAGGAGAGATAGGGGGAGGGGTGTACTCAGTGTATGGGAGGCTTGGAGCTTTCCCTGCAGTACACTTCTCAAAGGCTGAGGTCCAGCATGGAAGGACCGGGGCTCCGCTGGCTGGGGACATTGATGGTCCTGGCTCCCCTCTTGCACCCCATGTCACCACCATACCTGCACCCCCCTCCCCCCATGTTACCACCATACCTGATTCCCCCCTCCCCCTGTATCACCAACATACCTGCACCCCCCTCTCCCCCCCGTGTCACCACCATACCTGATTTCCCCCTCCCCCCTGTGTCACCAACATACCTGTACCCCCCTCCCCCCCGTGTCACCACCATACCTGCACCCCCCTCTCCCCCCGTGTCACCACCATACCTGCACCCCCCTCTCCCCCCGTGTCACCACCATACCTGCACCCCCCTCTCCCCCCTGTGTCACCACCATACCTGCACCCCCTCTCCCCCCTGTGTCACCACCATACCTGCACCCCCCTCTCCCCCCCTGTGTCACCACCATACCTGCACCCCCCTCTCCCCCCTGTGTCACCACCATACCTGCACCCCCCTCTCCCCCCTGTGTCACCACCATACCTGCACCCCCCTCTCCCCCCTGTGTCACCACCATACCTGCACCCCCCTCTCCCCCCCGTGTCACCACCATACCTGCACCCCCCTCTCCCCCCCCCCGTGTCACCACCATACCTGCACCCCCCTCTCCCCCCCCTGTGTCACCAACATACCTGCACCCCCTTCTCCCCCCTCTGCTGGGGGGACCTTATGTAAGGACAGACTCTGCTGGGGGAACCTGATGGCATCTGGTGGCAGGCGACGTGGCAGGTGACACGCTCAGTGGTCCCACTGATTCTGCATTATGGTGAGTTGAATGATTTCATTTTATATTACAATGTAATAATAGTAATAATGCGCTTCAATCATCCTGACACCATAACAACCATGGAGCCGGGATGATTGAAGTGCTAACACCAGGTATTTGGAGTATCTTTATCTGCTGATGGTTACATAGTTACATAGTTACATAGTAGGTGAGGTTGAAAAAAGACACAAGTCCATCAAGTCCAACCTATGTGTGTGATTATGTGTCAGTATTATATTACATATCCCTGTATATTGCGGTCATTCAGGTGATTATCTAATAGTTTCTTGAAGCTATCAATGCTCCCCGCTGAGACCACCGCCTGTGGAAGGGAATTCCACATCCTTGCCGCTCTTACAGTAAAGAACCCTCTACGTAGTTTAAGGTTAAACCTCTTTTCTTCTAATTGTAATGAGTGGCCACGAGTCTTATTAAACTCTCTTCTGCGAAAAAGTTTTATCCCTATTGTGGGGTCACCAGTACAGTATTTGTAAATTGAAATCATATCCCCTCTCAAGCGTCTCTTCTCCAGAGAGAATAAGTTCAGTGCTCGCAACCTTTCCTCATAACGAAGATCCTCCAGACCCTTTATTAGCTTTGTTGCCCTTCTTTGTACTCGCTCCATTTCCAGTACGTCCCTCCTGAGGACTGGTGCCCAGAACTGGACAGCATACTCCAGGTGCGGCCGGACCAGAGTCTTGTAGAGCGGGAGAATTATCGTTTTATCTCTGCAGTTGATCCCCCTTTTAATGCATGCCAATATTCTGTTTGCTTTATTGGCAGCAGCTTGGCATTGCATGACATTGCTGAGCCTATCGTCCACTAGGACCCCCAGGTCCTTTTCCATCCTAGATTCCCCCAGAGGTTCTCCCCCCAGTGTATAGATTGCATTCATATTTTTGCCACCCAAATGCATTATTTTACATTTTTCTACATTGAACCTTATTTGCCATGTAGTCGCCCACCCCATTAATTTGTTCAGGTCTTTTTGCAAGATTTCCACATCCTGCGGAGAAGTTATTGCCCTGCTTAGCTTGGTATCGTCTGCAAATACAGAGATTGAACTCTTTATCCCATCCTCCAGGTCATTTATGAACAAATTAAATAGGATTGGTCCCAGCACAGAACCCTGGGGAACCCCACTACCCACCCCTGACCATTCTGAGTACTCCCCATTTATCACCACCCTCTGAACACGCCCTTGTAGCCAGTTTTCAATCCATGTACTCACCCTATGGTCCATGCCAACGCACCTTATTTTGTACAGTAAACGTTTATGGGGAACTGTGTCAAATGCTTTTGCAAAATCCAGATACACCACGTCTACGGGCCTTCCTTTATCTAGATGGCAACTCACCTCCTCATAGAAGGTTAATAGATTGGTTTGGCAAGAACGATTCTTCATGAATCCATGCTGATTACTGCTAATGAGATCATTCTTATTACTAAAATCTTGTATATAGTCCCTTATCATCCCCTCCAAGAGTTTACATACTATTGATGTTAGGCTAACTGGTCTGTAATTCCCAGGGATGTTTTTTGGGCCCTTTTTAAATATTGGTGCTACATTGGCTTTTCTCCAATCAGCTGGTACCATTCCAGTCAATAGACTGTCTGTAAAAATTAGGAACAACGGTCTGGCAATCACCTGACTGAGTTCCCTAAGTACCCTCGGATGCAAGCCAACTGGTTAAACTCTGGAATACACATTGCTATTGTAGTGTAGGATCTGGGTCTGCTGTCCCTCCATCCCTCTACCCCCTTTCCCTCTGCATCCCTCATTCATCTCAGACTCTAACCACACCCCATTTTAGCCACGCCCACGTAAGCCACGGCCACTATTTCACGTAAACCACGCCCATTTTTTGCGCGCCACGTTTTTCCCTTTTCCTATGCCACGCCTACTAACGCATGCCCCGCCCCCCAATTTTTAGGCTGACTCCGCCTACAGCCAAAAAAGTGTCCCGAAATTTTTTTTTCCAATGTTGGCAACTATGCTTTTGTGAGATACTGTATCTGATTCTGCGCCTAGGGGGTGCGTGCACCACCAGTGGGCCACTTCTCCTGTGAGTAATCACAGCTGATCTGCAGGTGCTGGGCAATGGATGTCTGCCAGCACTTGCGATTCTCAGGCAGAGACATAGGACAGAGCTCTGCCTGTGTAAACAAGGCAGATTCCATTCCGACAGAGGGAAGGTGATAGATTTTGTGTTCCTGAATAAAATCCATCACCTCCCTTAGTAAAATCAGCACATATAGTACACAAAAACACTGGCTAGGACAACAGTTGACCCTTTGATCACCCTAGATGTTTATTACTTCCAAGCCAGTGTCATTAGTACAGTGAAAGTGCATATTTTTACTGCTGATCACTGCATTAGTGTCACTAGTTCCCACAAAGTGTATAAAAGTGTCAGTGTCCGATTGTCCACCGCAATAGCGCAGTTTCGCCGCCATTACTAGTATAAAAAAAAATAATAATTAAAAATTTCAGTATGAAAACACTATAATTTTTGGCAAACCAATTAATATATGCTTATTGGTATTTTTTTTTACCAAAAACATGTAGCAGAATTTATACTGGCCTAAGTTTTTGAAGAAATTTTATTTATTTTTTGTTGGATATGTTTTATAGCAGAAAGTAAAAGAATATTGGTTCTTTTTCAAAATAGTCTTTTGTTTATAGCATAAAAAATAAAAAATGCAGTGGTGATCAAATACCACCAAAAAAAAGCGCTATTTGTGGAAAAAAATGATATCAATTTAAGTTGGGTACAGGGTTGCATGACCGTGTCATTGGCTCACGCTGCTGTCAATCACAGCCACTGAGCCAATTAGGAGAGAGAGGGGTGGGTCCGAGCAATAGCACTGTGTGTGAATGGACATGCAGAGCCGCAGCTCGGGAACAAGCCTGCTTAGGTGCCCCCATTGCAAGCTGTTTGCTCTGGGGGAACTTGGCAGGAGGGAGGTGCCAGGAGCGCTGGCGGGGGACCAGAGAAGAGGAAAAGATCCTGACTAAGTTTGTAAATTATCCAATACCTCATAAAGGTCATCTGGATAGGATCAATGTACAAACCAAGGCCAAATAGATATTTCAGTTAAATTCAATAACCTCATACAGACTCATTAACTGACCCTATAATGCTCTTTAAGAAGTAGGACACTACCACAATAGGCAAAATGAGATCAATACGTATAGTGGATTAGTGTATTATAGGGTTCATATAAAAGCAATATTGATATGAAACTAATATCATATACCTTAAGCATATTCAATGTACTTGGCATTTTAATAAATATGAAAATTATTTAGAGAAATAATTAAATAATAGAGGGAGACAATGTAGATATAAGCATTTACAGCCATAAAAAGCCCTCCAACATATTAAAATGCAAATTCTCTGCTAGAAAATAAAGGGTGGGTGGATTTGGAGAGGCATCTGAAGTAAGAAGTAAACAAACTGAAGAAGATTTGCATCAAATACATAGTGCCGAAAGGAGCTGGATGTGATGACATTACATGTATAATAATGCACGCTACCTGACACAGCATGCATGGTGACACACATCATCACAGTGACTTGCGTCCATCTGGTAGAGAGGGTATAAATAGTACATAGCCTCCAAGAGACAAGGTATTTGGCTGTTTATGTCTGCAAAATATACTTTACAATTGACTGAGCCACAAAATGCTGAAGTATGTAGGGTTGGGTTATGTGAAGCACTTTAAATATTTGTAGCCCACCCCCACTGGAGAATATAGTCCTATCTTCCCTCTTAGAACACACACAGCCAGGCACATGGCATTTTCATCTGCAGGCTCAGAGAACAGTCTAAGGGTCCTTTTGGGTTTTTATTGAAACAATAAACTGGGATAGGGGAAGGGAGCATGGGATACCCTGAAAACTGTAGAACTGGAGGACTCCTCAATTACTGGCTGTACTACATAAATCTGAATGTCCCACAGGATCTCTATGTTGTTGATGACCTGTACTCCTTCCAGAGTTAAAAAGATACACACAGTCACATTCTTTCAACATTTAGGATCATCTACTCACTTAGCCAGTGAGTAGGATCACTGGTTGTCTCCTGCCAATATCCACCAGGCTCTTCCCAGTGAAGGAGCTGTAGACTCACACCTCCATAAGACAGCTGGACTCTTTCACACAACTTCCACCTGGCTCTCTCCAGTGAGCTTCCTCCAACCCAACATGATCCCTGGACACAGATCTATGAATAGGCCCCCCAGCTAAATCTAGCTGGGACCTTGGTGTTTTCCTCAAGGCTTCCTCCAGGATCCTGCACCAGGGGAACAGAGTCCCTGCACAGGACTAGATCCAGGAACACTGCACTTGATGTTCAGTCCTCAGACTATTTTTGGGCTTTCTCCCAACCTTCTGGGCACACATCCCCAGGGATTGTCTGAAGTCCCATAAATATTTAGGCTGTCTGCTCTGTTCTTCCTCCCACTATACTTCTAGAATCTTTTAGAAGACCGGGGGAAGTAACAGAACAGCAGCCTGTGAAACACCAAGCAGCCCTGAATAATCAACTCCACTAATTAGAGAGGAGCCAGACTAAATTTACCTAGCAGCCTGCTTTATACTAGAAGGGTGCTACATATTTATTATGGTAGAAGGTGTGCAATAACGGTTTGAAATAAGAAAAAAACAGCCATTTGTTTGAATTACCTGGCAGTCAGCTAGAGCAGAAGTAGGTCCCTTAGTAAATAATAGGAGCAATTTTCAAAGGAGATCAGGAACTCTGATAAAGAGTATCTACAGGGATGATATTTATTTGCTCTATGGGTTTGGAAAAAGTTAGAATAGCTCAGATCCAGATTTAAATAAAGGGAGAGGCTGTGTGTCTGCCAGAAATAAGAAAATATTATTGCACAGTTGCCATCAAAGGTTGGCACACAGAGAGGTATATGAGATGAAGATGAGTCATACATGGACAATGTATTTGCACACTAATGCCCTGTACACATGGTCGGATTTTCCGATAGAAAATGTTCAATGGGAGCTTGGGACCGTGTGTAGACTCCATCGGACATTTTTCATCGCAATTTACGTCACACAAAATTTGAGATCTGGATCTCAAATTTTCCGACAACAAAATCCTTTGTCGTAAATTCCGATCGTGTGTACACAATTCCGACGCACAAAGTTCCACGCATGCTCGGAATCAAGCAGAAGAGCCGCACTGGCTATTGAACTTCATTTTTCTCGGCTCGTCGTACGTGTTGTACGTCACCGCGTTCTTGAGGTTCGGAATTTCCAACAAGATTTGTGTGACCGTGTGTATGCAAGACAAGTTTGAGCCAACATCCGTCAGAAAAAATCCATGGATTTTGTTGTCGGAATGTCCGATCGTGTGTACGGGGCATAATATGTAGCCCACCACCTGACAACTTACAGTAATGTAGCGCAATACAGCAGTATGTACAGCACTGCAAAGCACTGTGTAGCACAACTGCAAACTGTCAGCTTTCCCTATCTATTTTAACACACACCAATAAAAAGCTGCTTTTTTATATGGAGTTCAAAGGCCAGAAAGTGCATTAATGACAGTTGGTTGCTATGGCAGTGGACAGCTGCTATAGTTTACTAGATCGGCAAACCACAAAAAAAACCTGGGTTTGCCTCTAACTTAGTTAACCATTTAACCATCTATTAACCTCACTCTGAAGCTAATCCCTGCTCCAAATCACTCCCTGACAGCTCTATATATTAATGGCACTGTTATTCTCTGTACCCTAACTCACGTGTGTTGTTTCAGACTCACACTTGACGAAGCCTTCTTTTTCATACCCCATATCTAAAATTTCTGTTTTTGCCCCCTCACTTTGACTTGCCCAAATGTTTTGAAATACACCTGTAACACTATCCTTGCAGGAGCAGCTATTAGTTTTGGGTCCTCTGAACTCTATAGCCCTAGGCACTTGTCTGGTAACTCAAAGAGGATGTACAGGTTGGACTTGATGGACGTGTGTCTTTTTTCAATCTCACCAACTATGTAACTATGTATGTAACTATGTAACTATGTACAAAGATTGCACACACCAACCTTTTTGGAAAATAAGCAGACTTTATTGGCAGACCAAAATTATAATATTACAAAGCAGATCGGTATGTCAGTGTCAACGCATGTAAACAGTACAACACAAATACAATACAATAAACTCAGATTCCTTTTAGGGCCAAACTCAGCATGTACTGCAGTATTAAAAGAGTAAACAGTAGCTCTCCGAATGACAGAATACACCCCAAGTGACAAACACAAACAGGGGTAATTACAAACAGGGGTGATTACAAACAGGGGTCCTATGCCCAGTTTCTCCAGGCTGCCATAACTGCATTTGGGTTGTGCAGGACAAGCAGATGTTCAGATGTTGGACCACCCCATGCATCTTTCTATCCTTGGAAAGGGGGATTGGGAGTCAAGACATTAATTTCTTCCAATGGCTTGGAAGGCGCTCATGATGGATACCAGCTTGTCGAACAAGCTAAGAAGAGAATCCTCAAAACACCAATATTTCAGGAAACCTGGTTGGATAGGAATCCAAACTTTCCATTAACATTCTAAAATTCAGGGTCAGTTTTCTGTCCCCTTAGGATTGGACTCTTCAGCTGCATCTGGATGTTGTGCAGTGCAAGAGAAGTGGACATGATTCTGGATTGTGCAGAATGGATATATTCTGGCCTGACTGCTGTACACAGTGTAATGTTGTCAGGTGAACCTCCTCAGCCTTCATTGGCTGGACTGGGGAGAGTGGTTCCTTCCCCCCTGAGTTGTTTCAGGACCTCTGTTGGAGATGCTGGACATGTACCTTCTAATGTCTAGGTTCTATCCCAAACTAGATACCTTTGTCACCAGGTCTAGGGTCTAGATCCTAGGTTTTTTCTTACTTTTTTCAGTCCTAGGAAGTTGATTTTTCACAAATTATACCATGGAAACTGGTCAGCTTTCTTTGCTTGGTGCAAACAAAGGAACTTCCAAACTATGAAACAAGAGAATCTGGATGCCGCACACTGGATAAAGTTGAAAATTCTTCTTTATTATAAAATCAGGATCATCAAAGATACAGGACAATCAGGCAGATGGTACAGACACAGCTGACGCGTTTCGCACTCTAATTTGAGTGCTTACTCATAGCTATGAGTAAGCACTCAAATTAGAGTGCGAAACGAGTCAGCTGTGTCTGTACCATCTGCCTGATTGTCCTGTATCTTTGATGATCCTGATTTTATAATAAAGAAGAATTTTCAACTTTATCCAGTGTGCGGCATCCAGATTCTCTTGTTTCAAATCTTGCCTCAATTTGCATTTAGCCAGCACCTGGGACTCCCCTCCTCTGAAGGATCTACGTAACACACACCTGGGAGCAAGTCTACCTGAGCGGTGAATCACCTTCCCTGAACTTCCAAACTAGACGGAAATCCATATGATGAACCCATGCCTTGCTCTAGTCTGGTCTGGATTTGCATTTGACCTTGAGCACCTTCAAGGTGTAAATATCTACCTTGGCTATTCTTTTCTACAACCACTGGCATCTCACTCTTTGGTAAAGGCTTTTGTGTAGTGGGACGCTCATATATATCTCCCCTCGGTTCTCTGGTGTGGTGATTCCATGAGATCATAAACTGTTTTGTATTGGCCCTTTAGGGGCCATCTTGTGACCCTATCAGGTATAGCCCCTTAGCTGACCGTATGCATAAGATTGATTTCCATTTCGCACTTACCTCTGCGGGAGCTAGTTGCCTTTTTATGTAACTAATCATTCTTGAAGTTGCTCAGGTAAAAGGTTGTTTTGAGGCCTCAAAAAGTAAAGTCCCATCTCTGACTTTTACCTATAGGTAAGCCTATAATACGGCTTACCTATAGGTACTGTAAATATCTCCTAAAACATCACAGTTTAGGAGATATTTACTGTTCATGCAGCCGCTGACGTCACCGGCGCATGCACGCTGAAGGAATGGCCAGCGTCCACGCACATGCACGGGGGGTGACGTCATCTCGGCTCAAGCCACTCACACAGCCAGAGTCTGCAAACCCGGAAGGAAAACCGGCTAAAGATGGAAGCCCTCTTAGCGGTGACAGCACGGCGCTGGATGGCTTCGTTTTCAGGTAAGTTTCACATAATGTGCTAGTATCCGATGCATACTAACACATTATGGCTTTATCTTGCAAAAAAATAATAATAATTAAACACACACACAGCTTTAAGCCAGGTACACATGGGCCAATTGTTAGATGGTATTGGCCAGTTCAATAGAAACCAGCTAACATTAAGCCCAGGTGTACTGCAGCCGGTCCGACAGAAGCCGGCCATTCAGCTGGCTTCCGTTAAAGGAGCATGACCGAAAAAGGTCTGCCGACCGACTCCCAATCAGCACCAATGACTGAGAGCACTGACTGGAGTGTTCTATCAGAACTCAATAAAACAGCAGAGGAGATCGCTGTACTAACATTGAATTGCTAGTACAGCGGCTCCGACCTGAGCTGTCAGTTTGTTTGTTTTTTGTTCAGCTTGCCGGGTTGAATGAAAACAAACTAGCAGTGTGTACTAGGCTTTACTTTTGCCTAGGTGGTCTCTTTTTTCCATCTCATTAGGACAATGTCCTTCCATTTGTCTATCCTGCTAAGAAATGTCCAGATACGTTTTCTCGCCACTGTTTGGACATGGTTCCTGCTGTGAGAGTTTACCTCACAGAACAAATTCCTTTTGGTCACTTCTCACGGGTTTCCTGCTTCTTATTCTACTAGAGTCAAATGGATTAGACAAGTCTGCCTTCAAGCCTATGCATTGAGGCTAAAGGGTTCTACCCTCTCCTGTTAACACCCTCTCTACCAGCTTCATAAATGTCTCTTAAATGTCTCTTGAAAGGCTCATATAAATAAGGACCTTTTTGTGACAGATGGACATTTTTTCATCCTAACAATGCAACTATGCAACTACAGCATATGTAATTCATTTGTAGGACATGTATTTGAAAATCATTATTATTTAATTGTATAGTACAGTACAAACAGTACTTGCATATTTCCTTGTTTTCATTATTTTATACTCTCATATGCAAATGAAAAGATCAAAAAGCCATTTGCGAAGATTTTGTTAAAAAAATTAGCACTTCTGTTATTGAAGGAAATTTTTATAGAAATACATTATCTTGAAGGCATTTGTAATAAAGTTTCAGTAAGCAAATTATTCCATTAAAATACTTGAGTAACAAAGGTGAATATTGCTTGTTTAATATATCTGTCTTGTGCAGAGAAATATTTTAACTTTGACATATCCAAGATTATAATGGGCACAATAGATGTAGAAAATAAAACTCTGGTAACATGAATTCTCAAAGCTCAGGTTTTTAATAACCACAGTTAATGTCATCTTGATCAGATCAATCTATATAAAAGCATTTGATTTAGAGTTTGCTCCTTAAGCATAGCTTAATGCTTAGATCACTGTATCAATTGAATCATTTGCTATTCTATCATTTTTTTTAGATTTACAGTAGACAGTTTCCAGTATAGCTCCAGGCAAGACTCTAGAAATTGCTGTAGCTTTTCCCTTCAGATGGATCCAAGGTGCTATGGGTTTTTATCGAAATGTAACAGTGATCAAGGAGTATGTCAAATAATACTGAAACAAATGACAACATATCATGTATTTTTTTTACTTTTGCCTTTTTATCTTACTTGATACTAAGAATACTTTTTTTTGCAGGAAGGTAAGTAAAGCAATATGGAAAACAAGTCTGTTTTTGTGTAGTTAAATAACAACAGTAAAAAAGTATAATAATCTTGGTAAAGGACTCATTTTTAGCTGGATGCATTTTATACTTACTGGAGTAGTCTGTAAAGTCCCACTAAAGAAGACTTTTTACCCATAAGAATCACTGTGAACCCTCACTTGGAGGGGAGGTTGGGGGGCTTAGCTCTTAAAGTTGAACTGCGCTGCATCTAAGCACCACAAACCAAAAATGCCATATAATTCATTTTTTATATTCAAAGCAAACTCCTCCATCCACGTCTCTATGCTTTATTTAGCTGAGAAATCATTTTGAAAAACACTTCCCCCATTTCTGGCAGTGGCCATCTTGAGTAAGGGCAGATGATTCTTGTAGCATTTATTTCCTTGAATCCATCTGCCCTTAGCTCAGGTATGGGCTGAGCTGAGAACCCTGCCTCCCCTCCTGAAGACTCCTGGAATGCATGATATCATTTGCCTAGGCATGGAAACTAGGAAGTAACTGAAGAAATACAAAGAAAAAGTTTCAAACAAATAAATATGGCATACCTTCCTATCTATTTACTAATGCTAGCAGCATAAGGATTAGAAATAGTCTGATCCAATGTTGATTGGGAGAGTGAAGTTCCACTTTAAGTAAGGGAAGTCAGGTTCCTATAACAAAGGGAACAGAGTTTCAGAGAGAAAAACAACAGAGGTTTATACAGTATACTTATTTTGGTAACAAATACTTTTAAGCATTTAAAGTGACTGACATATTTATGTTTAGCTGTCATTATTGGAGGCACTGTAGTTAGCAAATCCTGCTATTAAAGTAATATTAAAGTCATGTTTTTTTTTTTTTTTGTGTTTAAAAATAACAAACATGTTATCCTTACCTGTTCTGTACAGTATTTTTGCAGAGAAGCCTGAGTCCTCTTCTTCTCGGCTCCCTCTTCTGTGCTCCCGGCCACTTTCTCCTGCCGAGTGCGCCTACAGCAGGAAGATTGCTTGTGTCCATTCAGACGGGGAGCCCCGGCTCTGCCCATACTCTCTTCTCATTGTCTCACTGAGTTTGATTGACAGCAGTGAGAGCCAATGGCACCCACTGCTGTGTCTCAGCTAAGCAGGAGGGAGAGTCCCGCACAGCTGAGGCTCTTGTTCAACATTGCTGGATTGAGATGGGGCTCAGGTAAGTATGGGGGGCTGAGGGGGGCTTCTGCACACAGAAGGTTTTTTATCTTAATGCATAGAATGCATTAAGATAAAAATGCCTTCTACCTTTAGAACCACATTAACCACTTCAGCCCCAGAAGATTTGGCTGTTCAATGACCAAGCCATTTTTTGCGATACGGCACTGCGTCGCTTTAACTGACAATTGCGCAGTCGTGTGACGCTGTACCCAAACAAAATTGACGTCCTTTTTTTCCCACAAATAGAGCTTTCTTTTGGGGGTATTTGATCAACTCTGCATTTTTTATTTTGTGCGCTATAAACAAAAAATATTTTTTACTTTTTGCTATAATAAATATCCCTATTTTTTTTTTAAAAAAGCAAATTTTTTCCCTCACTTTAGGCCGATATGTATTCTTCTACATATTTTTTGGTAATAAAGATCGCAATAAGCGTATATTGATTGGTTTGCGCAAACATATACATATACAGCTATGAGTACTAAAAGAATGCACTGATTACTGTGTAAATGTCACTGGCAGGGAAGAGGTTAACACTAGGGTGCGATCAAGGGGTTAACTGTGTTCCCTAACTGTTGGGGGAAGGGACTGACTAGAGGAGATGACAGATCGTTGTTCCTAGCTAGTAGGAACACACAATCTGTGTCTCCTCTCCACACAGAACAGGGATTTGTTCAGCACCCCCACAGTGCAGCGAGCGCACGCGCCTGCTATCCCCGCCTAAAGGGCCAACATACAGCTACGACATTTCGCGGGAACGTGCCGACCTGCCGCCGTATAATGACGGCGGCTGGTCGGCAAGCGGTTAAATAACACAAATCACTGGCCATCACAGCAGGCAAGCAGGCTGGTTAAACCTACTTGGCCCCTTCATACATGCTGTTTGTAGAGTATTATGCCACGTACACACGGTCAGACTTTTGGACTGGACTTGTCTGACGGACGCCGACGGACCAAATCCGGCGAACAATCCGATCCTGTGTGGGCTTCACCGGACCTTCAGCGGACTTTTCCAGTCGCAAATCTGACGGACTTTAGATTTGGAACATGCTTCAAATCTTTACGTCGTAACTCCGCCGGACCCAGAAATCCGCTCGTCTGTATGCTAGTCCGAAGGACAAAAACCGACGCTAGGGCAGCTATTGGCTACTGGCTATCAACTTCCTTATTTTAGTCCGGTGTACGTCATCACGTACGAATCCGTCGGACTTTGGTGTGATCGTGTGTAGGCAAGTCCGGTTGTTAGAAAGTCAGTTGAAAGTCCGCCAAAAATCCGTCGAAAGTCTGTCGAAAGAACAAATAAGGAAAATACCTGTACAGTGATGTCAAAACACCAGAGGATTTATTGAACACTATTAACATACATCGGTAGTGGTGTGGGAGTGACTTGTTTCACACTCTAGTGTCTAATTATATGGGCCCTATAATTAAGTACAATGGTGTAAAAAGGGGCAAGGCGCTCTACTATGAATGCTGATGTGTGCTATTAACTTTGAATAAATCCGTGTTTGGATATCACTCTGCGAGTCTTTTCTTTTTTTCAAATGGGGCATTTCCAGCTGGGAAAAGTCATCTGGCAGTGTACTAGACAATGGAAGGGTGTCTTTATACAGAGAAAAGTGACAAGTTCACTTTATTGCCAGCTCTTGCAGCTGCCTATATGTATCTCTCTTTGGCTCCCCTTTCTCTCCATTCAGCCTAGGGAGCCAAGGCTCAGTAATGATCCACATTTGAGCAAGGTCCTACCAAAAAAACCAGCATTTGTATATAGGAGAGCAAGGAGGATCAGGGACAAAATAGTAAAGAATGTACCAGATCCCCCTAAAAAAATGTCAACTTTTTTTGAGCAGGAGGGTTTCTTTAGATGTGGGAAATGCAAGGCGTGCAAGTCTACCAATAAAAGAGACAGAAAGACAATGAACTTCAGATCAAGTAGCAACAAGCAAACCTACAAAATTGATAAACTTATAACATGTGCTAGTACACATGTTACCTACGTATTGGAGTGCAGTTGTGGGCTGCAATACGTGGGCAGAACAACCAGAGCCCTATCGGTGAGAGTAGGAGAACACGTTAGAAATATCAAAAAAGGATTCAAACACCACAGTGTATCCAAACACTTTAGGGATGTACATGGTAGGAACCCCCAACATTTAAAATTCTATGGAATAGATAGAATAGAAAAAGATTGGAGAAACACTAACATGAAAAGGGAGGTATCAAGAAATGAAATCCATTGGATATTCAAAATGGACACTATGAGGCCAAAAGGGTTGAACGTGGAACTCGACATCAACTGCTATCTGGAAAATTATTAATTAGCACAGTAATAATTTTTCTAAATTTTTTTAATTCTATTATGTTTATTAATTTAAATTTTATTTTTTATTTTTTATTTGTTTAATATATTTTTTTATTTTATTTTATTTTTTATTTATTTTTTATTTATTTTTTATTTCATTTCTTTCATTTTCTTCATTTTTTTCATTTTTTCATTTTTTATTTTATTTTTTCCATTTTTTCACCCTTTTTCATTTTTTTCATTTTTTCATTTTTTCATTTTTTTCATTTTTTCATTTTTTCATTTTTTTTCATTTTTTTTTTCATTTTTCATATTTTTTTTAAATTTTTTTGCTTATCCAGTAGTATATTCTTTTATTTTATTTATGTTAATTTATAGTTTCATTTGTATTTTTATTATTATCTTTATTTTATTTTTATTTAAATTTATAATAGGGATGCACAGAACCAATATGAACGTAACACAATAAAACAGGGGTTATACATACAAATGCATTTTCTTAGAATTGTTTTGGATTCTTTTTGGGAATTTTTTCAAAAAAGAATGGATATCTTTGCTGTCCCATATTTATATGGATGGACGGCTAGGGCGGAATGGGTAATATGCATAATAGAGTTGGAAAATGTGTAATATGTTTGAGACATTGTAAAAGCCTCTCTAGCAGATATAGATGGGTCAGTATTCATAAATATTTAGATATAAATTAAGAAAACGTAAAGGGGAAATAGCTATACAAGTGTAGGATATGCAAAAAGGGAAAAGCCCTTAGTCAAAATGGCGATAATAGAAAGGAAGTCACAGATGGGAATATTACCTTAGTCAAAATGGCGGAATACATACTTCCGGCCATATATAGTATAAATAGAGCGTGCACCAATCAAACGGCAGCTTCCTGATGACGCATTTGATGATGCGAAACGCGTAGAGGCTGCTGGGAGAATTTTTTGCATCACGTGACCGGACGAGAACGGGAACGAGGCTTGGAGCGCAAGCCGAGCGTGGAGGCCGCATATTATCACCAGGCGGACCATGCTAACAGCCACCTACCCGTCCGTAACTGCAGGATAAGCTTCGTGCCGGCTCGAGGGCACTTTTTAATGTGAGTGATTATTTTATCCTTTGAATTTTAAAATAAATGGTTCAAACATATTGCGCTATGATCGCCTTTTGTCCCTATGCTTTCCTATGAGGAGCATTAGAACCCAAGTTTTAGCCGGTGAGAAGTGGTGCCTAGGTGGAGTGGTTATCCCTTGAATGAACCAAAGGCGTACCTCTAGTGAAGTATCTGGTGAGTGGCCAATCTGAATGGTGGAGGGTCCCACTCAGTCACATTTGAATATTGAAGCAACATAGGAGCACGCCAGTCACATTAATGGTTACAAGATTTTGCAGCACGTTTGAAGGACTTTTCGTTTTATGTACATGTATTAATGGTTATATGATTTATTGATCTAAAATTTTAAAATGTATGCACATGAAATATTTATGAATATTAGTTGATAAGCATTGCAGGTGGTGGTAAATTACGGGAGTAGCGCATTCACATATACCAACTAGCATTTCTTACCCATCTAAGTGAAGGGCTTTTTTGAATGCAGCATCCCTAACATTTAGTATGTAATATTGTTTGAGGAATCAAGGGTTGTTTTGCGCCGGTGACACGCACATAGATATTCACGGTTATATATTTAATATTAATTTATTTTCACGGGCAGCATAACATGGAGGTTTTTTCATTTCTGGCGAATCGCAAGCTAGATCTGGGGGAACTTTTCCAAAATTATGATAACACCACGGCACTGAATTTAGAACAAAGTTTTAAACACTTGAAAAATGCTATGGACAAACAAATTAGAATATGGTGGGATATCAACACACTAGATCAATACAGAGAGGCCAAAATCACCCCAAGGAGGCTCAGATGGGATCTAGGCCCCAATGACGGTATAATAGATGAAAACCTATCAAGGACTTGGTTTGATTTTTTTAATAGTTGTGAAAACAAATTGTTAGACATGATTATCGAGAGAAGAAGAATCAAACTAAAAAAGGTAGAATCCACCATTGGTACAATTAAGGATAACATGTTACCACATGTGGAAACAAATGAGTATAAAATTAGAGCGGCTAAATTACAGGAATTTCTGGCAAAACTGGACAATGAAGTAAAAAATAAAAAGGTTAAAAAATATCAAAGGGACAAAAAAGATTATTTAGAGGGAAAAGTGTACAGGTGGCAGGAGGAGGAAATGCCCACCAACTCTGCAAACACGTCCCTTGATGAGGAGGCTAATATCGGGGAGGTGAACGCAGATGTAGGAACGAATAGAATACCAGGTACCCCCATCGCCAATTTGACAAGAAAAGATACTAGAGTAACAGTACAGACCCCAAGTGATAACCAGAAGAAGGTAAACACCCAGAAACCCAACCAAGGGAACAACAACACTTATGCGGCCCCCTACCAGCCCCCAATGGAACAATATCCCAGACCTTGGAGGGGGGGCTATAGAGGAAGGGGTAGGGGGTATTACAATTACGGCCCAAACTACGGTCCACCTATGTGGCAGGGGGAATGGCGGGATTGGAGGGAGCCCTACAAACCACCCATGCCAGTATTCCAAACCAGCAGGGGGGGCTGGAACAGGAACCCCCAGGAAACTGGAGGCAGTGCAAACCAAAGAGAAAAAGAGGCTGTAGAGGGGGAGGCAAAAAGAAAAAGAGTAAATTAGGGGAGGGAATCTTCAATTTAACAGACATAACATTTACCCATGAGGAACTGTTAGTACTAGATAGAGGCATCAAATATGCACCTAGTGCAACTTTTAACCAATTCGAAGCATTCATTGACTTGCAAAAGTTTATTCGGAAATTAAATCTAAAAAAATATTATTTAGAGAAAGGAGAACCCCAATACCAACCTAATGAAACAGAGTACACACATAGTCAGTTGAGGAACAGGTCCACGTTCAACCCTAGGTCGAACACCAACCAACACATTGAAGTGTTTAAGAGGATAGTAGAGAAGGAAATGAGAAACATTAAACCGGTAAAGTGCAATAAAGACAGAATATGGCAAAGCCTGAAGAAATTAGAAAAAAGAAAAAACATAGTAATTCGACCAGCGGACAAGGGGGGAGGGGTAGTGATCCTAACCAAACAGGACTACTACACAGAATTGGAGAGACTAGTTAAAGACATAAGTACATATCAACCCCTGAAAAAGAATCCCAACAGAGAACTAAAAAAGAAACTGAAAGAGTACCTAAATAAGGGCATAGCAGATAAAATTATAAATAAGAAAGAAGGTAGGTATTTGCTGACAGAAGCACCAAGGATACCAGTAATATACCAGGTTCCTAAAATCCATAAGAATAAAACTAAACCACCAGGAAGGCCTATAATCAGCGGTATAGAATCAGTCTACTCTAGATTGGGAGAATATTTGGATATATTCCTCCAGCCAATAGCGGGAGAGGGCAAGGCATTCCTCAAGGATAGTAAGGATGTAATCAATAACTTAAAGGATCTACAGGTGGACGACTCCACGCTATTGGTAACAATGGATGTGGAGTCGTTGTACACCAACATAAAACAAACGGACGCCTTGGCAGCTGTAGCATGGGGAATGAAGAACCTATCAGATCTAAAATTAAAACAAAGGAGGTTCATACTGGAGGGATTAAGGATGGCCATGGGGAATAATTTCTTCTGGCACAACCACAACTACTACAGACAGATAAAGGGAGTAGGGATGGGTAACAAGTATGCACCGAGTGTGGCCAACATCTTCCTCAGTAAATGGGAGGAGGAAGAGATCTTTGGGAGATGCTGGCCACACCTGCTGTTATACAAACGCTTCATTGATGACATTTTGATAGTGTGGAAGGGCAGCCAAGAACAACTGGAAGCATTTATCCAACATATTGGCTATAACAAATATGATATCAAATTCACAGCCACAGTACACCAACAAAAAATAAATTTTCTGGACCTAGAAATTTATAAGAACAAAAATAAACTTGGGACTAGGACACACTTCAAAGAAACGGATCGGAACGGTTATATACCGATGGGGAGCTGTCACCACCCCCACTGGAAAAAAGCAATCCCAAAAAGCCAGTTTATTAGGATAAGACGAAATTGTGACCAAATAGAGGACTATTTTCAGCAAACTGACATACTAATTAAGAGATTCACAGACAAGGGTTACAAAAGAGATACACTGGAGGAAACACGTCTAAAAATAGCCAATATGGATAGAGAGCTAACACTAACCAATAAAACTAGAAATCATAATCAGATAGATAAAGTGCCATTTATAACAGCATTTAATAAACAATATAAAACACTAGAAAAGATCATAACAAAACATTGGCCCATAATCAGTAATGATCCACATTTGAGCAAGGTCCTACCAAAAAAACCAGCATTTGTATATAGGAGAGCAAGGAGGATCAGGGACAAAATAGTAAAGAATGTACCAGATCCCCCTAAAAAAATGTCAACTTTTTTTGAGCAGGAGGGTTTCTTTAGATGTGGGAAATGCAAGGCGTGCAAGTCTACCAATAAAAGAGACAGAAAGACAATGAACTTCAGATCAAGTAGCAACAAGCAAACCTACAAAATTGATAAACTTATAACATGTGCTAGTACACATGTTACCTACGTATTGGAGTGCAGTTGTGGGCTGCAATACGTGGGCAGAACAACCAGAGCCCTATCGGTGAGAGTAGGAGAACACGTTAGAAATATCAAAAAAGGATTCAAACACCACAGTGTATCCAAACACTTTAGGGATGTACATGGTAGGAACCCCCAACATTTAAAATTCTATGGAATAGATAGAATAGAAAAAGATTGGAGAAACACTAACATGAAAAGGGAGGTATCAAGAAATGAAACCCATTGGATATTCAAAATGGACACTATGAGGCCAAAAGGGTTGAACGTGGAACTCGACATCAACTGCTATCTGGAAAATTATTAATTAGCACAGTAATAATTTTTCTAAATTTTTTTAATTCTATTATGTTTATTAATTTCAATTTTATTTTTTATTTTTTATTTGTTTAATATATTTTATTTTTATTTTATTTTATTTTTTATTTATTTTTTATTTATTTTTTATTTCATTTCTTTCATTTTCTTCATTTTTTCATTTTTTCATTTTTTTTCATTTTTTTTTCATTTTTTCATTTTTTATTTTATTTTTTCCATTTTTTCACCCTTTTTCATTTTTTTCTTTTTTTCATTTTTTCATTTTTTTCTTTTTTTCATTTTTTTTCATTTTTCATATTTTTTTTAAATTTTTTTGCTTATCCAGTAGTATATTCTTTTATTTTATTTATGTTAATTTATAGTTTCATTTGTATTTTTATTATTATCTTTATTTTATTTTTATTTAAATTTATAATAGGGATGCACAGAACCAATATGAACGTAACACAATAAAACAGGGGTTATACATACAAATGCATTTTCTTAGAATTGTTTTGGATTCTTTTTGGGAATTTTTTCAAAAAAGAATGGATATCTTTGCTGTCCCATATTTATATGGATGGACGGCTAGGGCGGAATGGGTAATATGCATAATAGAGTTGGAAAATGTGTAATATGTTTGAGACATTGTAAAAGCCTCTCCAGCAGATATAGATGGGTCAGTATTCATAAATATTTAGATATAAATTAAGAAAACGTAAAGGGGAAATAGCTATACAAGTGTAGGATATGCAAAAAGGGAAAAGCCCTTAGTCAAAATGGCGATAATAGAAAGGAAGTCACAGATGGGAATATTACCTTAGTCAAAATGGCGGAATACATACTTCCGGCCATATATAGTATAAATAGAGCGTGCACCAATCAAACGGCAGCTTCCTGATGACGCATTTGATGATGCGAAACGCGTAGAGGCTGCTGGGAGAATTTTTTGCATCGCGTGACCGGACGAGAACGGGAACGAGGCTTGGAGCGCAAGCCGAGCGTGGAGGCCGCATATTATCACCAGGCGGACTATGCTAACAGCCACCTACCCGTCCGTAACTGCTGGATAAGCTTCGTGCCGGCTCGAGGGCACTTTTTAATGTGAGTGATTATTTTATCCTTTGAATTTTAAAATAAATGGTTCAAACATATTGCGCTATGATTGCCTTTTGTCCCTATGCTTTCCTATGAGGAGCATTAGAACCCAAGTTTTAGCCGGTGAGAAGTGGTGCCTAGGTGGAGTGGTTATCCCTTGAATGAACCAAAGGTGTACCTCTAGTAAAGTATCTGGTGAGTGGCCAATCTGAATGGTGGAGGGTCCCACTCAGTCACATATGAATATTGAAGCAACATAGGAGCACGCCAGTCACATTAATGGTTACAAGATTTTGCAGCACGTTTGAAGGACTTTTCGTTTTATGTACATGTATTAATGGTTATATGATTTATTGATCTAAAATTTTAAAATTTATGCACATGAAATATTTATGAATATTAGTTGATAAGCATTGCAGGTGGTGGTAAATTACGGGAGTAGCGCATTCACATATACCAACTAGCATTTCTTACCCATCTAAGTGAAGGGCTTTTTTGAATGCAGCATCCCTAACATTTAGTATGTAATATTGTTTGAGGAATCAAGGGTTGTTTTGCGCCGGTGACACGCACATAGATATTCACGGTTAAATAACACAAATCACTGGCCATCACAGCAGGCAAGCAGGCTGGTTAAACCTACTTGGCCCCTTCATACCTGCTGTTTGTAGAGTATTATGCCACGTACACACGGTCAGACTTTTCGACTGGACTTGTCTGACGGACGCCGACGGACCAAATCCGGCGAACAATCCGATCCTGTGTGGGCTTCACCGGACCTTCAGCGGACTTTTCCAGTCGCAAATCTGACGGACTTTAGATTTGGAACATGCTTCAAATCTTTACGTCGTAACTCTGCCGGACCCAGAAATCCGCTCGTCTGTATGCTAGTCCGAAGGACAAAAACCGACGCTAGGGCAGCTATTGGCTACTGGCTATCAACTTCCTTATTTTAGTCCGGTGTACGTCATCACGTACGAATCCGTCGGACTTTGGTGTGATCGTGTGTAGGCAAGTCCGGTTGTTAGAAAGTCAGTTGAAAGTCCGCCAAAAATCCGTCGAAAGTCTGTCGAAAGAACAAATAAGGAAAATACCTGTACAGTGATGTCAAAACACCAGAGGATTTATTGAACACTATTAACATACATCGGTAGTGGTGTGGGAGTGACTTGTTTCACACTCTAGTGTCTAATTATATGGGCCCTATAATTAAGTACAATGGTGTAAAAAGGGGCAAGGCGCTCTACTATGAATGCTGATGTGTGCTATTAACTTTGAATAAATCCGTGTTTGGATATCACTCTGCGAGTCTTTTCTTTTTTTCAAATGGGGCATTTCCAGCTGGGAAAAGTCATCTGGCAGTGTACTAGACAATGGAAGGGTGTCTTTATACAGAGAAAAGTGACAAGTTCACTTTATTGCCAGCTCTTGCAGCTGCCTATATGTATCTCTCTTTGGCTCCCCTTTCTCTCCATTCAGCCTAGGGAGCCAAGTTGTGTAGTTTGTACTTCCGGGTATGGGTAAACATATAACTCACACCCATGACAATAGTGGCTCATCTTGGAACTTACACAGTGGTTCCTCTTATTACTCCTATGGGAAAACAGCAACAAGGGAATAAAGCAGCTGCAAGTGGCAGCTCATTAGTGAACCTGTTTCTTTTGCCCAATTCCTGCTAAATATTTTTCAAACCATTAGTTGGAGTATCGAACCGTTTTCAACTTTTTATTGCTGTCTGTTTTCCAATTTAGGAGATTTTCTCTTACTTCCTATGCAATTGATCATTGTTAAAGAAGAAGTAAACTCCCTCTGCAAACTTTTACCTATAGGTAAGCCTATAATAAGGCTTATCTATAGGTATTAAAAATATCTCCTAAACCTGTACAGTTTAGGAGATATCTCCAGTGCATGCAGCCAGTGACATCACTAGCACATATTCTGTGAAGGAACGGCCCATGGGTGCCGTTCCTTTCGAACCCGCGCAGTCAACGGCGGCGCATGTCATCGCGGCTCTGGCCAATCACAGCGCCAGAGCCCGCAAACCTGGAAGAAGCTCCGGGAAAGATGACGACCGTGACAGTGGTGTGCGGGGACCAATGCGACAACTTTGTTTTAAAGAGGAATTTCAGTCTGTTCACATAATTTGTAAGAAAACATCTTTGCCATTATGAAGCTTCCCTCCAACCACTTTGCATGTAATTTTATATATACTCAGTGGCGGCCCGTGCACTGTGGGCACATGGGCGCCGCCCCTCCATCCATGCGCCTGGCCCCTTTCAGGAGGCCGGACGCATGGATTCCTATGGCGGGGACGGGAGGGGCTGCTACCTGCCTGCGGTAAGTGCCAGGGGGGTCTGTCAGAGCCACACGCGCGCGTGGGGGGGTTGGGGGTGCTGCCAGAGCCGCAAGTCCCACGAGTGGGGGGGGATCAGTGAGCACAGTGGCTGCATAAACTGGGCACAAGTGGCTGCATATACTGGCCACAAGTGGCTGCATATACTGGGTATAAGTGGCAGCATTTGATGGGCACAAGTGGCTGTATATACTGGGCACAAGTGGCTGCATTTGATGAGCACAAGTGGCTGCATTTGATGGGCACAAGTGGCTGCATTTGATGGGCACAAGTGGTTGCATAAACTGGGCACAAGTGGCTGCATATACTGGGCACAAGTGGCTGCATTTGATGGGCACAAGTGGCTGCATTTGATGGGCACAAGTGGCTGCATATACTGGACACAAGTGGCTGCATTTGATGGGCACAAGTGACTGCATATACTGCGCACAAGTGGCTGCATTTGATGGGCACAAGTGGCTGCATTTGATGGGCACAAGTGGCTGCATTTGACAGGCACAAGTGGCTGCATATACTGGGCACAAGTGGCTGCATTTGACAGGCACAATAGGGCTGCATTTCATGGGCACAAGTCGCTGCATATACTGGGCACAATATATATACTGGGCACATATACTGGGCAGTGGCTGCATAAGCTCGGCACAGTGGCTGCATATGATGGGCACAGTGGCAGCATATGCTGGGCACAGGGGCTGTATTTGATGGGCACAGTGGCTGCATATGATGGGCACAGTGGCTGCATATGAGTTTTACTATCCAAAGTTAAAACAACAAGGGCAGAGGTTTTAATAGACGGAAAGTTAAAAAAATGACTGAAGTTCTGCTTTAAGGTAAGTATTTCATAATGAGCTAGTATGGGGGGGGGGGGGGTTCAAAGGTTTACAACCTCTTTAAAAAGAACAGGACAAAGTAGCAAAGAATAAAAATACATCTAGTAAAGTGAGGAAGGTTAGCACCCTGACTTCCTGTCCAAGGGATGAGTATCAGGCAAAACAGGAAGTGTGGTAAACTCTCCACAAAAGGGTATTACAGTATTTAGAACCTGACAGAAAAAAAATCACCAAAGTTCACCAAAATTAAAGCAACTTTTAAAAGCTGACAGGGGTCCTAACCTTACTTACACTACCTACAACTTACAAAAAAAGGCTTGGCTTGCTTTGGATGTAAGTATCATGCCTTGTACACATGATCGGACATTCCGACAACAAAATCCATGGATTTTTTCTGATGGATGTTGGCTCAAACTTGCCTTGCATACACACGGCCACAAAAATCTTGTCGGAAATTTCCGAACGTCAAGAACGCGGTGACGTACAACAAGTACGACAAGCCGAGAAAAAGGAAGTTCAATAGCCAGTGCGGCTCTTCTGCTTGATTCCAAACATGCGTGGAACTTTGTGCATTGGAATTGTGTACACACAATCAGAATTTACGACAACGGATTTTGTTGTTGGAAAATTTGAGATCCATTTGTGTGACGGAAATTCCGATGGAAAATGTCCGATGGAGCCTACACGCGATCGGAATTTCCAACAACAAGCTCCCACTGAACATTTTCCGTCGGAAAATCCAACCTTGTGTACGGGGCATTACTGTTTTCAATAACTGATGCAGCTCTAAAAAAAAAAAAAAAACAAGACAGGGTGTTGTGACCTCAATCTGTACAATTCATCTTTCAGTTCAATGACAATACAACATTAAAGTATATGCAAATCCATTCCTTAAAGGCCCCTTTCATGCTGAGGTGCTTCTAAACTGTCAGTAAAACACTGAGCGCTTTTGAAGAGCTTTTCAGGCGCTTTTGAAGAGCTTTCCATTAATTTCAATGGAGAGGGGTGTTTTTTCACCGCCCTGCCAGCGCACTGCCCCAGTGTGAAAGCATTCATTGATTTTAATTGAAATAGTTTTTTTGTGAGCTTTTCAGGTGCTTTTTTTAGCGTGAAAGCGCCTGAAAAGTGCCTTACTGTGAAAGGGGCCTAAGTGTCACTAAACCCACATCATAAAAGACTATCAATAAATGCTATATTACATGCTGTTCATACTCACTATGAGATTTGGTGTCTGTATTTTGCCAAAAACCTGGTTGATCCTGCTGTTGTCTATCTCCACCTTCTGTTCCTTTCCCCAATTCAGCTAGGGATTTTGCAGCTGTGGTGGCAACTCTGCACATGCTCAGTTTTCAGTGAGTTTCTATGCTGAGCACTTCCTCCCTATCACATCTGAGCAGAACATGTGACTAGTATAGAGTCACCCATGTGGGTGTATACACAGTGGTAAATGACAGCCCACCCTTTCCCTCCTCCTCCATGCCCACTAATCAACTAAGCATAATGGGGGCAGGATATTACATGTAGATTAATGGAGGCTTCATCTCCCTCCTATTCTAAGACACAGGCTGGAGGGTCATGACACAGCCTGTGACTGGCAGAAATCTTCCCACACCATGTAATTTTCAAACAATAATTAAGATTTGATTTCAAATATATATTTGTATGACAATTTAAAACAGTTTAATTATATTTATTATTTGTTTTACTCTGTATCTCAAAGGTTATTTTTTTTTTCTTTTAATTTTGAACATGTGACCAGCAGCAGAGGACTCTGCTTATGTTTCCCTAGAGACAGGCTGAGAAAGATTTGGGTCATGTGACAGCTGTATATCGATTAGGAAAAAGGTACTTAGATGTTTTGTTTTGTTTTTATTATTAAAATAATTACAGTGGACAGGAAGTGGCTGCAAAGAGGCTGCAGGAAATGAACAGCATTGAAAAACAGCAACAGATTAAAAAAGGTGAAAACAATACTTTATTTAAAGGCAATTGTTTATGATGGATACTATTTTGGGAATCTAGATGGCATTTAGTTAGCATTTACATCTAATTTAATGTGAAAAACCCAAATAGGTAATGTGAAAAACACAAATTGGCCTCAAAATGGAAAATATACAGTAGTTTGAAATGACATGTTGGAAAATCATTCTCTCTGGACATATTTTGCTCAGATGGATTGATGAGAATAGATATCTGTACTCGGTAATGATCTGCGTAATATGCTGGTGTTAAATGAATATGGGAGATAAACTAATATATTAGTCCTCCATGGGAACAATTTGATGATAGTGTTGATCATTTAGAAACATTCTGCGAATATCCCAAAAGCATTCACAACTTTACATCTTGCAAACGAAACACAGTAGTTGATCATTTTCTTTTCCTTGCTCATAAACCTTTGCAGGAAGGGTTTTAAATCATATGCATGCAGTCTCAAAGCCTCCAAAGCAGAAAACAAAAGACAGAAGCCTTCTGTGATCTAGCTGGCATTTTGAAGATTTTGTCATTTGTCACTGAGTAAAGAACAGAATGGAGTACTTTTAAAGACATCTTCCTTAAAGATTTGCTATTTTCATAATCTGCATCACAAGAAAAGTAATTGTACAGCCAACATATTTTTCATTTTACTTTTAAAAGTAAGGAAGAGTAAAAGTGGTTGTAAACCTAGTTTTTTCTTTGTTTTGTTTTTTAAATAACAAACATATCATATTTACCTCCACTGTGCAAGTCGTTTTGCACAGTGTGGCCCCGATCATCGTCTTCTGGGGTCCACCGGCAGCACCCCCTGGTGCCCGCGTCATTGGATTTGATTGACAGCAGCGGGAGCTAATGGCTGCGCTGCTATCTATCTATGCAATCAAGAGCCGAGAACCCGGGCAGAGAGGTCCAGCGCATCTCTGCCGAGGGAATGAAGGGCTCAGGTGAGTAAAACGGGGGTGCTGGGGGGGGAGTCACTGTCAGAAGTTTTTTCACCTTAATGCATAGGATGCACTAAGGTGAAAAAACATGAGGATTTACAACCCCTTTAAAACTCCTTTCAGGTTATTTACGGAGCCAACAAGGCTGCATACATACAGTATGATTAAAGCCTCATCTACTTCTGATCACAGGACCAGAGCAAAGCTATAAAGTGTTGCCTGCACAAGAGCCCATTTCCTTTTTATCCTCCTAGAACTCACAACCAGTGTAAAGTAGAGAAACCCTTACCACCAGGACCAAAACTAGGGGAGGGCAGGGGGGTCATCTGCCCCGGGTGCAGCATTGAGGGGGGTGCCACAGCTGGTACCAATCCTCCTGCTTCTCCACCTTTACCTTCCGTTAGAAGACCACTGCACTCTCCCCCCTTCTCTGGTCCCCCCCGCAGCGCTCACCTGTCTGCTGCCGCAGGGAATCTAGATGGAGAACAGGGGAAGGAAAGACCAGAAGAACGACTGCCGAGGAAGGTTATGTTACAACTGTATGTGGCTGCCTATCTTGCCGACTCCTGAGGATCATGTGTTTATTCAGCCCGCACTGCACAACTAGCCAGGGAGAGGAGGTGAAAGCTTCGGGGGGGGGGGGCAACAGAGATGCATGGGGGGAGAGGAGCACATGGGGGACCAGTGGAGCATGCGGGGGACCAAGGGAGAATGGAGGGAACAGAGGAGCAAAGAGACCAGAGGAGCATGGGGGGAACCAGAGGAGCATGTGGGGAACCAGGGGAGCACAGGGGGTGCCAGCCGAGCATGTCGGAGTCTAAAGGAGCATGAGGGGAAACAGAGGAGCACATGGACCAGAGGAGCATGGGAGGGACCATAGGAGAATGTGGGGGACCAGAGTAGCATGTGGGGACCAGAGGAGCATAGGGGGGAATAGAGGAGCACAAGGGACCTGAGGAGCACATTGGGCACTAGAGAAACACATTGGGCACCAGAGAAGCACAGGGGGGACCAGAAGAGCATGTGGAGGACCAAAGGAGTATGGGGGAGTAGAGGAGCACAGGGACCAGAGGAGCACATGAGGGACCAGAGGATCATGTGGAGGACCAGAGGAGCATGGGGGGACAGAAGAGCACAGAGGGGACCAGCAGAGCATGTGGGGGACCAGAGGAGCAGGGGAGGGACCAGAGGAGCAGTGCTGTCCCTGTCTGAAGTTTTCCCAGCCTGCCTTTTAAAAAGGGAGTGGGTCAATGGAGTCATGCCACAGAATTTCCAAGACAAGTATGCTTTCTTGTTGTTTGGAGTTTGTCTGGTAATGTCCTCAGAAGTTGTGTGCTATGTCTCCTCTGTGTTTCACTGTGTGCATTCCAACTGTAGAATAAAAAAGGAAGTGAATACATTTCAGCGAATGATGCATCTTTCTGAGCAAGTGAAGTGGACAGAGCTCACACTATAGTCCTCTTGGATTTAGGCAGTCACTGCCCTAGTGGCCATCTTGGGTGTGGGCACTGCCCCGGATTCATCTCGGAAATGGGTGATAAGAAAAGGTTAACCAGGAGGCGAGGGTAAGCACATGAGTGGACTAAATTATTTTCAAAAACCAGTGGCTTTACAGATATGGTAGCGGTGCCCCCGTAGGAGCTGCTGAGTTTTTTGGCAGACAGACACTTGTCATTCATACAGAGACATGAAAGCAGTCCTTGCGGTTTGTTTTCGTATTTTATTGAGGGGGATTGAACTTGGTTAGGCATGGGGACTTATGAGATGCCCATGGAATCAAAACATCAACGATTGAGACTTTATATACATCCTGTATATACAAATCTCCTTTTCTCCTCTTGCACATCGTTTCCTTTCTTCAGAGTATCACTCCTCCTTATTCCTCCTGCACATCGCTTCCTCTCTTTCCTTCTTCAGACTAGCTAGCACTGTAGGCCTGACACTGGCTCAGCCAGACCCAAAGCAAATGCCCTTTACAGGCAGGGACCGTGGACCCCTATGGTGTAGCAAATAGAAAAGTCCCAGTGCTAGCTGTCTCTGTGGCTACTGCTCCCAGCACCACCTCTTCAGGTACTGACAGCCCTCCTGGCTGCAGCTGCCTCGCTCCACTGCCCATGACACCACCATCCTCCAGACTGGCTCCCAAAAGTGTGCTCACTCACCAGCCCTCCTGTCTGCCTCTGTGGCACTCCTGGACACTTGCCCGGCAGTGTTCTCCCGCTGTCCCCTCCTGCTCCTCCCGTGCCTCCTGTCCAGGATACCTCTGTTGGTTGTAAGAGGGTTCCGTCCACACCCAAACCCAGGCCCACGGTCACTCCCCCCCAACCGGGGGCCTAGTGATGCTACCTGTGAGTTACCTAGCACTACTCCGAGCAACTCCCAACCCAGATGACAAAACTCACCCAGGCTTGGCCAGAAATGTACCTGTCCTGAGAGAAAAAAACACTTTACTTTCCTTGCACACTAGAGGGTGCTACACTCACCCCCCCCCCCCTTAAAATCCGGCTAGTCCCTTCACTGGGAAGAATTTACAAAAAGAGCTTCTGGGCCCAGGAGCAAGGGCATATCATAAGCTGGGGATGGGGAAAAGGACTATGTACAAACTTGGACAGGGCTATGTACAAATAAACATAACAGCTTCCTGAACTAACATCTATCTACACACTGTATACAGTTTCTGTTGGGAAGGGGTTAGCATCCTGCAGACAGAAATATCAAATCTTTACTTTGCACACATTTTTCTGTTGTTCTGTCGGGGGGGGGGGGGGTTATGGCCTGCTGACAGAAACAAAATAGGGAAAAAAACAGTATAAAGTGTATGGTTCTCTTTGAAGTTCCTGATGGGAGGGGCCCCTCCCTGGACTGACAGGCTTCTTCAGAGTTAAAGTAGGGATCAGACCTCACCCACAGTGTCCTACAATAGGAAAGGTCCATCCATTGGGGACAACATAGGGGGGCAGGCTGGTCTGATGCTGCAAAAATATCAGGGAAGAAAGAACACATACGTACATCAACTCTCCAGCAGACCACTTTCATGATGGCTGTTTCTCCAACAGTCGTCCTCATGCATAAAAGTGAGGGTCTCTTCCTACCTCCCCCCTCCTCCCTGATGGAGACTGGGTGACTCATCATAAGCCGTCCTGCCTTCACGATTGTCACCCAGTCTTTGTGGATTCTCGCTGAACGTCCACAAAACGGGCCCAAGTTTCCTTATACTCTGGCAACCGCAAAAGCTTGGGGATGCGCAAGTACTCCCAAACCAAGTCATCCTCCCACTCTCCCCAGGAGTTCTCAATGATGTCCATGGTTTCGGGAGGGACATAGGGATAGTCCAGACCCCACTCCAGAGCAGCTCTATGTTAAACCTCCCTCTGGAACCAGGAAAACCTGGGCAGTTCTTTGGGCTTTCCTTTTCCAGGGAGGACACAAGCATCCGGGGACCTCTTGACCCACTGCCTGTATCTAGCTGCTCTGGTCTGGGGGGTGCAAGGTCTGTTGTAGAACAGTTGTCTGCTACTGATGGATGTTCCTGTAGCTTCTTTGGTTTCCCGAGCAAAGTCTGGCTCCTCTCCTCCTCCAGATTGGACCTCCAGGACCTGGGAACCTCCTGTCTCCCATTCCTCTTCCGAACCTCTACTAGGAGATGACCACTCTGCTAATTTCTCCAGGGACCCGAACTCTGCTAAGAGTCGTGGGGGATCCCCAATCTATGGCCCTGCCCTTGCATTCCCCTTCTGGCTCACCTGAGGGCGCACTTCCTTCCAGCACTGTCTCTTTCCAGATAGGGATAGCAAGGAACATAGAAGCAGCCGGCATTTCAGGGACAATATCTTGCTCTTGCATGGCAGTACTCACATTTACCAGGTCCCCGACCAGGCCGCAGGCCACAGCAGACTCCTCTTCTCCTATGTCACTTGTTTTTGCATGGGAGTCACCAGGCTTAGACTCCACCCTGCCTTTTTGGTGATGACTCCTGACCCGCTTCAGCCTTCCGGGACATCCGCGGCAGCACACGACACAGTTATGAGTGCAGGTCCACATTGTAATACTGTGGCTCCTGCTGGCTGGATGCAAGCCAGGTGAGCAGTTCGCCAGAATGACTGCACCGGATCTAGGCACTAACCACCGCGATTGGTATTCGGCACTCTGGACACAGCATGCACAGACGCTCCATCCCATCGATCATCTCAAGGGCGAATCCCCCACGATGTTCTAACCGGACACCAATGTCCACCAGTGTCTGCTCCTGCAGATCAGGCAACCAGGTCAGCGCTGGGTGTACATGACCACCCTCCGCCATCTTGCTTCCCTGCCTCGTGATCTCTGCTAGCAGGGAATGCTGGGTCTCCTCTAGGGCGTGGCACCGCCCCCTCACTTCCAGGCAGGCTGGTGTCTGTGAAACTGATAGGCCCCTCCCTTGGCTTGCTGCTGTTACCCCTTGTTAGAGGAACTGAAGTTTGCAGGTATGCTGAAACTACCAGGACTTGTCCAGGAATGTTGCTCGGCACCGACTGTGACTAAGCAACTGGGAGTAGATGACCGCTGACTTTTCTGGTGGTTGCCAGTAGCAACAATAAAGTATATAGCACATGCCTTACTGAAAGGAACATTCCTAGCATAGTCCCACCCACAGGCACCCGCAGAATGACCCCGATCACTCTGGGTAACAGTAGACACTTCCAGGCACAATTTACTGTTTAAAGCAGGAGTTTGAAGCAAAAGTTCAGGATGTCCAGCAATAGCAGAACGCTGGAAATATTTGTAATTCAACTCAAGAAATCCAGCTATAGCAGAACGCTGGACGCATTTGTATTCCATGGGCGCGGTCGTCCGCCGTGGTTTCCATGGGTGACAACACATGGTAAAACAGTTCCTGAATTTCAGGATAGGCACAAGTGTCCGTCCCAGCCACGGTTGGGACAACTGGGTAAGCAGGCAGCAATAATTGTCAAACAGCTCCACCTGGTTGCTATGGGCAATGACACTTGATACTATAGCACTGAATGCCGGCAGAGCACATCAGTCCTTCCCCAAAGTTCAATTCCACATTCTGTGGAACAAAGTGCAATTCCCTGGCTCAATCAACTTTGGTTTCTAGGGGCAACGGCTGGCAGGTTACCCGTGAACAGACGGTCCCAGTATGAGCCCCCAAATGTAGCGGTACCACTGTAGAAGCTGCTGAGTATTGTGGTCTGTCTGTTACCCTGCCCCAGCCAGGCACACACTTGTCATTCATCCAGAGACAGTCCTTGTGCTTTTTTTTGTATTCTATAGAGGGAGATTGAACTTGGATAGGGATGGGGACTTATGAGATGCCCATGGAATCAAAACATCAATGATTGGTACGTTATATACATCCTGTATATACAAATCTCCTTTTCTCCTCCTGCACATCGCTTCCTTTCTTCAGAGTATCACTCCTTACTCATCCTGCACATCGCTTTCTCTCTTTCCTTCTCCAGACTAGCTAGCACTGTAGGCCTGACACTGGCTCAGCCAAGCCCAAAGCAAATGCCCTTTACAGGCAGGGACCGCAGGCCTCTATGGTTTAGCAAATAGAAAAGTCCCAGTGCTAGCTGTCCCTGTGGCTACTGCTCCCAGCACCACCTCTTCAGGTACTGCCAGCCCTCCTGGCTGCAGCTGCCTCGCTCCACTGCCCATGTGTCAGAAACCATGAAATCAGACAGAGACAGAAGTACAGTTAAATCTCACTTGTTTAATAATAAAAGTAAAAAGAACAAACGTAGTCAAAACATAGCCAAAGTTCAGTAACCGGAACGGATCGTCAGCCAAGCCAGGAGTCAGGGATCAAAGTAGTGGAACAGCAAGCAGGATCTGTACCCTGAAGGGATGTCAGCAAAGCCAGTCTTTAAACAGGAACGCAGGAGATAGTTTCTTGTGATGTGACCAAGGCGAAGGCAGAGCTCCCCTGGACTGGACGGCTTAAGTAGGCAGGACTGACAAGCAGGATAAACAACAGCTGGGTAACTGTGGAGAGAGATGGGAGCTGGCAATTAGCTGACAGCTGAGTGGCCAGCTCAGAGAATTTAGGGCTGAGCCCAGCCCTGACACCATGACAACACCATCCTCCAGACAGGCTCTGCACCCATCCCAGACTGCTCCACATCAGTCCTCTCAGGTGTGCCTCCCAGTTCTCACAATGGTGTACTCACTCACCAGCCCAGCAGTATTCTCCCGCTGTCCTCGCCTGCTCCTCCTGTGCCTTCTGTCCAGGACACCTCTGATTGTAAGAGGGTTCCATCCGCACCTGAGCCCAAGCCTAAGGTAACCCCCCCCAGACTGGGAGCTCCCTCAAAGGCCCGACAGCCTAACACTCCATTTCAGGGTCAGCTGGGCTGACCCTGGGTATTTAAGAAGGCCTGTCCCCTGCCAATCCAAGTTGGGGATTAGTCAGGGCTCCCTATAATACCCCAGGTGGCTCCACCACCCCTCCAGCCTCTCTTTCCAGAAAACACTGGCATAATCTAGAAAGAAGTAGGAGGTCCTAGTGAGGCCACCTGCGAGTCACCCAACACCACATTAACGGCCATTTACTATTAACACTAGTACAATATATATATATATATATATATATATATATATATATATATATATATATATATATATATATATATATATATACCTCCCAACTTTTGAACTTCAGAATGAGGGACAAATGAAAGAGTAAGTGAGCTGCGGGGCATGTAATGGCAAATTGTGGGTGTGGCCAAAGTCTTAATGGTGGAAGGGGCTTAAGGGGTGTAGTTAAGCAAAAAACAGCTCTCTCACCTATCACAAATGCCCCCCCCCATAGTTCTCTAACCAATTCCCCCCTCCTCTCTTTCTAATGCCCACCCCAAGCTCTCTCACCAATTCCACCCTCCTCTCTTACTAATGCCCCTCCCCCCAGCTCTCTTACAAATGCAGAATGGTAGGTGCTTTTTTTTAAAACACAGTGCCGTTGACAGCTTAGAGTGTCAGGACTGTAGCATTGCACCTGACGGAGTTTCGCAGCACTTCACCGGCTCCATGCCACAGGTGGGGAAAGTCCTGACAGGTGGTGAAAGACACCTCCGGCATCCCCATCGTGGGCAGTTGTGGCGCCGGGACCCAGGGCACCCACCAACAAATGTGGGCCATGTCCCCCTTGGATGCCTGGCACAAACACACAGAAGCAGGTGGAGTTCTTCTGTGTGAGAAAGAGTTCCGGCTACCTTCCACAAGCCGGCTGCTGGCAGACAGGATCGGGGTCGCTGGCACACAGAATCAGGGCCACTGGCACACAGGGTCGGACCGCTGGCAGACAGGATTGGAGCCACTGAGAGCCAGCATAGGCACCACTGAGAGGCAGGTTTGGGAGCTGAAGACAGGGGCAAAGCTGAGAGGCCTACAAATGATGTAATCGGGGGCTAGGATGGCGGCAGTCCTAACAACCGACTGCATTGAGGAGGGAGGGAGCAGGGATTGCAGCCAGATCTTCTCCAAGGAATCCTCAATTAGTGCTGTGTGTGTGTGTGTGTGAAAGACCCATGGAGGATATTACTACTGAGTGGTAACAAGTTCTAGCCATGGGCTCCGGGACTTCAGCCCAGATCCACGGGAACTCGGGACTTACTTCAAATCGTGGGATGGTCCTGCAGAATCTGGGACGGTTGGGAGGTATGTATATATATATATATACATATTTATTTATTTTTTATTTATTTTATTTTTTTTTATATTTTTTTTTTAATATATATATATATTTTTAATATATTTTTTTTTTAATATTTTTTTTTTTTTTTTTATGGTTGAACTAGATGGACTTGTGTCTTTTTTCAACTTGACTAACTATGTAACTATGTAACTATGTAACAATATATAAATATATATATATATATATATATATATATATATATATATATATATATATATATATATATATATATATGTAGCACCCTCCTAGATAGGTGCTAGGCTAGGCTGCATGTGATGGTTTTGGTCGGTTCTGTGTGTAGCACCCCCTAGTGTAGAGTGCTAGGTATTGTACATAGGTTTTCTGTGTAGGTAAATTGTTTGGCTTGGCTGGCAGCCAAGCCTGTGTGTTTTGAATCTGGTTTAGGGTCTGTTTCCTCCCCCTACTTGCTGAAACTTTACAGAAACTTCCAGAAGAATGTGAGGGAGGTTAGGAGGAGTTACCTGGAGTATTGACGAAAGCCCCAACCAATCCCCAGCCAAATAGGCTGGCAGGGGGAGGGACCTCTTAAATACTCTAAGTCAGGCCAGTAGTGGGCAGTGGAGTTCAGGTGGAAGCTGGAGATGGAGTGCTGAGGAGGCTGTTGGAGTCCCCTGAGGGTAGCCCTCTAGTCTGGGGGGGTGTGACCTCGGGCCTAAGAGCTTGGGTGAAGAAGTGATCCTCAGAAAACACAAAGGGGAGTCCTGTCCAGTGGCACGGGAGCAGGTGTGAGGACAGCAGGAGCTAGCAAGCACATCCAGGAGATCTCCAGGGAGAAAACAGCCAGGTCGCTGGTGAGTGAGACCATCGGGGAGGACTGAGAGGCAGCCTGAGATGACTGAGAAGTGGCAGTCTGAGATGGTTGTGGAGTCAGTCTGGGAGAACTGTGAAAGATTAGCCAGGAGGGCTAGGGAAAGGAACAGCTGCAGCCAAGTGGGCTGGCATTGCCTGAAGAGGTGGTGCTGGGATCAGTAGCCACAAGTGGGTAGCTGGACACTGGGACTATTCTACACACCAAGGGGGCCCGCGGTCCCTGCCTGTGAAGGGATATTACTGGATCTGGATGAGTGCCTTGTCAGATCCCCCTAACAGTATTCCAGCTGGGCCTGAGTTTTCTGCAAACAAGATTTGTGCAGGAGGCAGAAGTGTATAAATGGAGTGTATATAGTTGAAGAGTTTTGAAGAACTGAATAGTTCTTTTGCTGAAAAGTCAGCTGGACATCCCCTAATACCACTATGCCTATCCAAGTTTAACACCCCTAATAAACAAAAAAAAACTAAGTTGCTGGACTGTTTCCTGACTCAAGTGTGCTGTGGAAATTTGGTGTGCCTGGCTGTGCAGACAGAAATTTACTGCAAGAGAAACACCAGAGCCTCTTCCCGTCTGCACAATCCCACTGCTTTGGCTTAATAATATCACATCAGTCTCCACTTTAGAAGGATGCAGGTTCAGGTCATATGAAGGCCAGTAGCCCTAATAAATATTAAGTAAATGGTCGGAAATAGCAGTGACATCACTGCCAAAATATGGCCAGTGGCCATATTTGGGCAATGACATTTACTACTTTTTTCCTTCTTGCTCTGTGATGTGCTACAGCAAAAGTGACATATACAAAGATTTTAGAACATTATACATTTTTTTTTTTTTTGGCCCCCGGATTGGTTTTGGTCCAATAAGAACATTTTAAATTAGTGGCAAATTAAATTCATTGCCAACTTCTTAAACGAAAAAAAAAAGCACACATAACCCTCCAAAGGCCCCCCAAAATACATAGCAGATCCTTGGAGGGGCATGTGTGTATTGTTTTTTGTTATACAACAAAAAAAGAAGCTGTCAATGACATGTCATGTGCCAGCAAATTGAAACACTTTTTTCCTTTGTAAAATGTCCGTTACAGCACTTTCTGTACACAGAGATATTCCCCTTCACAGGCAGGATTAGGGCATCCCCTAAAATGTTATTAAGGCTGCTTTCACACTAGGCTGGGGGGACATTAGCGGTAAAGTGCAGCTAATTTTAGCAGCGCTTTACTCCTGTTATATCGGCACTTTTTGGGCGAAAAAGGGTTAAAAGCTCCTAGTGCGGCTGCCCATTGATTTCAATGGCAGGGGCGGTTTAGAAGCGATGTGTACAATGGTCCTGCACCACCCCAAAGATGCTGCTTGCAGGACTTTTTTTCCTGTTCTATGTGCGCATCGCCCCAGTGTGAAAGCACTCAGGCTTTGACACTAGGGCTGTAGAAGAGGCATGTTTACAGGTGCTTTTCAGGTGCTATGTCTGGCGCAAAAACGCCTGTAAAACGCCTCAGTGTGAAAGTAACCTTAAAGGTATTGGAAATTTTAAATGTTTCACTTTAAACATTTAAAAAAAAAACACTGTTCCTGGCCAAATGGAGTTTTTACATTTTATTTTGTATTGTTACATGTTCCCCAGGGCATGTCCCACCCCCATGCTGATTTTTTTTTACACTCCTTTGCCCAGAAAATGGGCATTTTTAATTTGACATATTCAGCTCCCAAAGATTTCAGTGGGGTTCAGGTGCAGCATCTGAGATTCAGAAATTTCCCAAACCCTGCAGGAACCGAATCCAGGGCAGTTCAGCTCATCCCTACTTAGCATATGAGGAGCTAGAGGACTTTAGGTAAGAAACTTGCAACAGCATTTCTTTTTTTTTTTTTTATTATTCTTTTTATTACATTTTTATACAGTACAATACAATACAAACATAGAACACAAAACCGGAGCAGCAAACGTATCTGCTCTGGCGGGTGGCCATTAACTGTGAACTAACATAGTTTAACTACCCAAAGTCAACATTCCCCACCCCCCTCCCCCCTTTCTCCAACCAGCAGCCAAGTCCAGGAAATCCCAGATAACAGCACCCATTAGTTCAACCGAGTTTTACTGTGTCATTCCTTAAACTGGATGTTCAACACTAGCCAAGAGGATAGATAGGTAAATACCCATTGAGGCAATCACCATGTGTATTCAGGATTGGTTACTCCATGTCATCTAGGTTGGGATCAATTCACCTACTCATACTTAGTCTTTTAACCCACAGTAAATGGAGAGTCAAGCCATGCCTGCCATACTTGATGGAGTTTTTTTCCCACAAACCCTTGACCTGTACGTTGCTCTATAAAGATGGATCACCGAGTTTACCAGTTCCTTCCAATATGACAGCGTAGGAGCATTTGGCTTTTTCCAGTTTAGTAGGATAGTCTTCCTGCCATAAAATAACCCTATATTTAGCAAAGTGCGGTGTGCTAGAGAGGGAACCACTTCCTCTACCAAACCATGGAGGCAAAACCCTTGGCGTCGTAGGGATTGGGACACTGAGGACCTCAGATATACAGGAGGTTATCCCAGACCAAAAACTCTGGATCTGCGAGTAACAACAATAGACATGATCCTCATTGGCTGGGGAGTATGAACATCTCCAACATTCACCACTCGCGGAGGGATAAATGCAGGACAACCTGGCTGGTGTATAATAAATTTGATGTAAGAACTTAAACTGGATCAGACGGTCCCTGGCAGACACTAAATGCTTGAAAGGTTGATCCCACATATCTTCCTAGTCTTCTCCCTGGATATCTGTGATTTCCCTCTCCCACCGTTCACAGCATATGGATACCCCTTGGAGGTATTTTTTTAAACAGGGATTTGTAGATTGCTGATAATTGTTTAATCCAATCCTCATTGGACAAGATTGGAAAGAAGTATGAGTTGGGTAAGTTGTGTCTTGCCTTCAATTGGTCAAAAGTTATGAGGTCACCCTCCCTGGTGATGACACACTGATGACTTGCCCTAATTCACCCACAGGCCCGAAAAGGAGGCAAACGTGTTGAGTATTAATATGGACACATGGATAGATGGCCCCGGGTCCCTGAGGAATAGGAGCAAGTCATCAGCGTACAATGCTAGACATTCCTGAATAATCCCCACCCGAATTGCTCCTACCTCTGTGGAGTAACTAAGTGCCCTTTCCATGGGCTCCATTATTAAAGCAAAAAGAAATGGGGAGATAGGGCAGCCATGCCTTGTGCCCCTACCTATGGTAAAAAAATCGGAGACAGAGAACCCCAGCCAATTTGTCGGGTCACTGTACAGCAGAGTGATCCAATGGTGGAAACCAGGGCCAAAGCCCCTGTGAACAACCTCCTCAAATTTGTGTCTGTCGACATCCCGGGCGTGAACCCCGTCTGGTCAATGTTCAATGTCGAGATTACCTTGGCCAAACAGGATCCAAAAACTTTAGTGAGGATCTTCAGATCTTCATGTTGAGTAATGCTATAAGACGATAGGAAGAACACTCCTGTGAGTTCTTGCCCGGTTTCAAAAGTAGTACCATATAGGCCTCCATCATTGAAGCCGGTAAGGCCCCTTGATCCCAGCAATGAGCAAAAAGAATGTTCAGTTTGGTTGCTAACTGTGTCATGTATGATTTATAGAAGTCTGCCGGGAATCCATCCGGACCCGGAGCCTTCTGGTGTGGAAAAGCGAGTATGGCCGCTTCGATTTCCAACACCGAGATATTTTCATCTAGTAGAGCGACATCAGAATCTGGGAGGAAGAAGCCCCGTAGCAACTCTGGGAGGGAGAGGCCCCGTAGGAGGGAATAGGAGAATACAAGGAGGAGTTATGCCCTGTACACATGGGCGAACTTTTTGGCAACAAAGGTCCGACAGTCTTTCCGACGGACTTTCGACGGACTTTCGAACGAACGGACTTGCCTACACACGATCACACCAAAGTCTGACGGATTCGTACGTGATGAGGTACGACTGGACTAAAATAAGGAAGTTCATAGCCAGTAGCCAATAGTTGCCCTAGCGTCGGTTTTCATCCGTCGGACTAGCATACAGACGAGCGGATTTTTCAATAGGAACTGGGTCCGGCGGAGTTCCGATGTAAAGATTGGAAACATGTTCCAAATCTAAATTCCGTCAGATTTTCTAAAGAAACAGTCTGCTAAAGGTCCGATGAAGCCCACACACGGTCGGATTGTCCGCCGGATTTGGTCCATCAGACCAGTCCGGTTGAAAAGTCAGCTCGTGTGTACAGGGCATAATAGTGTACAAATTCCTCCAAGATTCTAGCCAGGTCAGTAACCAGGGTCCCACCTGCATTTTTAATGACAGGTATGCTAACCGGAGTTTTTTGGTTGGCTACCAGGTTGGCCAATAGTTTGTCATTCTTGTCTCCTTCAGCAAAGATAGACTCCGCCCTCCGCCTAGACTCAGTATGTGCAAGACTTAATTAATATAATAATAATATAATGCAGCGACACAGAGCGCCGCGTCTCCAGCAGGGACACATAATTAGCCTCTGATGGAGAGTCGGCGTGCATTCTCGCACTCTCTCTTTCTTTGGCCAGGAGAAGCTCACTCTCCTGGTTGTGATCTTTCCTGGCTGCCTTTATTGCAGAGATACACTCACCTCTAGCCACTGCCTTAAATGCATCCCACACCAATGGCGGCTCGGCCGAGTCCTCATTGGTTGACCAGTATGTTTCAATGGAGGATTGTATTTGGGAGACCACCTGATCCTCCAGCAACCACCCCGGTGACAGTTTCCAACCTCCCCCCCCCTGGATGGGAAGGTTAAGGTAACAGTGAGTGGGTTGTGGTCCAAGGTTCCCCCAGCCAGATATTCTGAATCCTGTAAGTACATTAACATAGGAGAATGCCAAACGTCAAACAAATTCTAGCTGATGATTTATGCGTGGAGGATACATGAGAAAAAGACGTGACATTTGGATGCTTCCAATGCCACAGTTCAGTCAGGCCTGCCATAGATACCAAGGAGCAAATGTCTACGGAGGCTGGCCTAGTGGCATTGGATGAGTCCAATACAGGGTCTAAAATGGCATTGAAATCCCCCATGAGTAGCATAGGGAGGTGGATATAAGGTGCTAGTGTAACCATCAAGTCATACAGTAATTTTGCTTGGAAAGGAGGGGGTAAGTGTATGTTTACCAGCAATATTATATAGTAAAAGATGTTCAGCATCACAGCCACATATCGACCTGTAAAAACCTGGTGGACTGTACATGGAACAGCCTTGCTGACCAGAATGGAGAACCCCCTAGCATATGTGGAATAGGTAGAGTGAAATGCCATTTGAATCCAGGGCCTGCAACATTTTACTCCTCTCCAGGTGAGTCTCTTGCAGGAGGACAATATGTTGCTTAACTTGTTTGAGATATTGGAACACTGCCGCCCTCTTAAATTTGTTGTTCAACCACCTTACATTCCATGATACTACCTTAATCTTACTATCTATTTAGACAATTAAAAGTGCATGAAAACCAGGGAAACTCAGCTAGTGACCATGAAGTAAGTTGGTAAAACTCACATAAAGACATGCAATTCCTCGGTACAATTGGTGCATTATTTATATAGAAAGTATGGTGCTGGTCAGTCAAATCCCCACCCCCCCACCCCCCTCCCTGCTGTTATACCAGAAACTAATAAACTAAAAAAATAACCAAAAATTGTCTGGTATGCAGCTTGATCCCAGAAACGAAAAAACCTGGAAGAATCCAACCTAAAGTGTCGAAAGTTCGGCATTTCTAGATGAAAACTTGCTTAATTAACTTGTGCAACCTTCTAACCGCAGGGCATTTGTGTGTTCCATATAATAAAGTAGTGACAGGAGACTTACAGTTCTGTGATGAGCTGCAATCAGCAAACTTCCCCAGCAACTTGCGTTTATGTAGTGTCTGGCGCCCTCATTAGGGGGAGAAAACAAAATCAGATTCTGAAATCAGCAGGAGTCGTGGAGAGAATATGGTCAAAAAGAAAAAAAAAAAAAGGGGGGGGGCATCATGGGTTTTAATCCAGCCAGTCGCATGCATCTTGTGGGGTATCAAAAAATTTCACTGTGCCCTTGTATTGCACCCGAAGTCGGCTAGGGTAAAGCATGCTATATTTCAATTCTCTCTCTGAGCCTCCTCCTGACATCTGTAAAAGAGCAATGTCTTCTCTGCGTCTCAGCAAAGAAATCAGGGAACAGCATAATGCACGCATTTGCAAACTTCAAATCTTGATGCTTTCTTGCCTCAGCCAGCAGCATGTCACGGTCTCTGTAATTAAAAAATCTGACAAGGAATGGCCATGGTGGGGAGCCTGAGGGCCTTGCTCCTGAGGAAACTCTGTGCGCTCTCTCCACAACATATGTGGGGGGGGAGATCACCCACAGAAAGCAGAGATTTTGAAGTACTTTTCAGCAAATGTGGTTGTGGCAGTTCCATCAGCCCCCTCTTGCAGTCCCATCATCATCACATTGATCCTTCTCTGCCTGTTCTCAGCGTCATCTGCTCTGTGTTGGAGCGATCTTACCATATCTCTGAACTCTGCCAGTTGTGAGCCTTGGGTATGGGAAACATCCTTCACCCCAGAGATGCGATCCTCTACCGTGGTGAGTCTGCCTCTTGATTTTGTCCAAATCGTGTCTAATGAGGTTGCACTCTGAGGCCAGATAATCAATGCAGCCCATGAGCTCAGATTTTGATGCCTCAATGGCTTTCAGGATCGGTCCGGTAATGGCTGCAGTATCCACCCCAATCTCCAGTGACAACTGCGGTGAGATCCCCAATTTCTGGGCAACACTGCTCGCCTGCTGCTCCATCCTCGTGTTTTGCAGCTGTGAGGTGGACACAGGAACCAAGATGGTGTGGGCGGAGCTAGCAGCCATGCTGTTTTGGGAACAGAGCTGCCTCTGATCCAACGGCTGCTGTGAGTGCTGCTCCTTAACCCTTTGGGTGCTGCGGTTGGCATCCTTTTGTTCGTGGAGGTCTCCGCTAGTGCGGTAATGTTATTGATCCGGATGGAAGTCGGTCAAACAGGCTGAAATATGTGTAATGTTCAGGAGGCTAGCTGGAGCTCCGAGAAGACACGTCCTGCCCCGATCACATCTGGTCACGTCTCCGCCACAACAGCATTTCTTCAAACAGAGGAAGTGAATTGCATGGCCTTTGATGAACAGTGTCTCTGTAGAACAGCTTAGGACAACACTATCAGGGATGCTGCTGAGGGCAAGAACACCTGTGATTTTCAGCAGAAGAAACCAAGTACAGATTGAAAAGTCTTCTCTGGATCTATATGTTAACAAATGTAAACATATAAAAAATAAATGTTAATAATTGTCCTTTCTACTTTCTCCACTCTTGGCTTCCACATATTCTTTGAAGGTGTTTTTGCCCCAGTTCCTGTGTCAGAATGGTTCACTGTTACAAAACCTGTTCTGTATCTCAAAGTTCTAAGGGTCTGCGTTCAGATGCAATGTTATGCATACAGAAGCCGGGAGAAGCCCAAAGAAATTCTTCAAGGAGGACAGGCCGGTGAAATGCTAAATATCATTTATTGATTATCCAAAAAACATATACAAAACACATTGATAATAGAAAACTACACTCATCTCCAACACATAATTAAAATGAAACTTAACGTCTAGATGAGACACAGGTGGCCACCATATCTAGATCACACACTTCATATCCATCTCACACACACGCAGACATGAATCGATCCTAGGATCAAGTCTGGGGATGGGATCCTTCAAACATTTTGGTTATGTGAATAAAAATTAGAAAAAATTACTTTTCATGTAGAAAATATATGTTGAAATGTTCCATAGGATACTCCCATAAAGGTATGAACAATATGCTTGCGGTATTTGGAAATCTCCTCAAGTTTTATGGACTATTGATGCCGTGGTGCAAAGCCCGCTTGGTAACAGACATAAAGGTACTATTGTTGGGGATCAGAGGCTGAGTGCAGATGTACTGAACTTCAAGGTAACTCAACACAAGGAAAAAACGGAATGTACTGGTAATGCTTCCCTATAAGTACTAGGGGTAAGATACAGCTCACCGTTTGGCGTCTTGTGTATAGATGGTTGTAGCCCTGAAGATCTGGTCTCCGTTTCGGTAGCCCAATATCATGCCGGCTGCATTGGAAGCCTAGTACCAAATGTCTGATTAGGGTAATAACATGTTTAGCGCTGTTCTTAATCCAAAATTCAGGGGTTTCAAAGGTTGCAGGGATGTGCCAAGAGCCACGGACCAAAACAACACTGTAAGTGTTGATAACGCCAGCAAGTAGGGAAGAATGGCGGCTCGAGGTAAGTTGAAGGAGGATCAAAGTGAATGGTGGAAATGACCGCAATGTTATGCGTTGCATTTTTTTAAATTTATGTTTTTTTAATTTGTTGCCAACAAATTGTGTAAGTTGCTATTGACTTTAAGGTTCCAAGGGTCCAAGCGTGGAAGTGATTGGAATGTTTTAAGTTTATGCATAGGAATATACCAAATGTGCAATTGCCTTCTTTTACCTGGGATGTCCCTGCAAATACTGTATGGTGTATATATTGCAAGACAGCACTAGTCACAGGAGGAACGTGAGGCGGGGCGGGGGGGGGGGTGTTGACGGTGAGAAGGAAGAAGACAAGGGCAGGTTTGCAGGGGTATGTTTCATCCCTTCCAAACATTGGGAATTGTATGTGGGTAGTATTAGATTAGGTGTCAGCATCCCATCAATCAAGTGACAGGTTGACCACAAACAGGTTTCTGCCGACCCCGGCCTTCTAGGTGCCAGTTTTTCTCTCTCCACCCAGCCCTCAGGCTCCTCCGGTGCTGTCATCAGTGAACAGGGGAGACCAGGAGGCATCACAGCTCAGGATGGAGGGCAGGAGGAGGAACTGGCTAAATTAAATTTTTAAGTTAAACCGCAGGTGATTGGTTGCTAGGACACAGAGTGGTCCTAAGCAACCAATTACCAGCTTGCAGATATGAAAAGTCACTCTGCCAGCTCCCATCCTCTGTCCAGAACTGTGCTGCCTTTCAGTCTCCGCTGTGTACACAGTTAGGGCACTGCTGTGAGAAGGAAGGGGGGGCAGATGTTACTGCTATAGGGGAAAAGGGAGGGGGCAGAGGCAGAGGACACCACTGTGTGTGTAAGGGGGTGATGTTAAGGGGGCAGAGGACACTGTTATGGGACCCTTTACATCATCCCCCACTCCTGAACCCTACATTCTGAGCCCAACACACTTCTGAACCCTGCATTCTGAGCGCAACGCACTCCTAAACCCTGCATTCTGAGCGCAACACACTCCTGAACCCTGCATTCTGAGCGCAACACACTCTTGAAACCTGCATTCTGAGTGCAACACACTCCTAACCATGCATTCTGAGTGCAATGCACTCCTGAACCCTGCGTTCTGAGCACAACGCACTTCTCGTCCCGGAATTCTGAGTGCAATGCACTCCAAAACCGGGCATTCTGAGCACAACGCACTCCTTAACCCTGCATTCTGAGCATAATGCACTCCTGAACCCTCTGGGCACAGAGATCTCCTGATCCCTGCAGTCTAAGCACAACACACTCTTGTACCCTGCATTCTGAGTGCAACACATTTCTGAACCCTGCATTCTGAGCGCAGCGTAATCCTGAACTCCTCATTCTGAGCGTAGTGCACTCCTCAACCCTGCATTCTGAGCACAGAAAGATCCTGATCTCTGCATTCTTAGCATAATGCACTCCTTACCCTGCATTCTGAGTGTAATGCACTGAGAACCCTGGATTCTCTGCATAACGCACTCTTAAACCCTGCACTCTCTTGTAATACTTATATTATTTATGCCCGGTGATCCTTGACATCAGTGTTGTTCAAGTAGATCTCATCTCTCAAAGGTTGCCTACCTTCATCGTGTTAGATGATCGATATGACTTGAGTTCCTCTGCCACTGGAAATTTGTTGTAGATGGGATCATTCATGCAACAGTGCCAGCACAGGTACCTCAGGAATGGATGATCTCCCTGACATTTAGGTGTCGAGGATGAACCAATGGCCTTAACAAACAATTAATGCAGTGGGTGGTTTTGTGACAGAAAAAAAGAATTTGCCTGTCCCCAGACACAAAGATTTTAGAAATACTGTCTATGCAGTATGTATGGGAATGTAGTTAAGCCAATGTTGTCTGCAAGAGATTGTACCGTAGAAATAAAACAAATGCTTTATGTAACATTACTTCTATTGCAATCTCAAAATATAAAATATATTTTGTTCCTCCAAACTTAATAGCGATGTAGTTTAGGTAGTGAGGACTAAAGGAAATTGTAGAAATGCTACATACTGTATGTCGTGTGTAGCATAAGACTTCAGTTTTAATCAGGAAGATATAAACTTTATATTTCTTATGGTCCTACAAAGCAATTTGGAGAGTGTGTTTTAGGCAAACAAGCCTTCATGAAATTGTGGAAATGCTATACATGTATATCTATTTTAACCGCTTCAGCCCTGGAAGATTTCACCCCCTTACTGACCAGAGTACTTTTTGCGATTCGGCACGGCGTCGCTTTAACTGACAATTGCGCGGTTGTGCAATGTTGCACCCAAACAAAATTGACGTCCTTTTTTTCCCACAACTAGAGCTTTCTCTTGGTGGTATTTGATCACTTCTACGGTTTTCATCTTTTGCGTTATCAACAAAAAAAGAGCAACAATATTGAAAAAAAGCATTATTTTTTACCTTTTGCTATAATAAATATCCCCCAAAAATATATTAAAAAACATTTCTTTCCTCAGTTTAGGCCAATATGTATTCTTCTACATATTTTTGGTAAAAAAAAATGCAATAAGCGTATATTTATTGGTTTGCGCAAAAGTTATAGTGTCTACGAAATAGGGGCTAGTTTTATGGCATTTTTATTTTAAATTTTTTTAATTAATAATGGCGGGGATCTGCGATTTTTATCGGGACTGCGACATTATGGCGGGCACATTGAACAATTTTGACACTATTTTGGGACCATTGTCATTTATACAGCGATCAGTGCTATATAAATGCATTGATTACTGTGTAAATGACACTGGCAGTGAAGGGGTTAACCTCTAGGGGGCAAGGAAGGGGTTAATTGTGTCCTAGGTAGTGATTCTAACTATGGGGGGGTGGGCTTCAAGGCACATGACAGCGATCACCACTCCCGATGACATGACACTAGCCAGAACGGGGAAGTGCCTTGTTTACATTCTCCGTTCCTTCCCACTTCCCCAGTTTTTGTTTTCACCTCCAAAGCTAAATAGGGAAGGTTGAAGTATCACTGAAAATAGGCATTGCGGAAATTAGATCAGACATTGGGTAGGTTCTGGGTCAAGTAGAAGAAATGGAGGAAAGACTGGATACGTATGACCAAAGTTTGGAGGAAATGAACGAACAGATGAAGTCCCTTCAGAAAGTAAATAGTTCTCTCCTATATAAAATGGAGGGTCAAGCAAATCAAAGCCGACGTAAAAATGTATGCATAGGAGGACTACCAAAGAAGTATAAACATGATGAATTAGCAGAGGTGATGCAGGAACTGTTTAACCCTATGCTGGGGAAACAGCAGAAATATTGAAAATTGACAGAGTGCACAGGATCACAAGGTATCAAATCCAGGCGGCTGATAATCCAACAGATGTAATAGTTAGATTCCATTGTTCACCCTCCTGCAGGGTGGAGGACCTCAAGGGAGGGGGGGAGGGTTGTTGGAGTGGTAGGGAGGAGGGGGGATTGAATTGGGGGTTCAGTTTTTTTTCTCTTTCTCTTTTCCTCCTGTGCCCTTAGAATCCCCATGTGGGGGAGAGAGGTCTGACAGCCGCTACCTACCATAAATTATGGCTACATTAAACTTAGTAACATAACGTAAGAGGCCTAAACACCCCTGGTAAAAAGTATAAGGTAAATAAAGAATTACACTATTATGGGGCTAATGTGGCTTGTCTTTGGGAAACACATATTACACATGCTTCAGGGAGTAGTCTGTCCTTTCGGCTTTTCCCCACGTGGTTCTATGGGGACTCAACATCAAGTCGCTCACGAGGGGTGGCTATAGGATTTGATAGAATTACAGTGTTTGTGGTAAGGGAGCGGCTGGCAGACCCAGAAAATTCCTCTTTATAAAGGGGAAATTATTCAATATGGAACGTACTCTGGCAAATATTTACTCCCCAAACAGAGAATCAGGTTTCTGAGAAAAATTCTGAAAAACCTGATGGAATTCAAAGAAGGGGAAACTAACAGTTACAAATTTTAATATGTGTATAGATCCACGGGTAGACACTGACACTTTGGGGGTTAAAGAGGTTATTATCCGAGGACCAACTAGTGGATGCTTGGAGGACTAGACACCCAGAAGCTCGAGACTATATGTTTTATTCTTCAGTGCATGGGTCATTCTCAAGAATTGATTAGGTATTAATAGAACATCAACTGCTGCCCTCTCTTAAAAATGCTGATATTAAAACCATCACCTCAGTAGTGGCTTAATTAGAAGTAATAGCAGGCCCCCCTACGGGGAGGACGTGGAAACTCTGAGGTAAATAGGACAATAGAGTAGGAGTTGGAAGATTTTTTCTCCATTAACAATACACCAGAAATCTCAAGGGCTACTCTGTGGGAATCGCACAAAGCTTTTATAAGGGGTATTGGAGCACAGAAAAAAAAAAAAGGGAAAGAGGATCAATACCCTTCTCAAAGAGATACAGGAGTTAGAACAACAGACGAGACCCAAGGGCATCCCAGAGAAGTTAGAGTTAACGGGAAAAAAAGAACTGGCAGCATTAGTAGAGCAGGGGAAAAAAATAGCCTTCCATATAGTTGATAAAGAGAGATATCAGTGGGGCAATAAACCTGAGTATTGGTTAGCGAGGACAGTAAGGAAAAAATGAATGCATCTTTCATACCTAAAATTAAAAATGATAAAGGAGAAATAATGCACTCATCCCCTGAAATAGCGAAGGCTTTTCATTTATATTATAATCAGCTGTGTAATGTGAGACAAAAAGAAGAAAATAGGGGGAGTAGGGAAGAAGTTCGAGAGTACCTGTGGGGCCTAGACATTCCAATGGTGCCCAAAGAGGAGTTGGAGTAACTAGAGGCCCCAAGTACGCAGGGGGAAGTCCAAAAATTATTGATCCCCAAATTATGCAATTACCTGAATTGGCAAAGGGGGAAAACTTACGGGAAGAGTCACTGCTGGCCTATATAACACTTATTTTGAAGGAGGGTAAGGATCCAGTGGAACCTGAGAGCTATAGACCGATATCACTGTTAAATACGGACATAAAGATTTTCGCAAAAATAATTGCAGAAAGACTAAAACCATTACTGCCAAGATGGATTCATAGTGGCCAGGAGGGGTTTGTGACAGTGAAGGGAGGGGAATGACAACTGTCTCAAGTCCCTGTTCCTGATACATTAGGTAAGTGGGGCCCCAGTCATACTACTGTCGGTAGATGCCGAAAAGGCTTTTGACAGAGTGGACTGGGGCTTCATGTTAGGAACCCTAGGTCACCTAGGTATTGGGGAAAGGATGATGTGATGGATATCCGCATTTTATTATCATCCGATAGCTAAAATCTGAATAAACGGAACCCCCCCCCCCCCGCGCGGAACTGTTTATCGGTACAAGGCAGGGATGTCCCCTCTCCCCAGTGTTATTTGTATTAGCACTGGAACCCCTGCTAGCTGCGATTTCGGAAAAACACAGATATCAGGGGAGTGAGAATAGGGGATAGGGAATATAAGGTAGCTGCATGCACAGATGATGTGCTATTTTATATCTCCAACCCCAGGATAACAATACCAAATGTACTAAAGAAACTGGGCAGATGCGGGAAATTGACAAATTTTTTAAATCAATATATCAAAGTCAGAGATATTAAAGATAACCACTCCAAAGGAGGAACATCAGGCAATTCAACCTAAATTCCTCTTTGTATAGCGTAAAGAGGAACTTGGATTCTTAGGAATAAAACTGACAGCATCATTGGCAACTTTATACACAGCTAACTATATCCCTATATTGAATAAGGTTAAAGAACAACTCAACTACTTGAGACAAAAACATCTCTCGTGGTTAGGGAATAGGGAGAATAAATGCATTAAAAATGAATATTCTGCCAAAATTATTATACATATTCCAAATGATCCCAATAAGAGTCCCTCAGGAATACTTTAGGAAATTAAGAGCTATAGTGTTAAAATATATATGGAGGCAAAAGTGTCCTAGAATTTCATATGCAGCACTTGTAAAGGGAAAAAAGAAGGGGGGTTAGCAGCACCGGATTTCAAGAAATATTATCAGGCAATTATTATTTCATGGATAGAAGAATGGACACATAATAAGGAGGGGAAAGGTTGGGGGGATATTGAAATGGCTCAAAGTAAAGTAGATTTGGGGAAGATGTTGTGGATCCCAGGACAATACACAAACTAGCGAGTAACACAAATTCACTAACTAAAAATACTTTTAGGATATGGGATGGACTGAGTAAATTGTATCACTGGCAACACAATGCACTCTTAATTTCTTTGCTAGACACAAATTATTTTAAACAAGGACTAAAAGAAAAAGAGATCGCTGCTCACAGGTGATGCAATCGGTAACACTCCAATGTTGCTTCTGTGAGGTGGGGTGCACGCCCTGCCACTGCAGCAGAAAACATGGAACAGAGAATGTTCGGATGGAGAGCACACCCACACAGAAAGTAAAGTATAAAGTCTTTATTGAAGCATAAATAATAAAAGCACTGGGTGGGAACAGGCAGGGGAAATGCAGGTAGGTTGGGAACGAGGACTGACTACCGTATATATATAATTTACCAGATGTGCAAGAAAAGAGGAAATATTATTACAAGATGTGATGAAAGGGAATAGATTATGCACATTCACTGAAATTACACAAAAATGGGGGACCAGACCATTAGATAGATGGAGATATAAACAAATACAGCACTTTACACAAACACTTCCTCAACCACTGCGGGGAAAAGGAAACATGAGGTTAATAGGGAAATTGTTTTCTTCCCCTCTGTGTTTAGAGCAGAGTATATCCAAAATATATAAAATATCGATAGAGGAAACAGAACCTAAATACCCACACTATTTGGGAAAATGGGAGGAGGAAATAGGTGCCTTATGGGATGAGGAACATGGGTTGGAGATTTTAAGGCTAGCTTGTTTTGCCTCCAGTGATGTTAAGACAACGGAAATGTGCTGCAAATTATTAGCAAGGTGGTATGTTACCCCGCAGAGGGCACAGAAGCTTAGCGCAGAGTCCCCCCAACCTGCTGGAGGGGATGTGATGCCCTAGGGACCTTTGCGTACCTATGGTGGGGATGCGCAAAGATCCAGCCTTACTGGGAGAGAATTATAGGTAGAATCTATCAAATAACAGGGGAACATATCCAGAGAGATCCTTGGAAATGCTTGTTCCATGATACGGACAAAACAGTTGCTCAATATAAGAACACCTTAATTCCACATCTCCTAAATGCAGCCAAAAGCCTGATTCCGAGATTATGGAGAACTCCCAAAGCCCCTTCTATGAAGGAATGGGCAGTAAAGATAGATCAATAAAAACAATACACACAATTGAGGACTCTATAGAAGTATGGTATATAACAACATATGGAGGAAGTGGCTAAAGTTTAAAAAATCACTAGAATATATGATGATGATGGAGGCTTAGGGGAATTGGGGGAAATAGGAGAGGACAGAGCTCAAGAAGAAGAGGCTTGAGTATATAATAGGATTTGTAAGAGGGAAGAGAGAGAGGTGTGTGGGGGGGTGGTAGGGTGTTTTTTGTTTTTTTGTTTTTCATTTAATTTATGGGAGGTGGGGGCGCTGGGTTTATATATATTTAAGTAAAAATTGAATTATATAGTGATGAAGATGAAAGGTGGAGACACCTATTTTGTAATGACATTTTTAATCCTGTAAAATCTGTATTAATAAAAAGACAATATGCAAAAAAAAAAAAAATTGCCTTCATAATGTGTCTGTGAAATCATTTTGTCTCTTGTATCAAACATAATACACTGTCATTTTTATTTCTTGATAAAAGCCTAAAATCACCTCTTGGGAAAAATAAATGCACATTTTTGGAGATAAAAGGAGCCTGCAGAGCATTGCACCCGCTATAAGCAGATCGTGAGTGCAATGTCTGCCTTCTGCAGACTCTCAGGATAGCTGTCTGCCCATACCCCTGATATGGACAGGCAGTTACTTGAGAGTAGAGATGGGCTATCTGTTCGAGTCGCTGTTTGGCGAACATTGGCTGTTCGCCAAACAGCTAACAATTTGGGGTGTTCGCGGCAAATTCGAAAAGCCATGGAACACCCTTTAAAAGTCTATGGGAGAAATCTAAAGTGCTAATTTTAAAGGTTAATATGCAAGTTATTGTCATAAAAAGTGTTTGGGGACCTGGGTCCTGCCCCAGGGGACATGTATCAATGCAAAAAAAGTTTTAAAAACGTCCGTTTATTTGGGAGCAGTGATTTTAATAATGCTTAAAGGGAAACAACAAAAGTGAAATATTCCTTTAAATTTCTTACCTGGGGGGTGTCTATAGTATGCCTGTAAAGTAGCGCATGTTTCTTGTGTTTATAACAGTCCGAGAGCAAAATGACATTTCTAAAGGAAAAAAAAGTAATTTAAAAGTACTAGCGCTAGTGCCGGCTATTAATGAATTGTCAGTCCCGACAATACACATAAAAGTCATTGACAGTCATTGAAAAAAAAAATGCATGGGGACCCCCAAAATTCCATTACCAGGCCCTTCAGGTCTGGTATGGATATTAAGGGGAACTGCAAAAAAAAAACGGCGTGAGGTTCCCCCAAAAATCCACACCAGACCCTTATCCGAGCACGCAACCTGGCAGGCCACAGGAAAAGAGGAGGGGATGAGAGTGTGCCCCCCCTCCTGAACCGTATCAGGCCACATGCCCTCAACATGGGGAGGATGTCCCCATGTTGATGGGGACAAGGGCCTCATCCCCACAACCCATGCCCGGTGGATGTGGGGGTCTGCGGGTGGGGGGCTTATCGGAATCTGGAAGCCCCCTTTAACAAAGGGGACACCCAGATACTGCCCCCCATGTGAATTGGTAAGGGGTACATTGTACCCCTACCATTTCACAAAAAGAAAGTGTCCAAATGTTAAAAAACCAAAGGAGACGGCTTGGGACAAGTCATTTATTAAAAATATAAAAATAAAAAAGAGACTCCAGTGATGTAATCCAATAAATCCATGCTCCTACTCCAGTGATGTAATCTAATTCTCGATCTCCAAGGATGGGTGATCTCCAGCGACTCCAGCGAGGAACACGCACAGGATCCTGCGAGGAGGGCAGGATTCCCATTGCATCAGAGGGGGGCGGGGTCACCTGTACACCTCACTGGGAAACCCCGGCGTATCCCCTTGTCAGAGGGGGAAGGGGTCACGCGACTGGTGGCCCCGCCCTCAGCTACATAAGAGCTGTCAAGCTGGTGCCGCGTCATTGGCTGGGTGGCTCCGGTGGAGGCAGGATCCTGTGCGTGTTCCTTGCTGGAGTCGCTGGAGATCATCCATCGATGGAGATCGAGAATTGGATTACATTGCTGGAGTAGGAGCATGGATTTATTGGATTGCATGCTCGGATAAGGGTCTGGTGTGGATTTTTGGGGGAACCCCACGCCAGGTATGAAATTTAAAGGTATATTTCACTTTTATTGTTTCACTTTAAGCATTATTAAAATCACTGCTCCCGAAAAAACTGCCGTTTTTAAAACTTTTTTTTGCATTGATACAAAACACTTTTTATCACAATAACTTGCATATTAACCTTTAAAATAAGCACTTTTGATTTTTCATGTTCATGTCCCATCGACTTTAACGGTGTTCGAACTAATTTTTTGCCTGTTCGCGTGTTCTGGATGCGAACCGAACAGGGGGGTGTTCAGCCCATCCTTACTTGAGAGCAGGAAGTATGGAAGATCAATGAAGTACGAGGACATTCACCAGCACCCTCATAGTTCATTGAGAACTACAAACCGTCAGTCGTAATGGCTGGTGCTCATAGGCGTGCGCACAGGGTGTGCCGGGTGTGCCCAGGCACACCCTAATCACCCCATGCACATTAGTGTTATCGCTCTGTGTAGCAGCAGAAACAGGGAAAAGATCTCCCTCTTACCGGCTCTGCCATAAGAGACGTGTTTATGCTCTTCTCTTTCACTGTGCCGGCAGGGAGATTAATGTGCCGGGGTCATATATATGTAGACACCCACACACGCATGTGTGTTTGAGCTTAAGGGTGCACACCCTAATGCAATAGGCTGCGCACACCTATGCTGGTGCTACTTCAAGGTTAATGCGCACACAGCAAAAAGTGACAATGAGTCTCAGCAACCATCTGAAAGAGCCCTTAACCTTGAAAATGGGCAGAATCAATTTTCAAGATTCACTCTCCATTGACAATAAGGTTTAATTTAAAATTTGCATTTTCCAGAAATTAGGATTAGTTTGTCAAAGGGCCCACAAACTGAAACAAAGCACATTTTCTCAACACTAGCAATACATGTCTGTATCATTAATTACCAACAGTACAATGTTTACATTGGCAACAGTAACCTTTTTATGAACTTGTCCATATAATGTATATTCACAAATTTGTAATAATACCTATTGCATACATAATGGCCAATTGCAGTGGAATTGGCATACAAGATACTGCAAATGATAACACCATGTGGGACAGACAGTGGGTGGCAGCAGTACCACCCACTTTCTGGCATACAAACATTTTCCAGAATGCTGGCATTTTCAAAAGGCCAGCAGTTGTTGCATTCTGTAGAGGCAAACCTAATGATGCATTCTTTGAAAACTAACTGCACGACCACCTTGACCCTAATGACGGCGCATCATAAATGAGCATTATTATTGAGCGTTGTCCACTGTATACGGACAGCCTAATCATCTGTTCAACATGCATGAGATATATCCAACATTTCATGGCGTCGGGCAAAGCACACAGCCGTGTTAGATAGTAGTGTGACATGCAAGGAAAAGGGCTCATAATCCTTCCTGCAAAGGCAATAGTAAGTTTTGTATTACACATGTACTGTATTTTCTGAAATGCTGAACATTGTACACATGTAATAAACATTTAAGAATATTTAGGCAAACCGCAAATTTGTGCAAATTTTTGAGGTTTTGCCTAAATAATTCCATATATATCCTTCTGATGTTCAGAGATTCCAGCAATTTAGGATCATTTAATCATGATTACTAAACTCTATGATTGCCTACGGATTGTAAAAGTATGTACAAATGTATTAAGGATGGGTTCACACCTATGCAAATTGGATGCGGGTTTTGCAGCATCCAATTCGCATAGCAGGAAAATATGACTGGCTCTCTATGGAGCTGGTTCACATAACTCTGCAGCAGGTCCAGTGCATTTTGCAGGAAAAACTTGTGCCTTTTTTGGTCTATTTCAGGTCCGAAATCATCCCAAAATTCGGGCTGAAATTGGACCTGAAACAGTGAACCAGCAGGCACCGGACCGCTGCTGTGCGACAGAGCGGTGATGATGTGAACCCAGCCTTAAACAAGTCAAAAATGCTCTGTTTACCTAGTTTGGCAGTTGGATTTATGTGTAAATTGATTACATACAGACCCTCTTTCTCTGATACACAGGGGGGGGGGGGGATTTATTAAACCTTGAGTGTGCGAAATCTGGTAAAGCTTTGCATAGAAACCAATCAGCTTCCAGGTTTTATTGTTGAAGCTTAATTGAACAAGCTGAAGTTAGAAGCTGATTGACTACCATGCAAAGCTGCACCAGATTCTGAGTGCTCCAGTTTTAGTAAATCTCCACCATTCTTTTACCGATCTATGCAGATAAAGGGCTTCTGACTATATTATCACACAACGGGTAGATTTGGCAAATGACTAGTGGTGGTCAGCATAGCATATTTGGTTCAGATATTGACATGCAGTATTAACATTTAATGAATCAAAAAGGGTAACAAAACCAGGCTAGGACTCAACCAAACACCCCAAGACTGTATGGTAATATATAATTATAAAAAATTATAAAATTGTAAATATGTTACTTACAAAATAATTTTATTGAATTTAATTAAAAGAAAGACACAATTTCTAAAAATTATTGGTAAAGGGGTTAAAGACAATCAACCGCAGACACCATTTTTTTCCCCAATTGAGTGTACCCTGATCCTATATCTATCTATCATATGGTGCTAGAAAAATTCTGTAGCCAAAAGAGCAGTGCTTGTTTTTTCTGGTTTGTTCAGGGTTTCATAGACTGGGGGTTTGATTGCTTCCCCTTGCCTCTGGGAGAAGCTTTCAGAACATAGGGAGGGAGATTCAAATGACCAGCCTGAATATTTATCACGGTCTGGCCAATCCCTGGATAGGAGTGTCCAGAAGGTGGTTAGGGGGGTGATAAATAGTATGAAGCCCTGAAGAAATGATTCTCTCTCCCCAGGAGGCTGCTGCCCCTCTGAGGTAGCCTGTGGACTGTGTAGCTGTTCTTGAAGACTCAACTGTGTCAGGGCTGAAGGCTTGGAGTTATCTCCCTGAGGAGCTGGCTGTGGGACTTAACCATATTGATCGAGTCTGGAGAAGGGTTGTCTCCCTCACTGGACTATGTTCAGAGTAAGCTGTGCAATTGTTCTGGGGACTTTTGAGTAATGACAGCTCTCATAGGGTTTCAGAGTATGGCCATTTCCCTATCCTCAGTAGAATCCTGGAGTGTGAGCCTAGAGAAGAGTATCCCCCTGTTTAATATACAGCATTTTGGAGTATCCCATGCCGTAACCCCTTTGTTTAATGTTTTTACAGCAATACATTTAAAAAAAAAATCACCTAGACTGAATAAAATGCAAACACTCATACACCTATCAAATAAAGATTAACAATCACAAACACCAAAAAACGTGGCTGCAGCACATAAGGTTTCCAACTTTACAACATAAAAAATGAATTAATTTTATAATACAGGATAATACATTTGAAATCACCTGTGAAAATTGTATGAATTTGATTAATCATATAAGGCAGTGATGGCGAACCTTGGCACCCCAGATGTTTTGGAACTACATTTTCCATAACGCTCATGCTCTCTGCAGTGTAGTTGAGCATCATGGGAAATGTAGTTCCAAAACATCTGGGGTGCCAATGTTTGCCATCACTGATATAAGGTATAATAAACATGCATGCATCTCCAACAAATGTTCTTGAACACAATTAAGGAGATTTGTTTGAGATACAAACATGTTTATTATGATGTAAAATTAATGTAATATTTTTTTTACTATTTTTCACGCGGCACATGTGTTTTCTTATATCCCTTACACAGTTATTGGTGCTGGAGTGTATGGACTGGTGCGTGTGATAGTGGGCAGCCTCTGTACTATTAGGGAAGAACCAGCTATTGCCAACATCTATCTATCTATCTATCTATCTATCTATCTATCTATCTATCTATCTATCTATCTATCTATCTATCTATCTATCTATCTATCCTAAGCTGTATATCTAGAGCCAATGAGGTATAGGGGGGGAGGTGCTGCGCTAACCAGAAGAAAGCTGTAAATCTCTGTCTGTGGTCAATTAATAAAATGACATAAAATCGCATAATAAATCGCATAAATCGCATAAATAAGCGTTGACACTAAAAACATTCAAGTCTTAATAATCAGCATCCTGTGTATGTGAAAAAAGTGCATAAAAAATCCTTTTCAGTTGGTATATACTAAATGACAAAAAATAAAAAATCGCATGTAAAATCGCATAAATAAGTGTTGACACTAAAAACATATAAATCTAGATAATCATGTGTAGGTGCACAAAGGGACATAAACACTACTTCATGTGAATAGTTCTAAATAAAAATACATAGAATAAATCAGAAATAACCATCAAAAACATATCCTTATAAATGATGCAAAACGTACAAAGTGCCAGTGCTTAAAGGTGATCTAGATATCGCAAATAAAACACATTAATCCAACGCAATATGGATGATAAATAATATAAATAAATGTCCCAATAATAGTGATATAAAATATATTGTGCTGGCCTGCGAAACAAATGACCAATGACATGCCAGTAAGTGCAGCAAACTTAAAGTGCCAGTGTAAAAGTCATTGAAGGTGCAAAAGCAAGTTCTGGTGTATTCAACAAAACAACAGTGGGGTGTCTGGGATGCAATTCACTCAGTGTCCTCTTCGTGCATAAAACACTAATGTAAGCAGTGGCCCCTTACCTAGCGGTGCTAGGTCAACCGCATGAATTGTAGCTAAAACGCCAGGTCCTGAGCCTCCATCGCGTCCCTATATCCACGCTTGCCGGTGTTGGGTTATCCTAATGGAAGCTGATTACAAGTGGCTATGGTCCTATCAGGGGTCCTGGACCAGCGCGGATCCTAGCTCAGCCTCCACATCTCAGGTATGTACAGGAATATGCAGGACAAAGGTACTTGATAGTGAAGTATGTCTTAACCAGGTAATGCTTCATTAAAAATCTTTAAGTAGATGTACTCACATAAAAACAATGCAGAGCAAACCTCTCTCCTACGAGCAGCGAACTTGTTCTGTGTCTAGCAATGTGAAACAGCCTATTCCGTCCCTACGCATGTCATCACCGATCACGTGACTTCTTCAGGGGAGCCAATGTTTAATAGCATTTGTTAGTAAAAAAAATATCTAAGGACATGTCTGTGATTTTTGATATGTTATGTTAATTTTCAGCTCTGCATCATGTGATGGGAAAGTTGGCATAGTATATTGCTCAGGTTAGATTAGCGAGGGGTTTGTCAAATTCTGCTTGAAATATGCAAACCACAAATTTTGCAGCAAACCTCACTGAAGTCTGTGCTGGGTAAATCTCAACACTAAATTCTGTCAATTTTCAAGGCTAATAAGCAAGTTATTTTTCGTTAAAAAAGGTAATCAGGAGTTAGGCACTCCAAATACCAACTTTTAATATGACTTTGGTACATACGACCTTTCCATTACATGCTTGGGAGATTCCCTTAATTTAAGCTGCTTGCAGTGTTATGGAAGATCGCAAATTTCACAGGCAGCACGAGCCACACCATATTCTGGAATCACCTTTTTAGGATGTGTAAATCATTTTGTACTTTTACATTTAGCACCCTGCTTTCATTTGAGTGAGCTTGTGCAAAGGATTTTTAGGTAATTTTTAATTGGGGCACTGGAATTTGTATCCAGCAGTAAAAGGCCCAAATTTAATAGTAGAAGTAGCAACCATTACAGAACATAGGAAAATTTATAGTTAAAAATAAATAAAGCTAAAGCCCTTGACTTTGAACAGATTGGCCAGTGGCACAACAGTTTAATTGTATAGTTTGTGAACTTTTTTTACCAAAATTTCAAAACAGTGCACAAAAATACTTTAAACTACACATTCCCTGAATCCCCCACATCCCCTTATCCACAACCTTTGCCCCCCCCCCCCCCCCCCATATACTCTAATGAAAATTTCCTGGCCCGGGCTGTTCCAGAGTGGCAGATTTAGGGAAGAAATTTCTTTTTTTTTCTGTTTCTGCTTGTATTAACCCATTCATGACTAAGCCTATTTTTGAAATGTGGTGTTTACAAGTTAAAATCCGTATTTTTTTGCTAGAAAATTACTTAGAGCCCCCAAACATTATATATATTTTTTAGCAGAGAATCTAGAGAATAAAATGGAGATTGTTGCAATATTTTATATCACACGGTATTTGTGCAGCGGTGTTTTAAACGCAAATTTTTGGGAAAAGGGACACTTTCCTGAATTTAAAAAAAAACAGTAAAGTTACCCCAATTTTTTTATATAATGTGAAAGATGATATTACGCCGAGTAAATAGATACCAAACATGTCACGCTTTATATTTGCACGCATTCGTGGAATGGCGACAAACTACGGTACCTAAGAATTTCCATAGGCGACGCTTTCAATTTTTTTACGGTTACCAGGTTAGAGTTACAGAGGAGGTCTAGTGCTAGAATTATTGCTCTCGCTCTGACGATCACGGTGATACCTCACATTTGTGTTTTGAACACTCTTTACATATGCGGGCGCGACTTCCTTATGCATTTCCTTTGCTGCGCGAGCTCGCAGGGACGGGGGCGCTTAAAATTTTTTTTTCTGATTTATTTTATTTATTTTTATATTTATAAATTGTGTTTAAAAAAAAAAAAATTTGATGACTTTTATTGCTGTCACAAGGAATGTAAACATCCCTTGTGACAGCAATAGGTGGTGACAGGTGCTCTTTATGGAGGAAAAGACCCCCGATCCCTCCTTTGCACTTCAAAGTATTCAGATCGCCATTTTCGGCGATTCTGAATACTGTGTATTTTTTTAAAACCGGCGCCATTGGCAGCCGAGTAAAAGGGAAGTGATGTCATGACGTTGCTTCCGTGTTTACGATTAGGAGGCTGGAACGAAGCCGCCCACGGCTTCGTTCCAGCCTGCCCCCAGCCGTCGGAGGTGGCTGATTGGTCATCGGGCTTCCCAATGGAACCGGAGGCCCGGTAAGAGCGGCGGGAGGTGGTGGGAGGGGGGGACGTCCCCTCCCACTCCTCCGGTATAACAGCCGAGCGGCTTTTAGCCGCATCAGTTGTTATACCAGGAAAGCCGATCGCCCGCTCTACAAAACAGTACCGGGATGATGCCTGCAGCTGCGGGCATCATCCCGGTATAACCCCGGAAATCCGAGTACGCACATCTGCGTACGCTCGGCGGGAAGGGGTTAATCTGTCTTTTTTATATTTCCACATGCATTTATATTTTTTAATTTTTCTGTATTTATTTTTGGTTCTGATGTGGTGATTGGGCTGTAAACATCAGAGGCCAGCCTAGTTGGCAATTCCTCTGCTCAGCTTGAATAGTCTTTTTCCTCTCAGGCACCCAGCATTATAGTTATGACACTGAAGTTATAGCTGGAGGGGGGGGGGGGGGGGGATTTTGGTCATAGACTACCTGGGGGTAGGGCAGGTAGCAGCAAAAATAAAATGTAGAATCATATGGCTATAGGCTGCCTGCCCTTCCAAAAATAAGAACCATTCAAAAAAATAAATGAATGACAGACAAGCCTAAAAAAAAAGGTAGAGGTGCTGCTACATGGAAGTAATAAGTACTGAGCATTCCTACTCCTTCCCTTCTTCCACCTCTGCTCTTCTTTGCCTTGGGACATTTCATCAAAATACACTATTTCAATGAAAAGTATTACAGAGGAAAGGCTTGAAATCATTCCTGAGAGTTAGTGGGGCTTTTTTCAACTATTCTGAGCCTGCTCTATTGATAAAAAATAGTCACTCAATAGCTGGGACATTAGAATTTTATTGAACATGACATTTCATGTTTATTGGCTGTGTATTGTAATGATTACCTGTTTGCTGCAAGTGTATTATTAAAACTACCTACTTTTTGAGGGGCGTGGCCTAGCGCATGGAGACGTAGGTCGCACTTCACGGCGGCTCCCGGTCCCACAGATCTCCACGAGGTTCTAGCAGAGACATCCCGCCTCACACCGCTCCTCAACCGCACAGATGGGCAAGGGAAAGCCCAAGGATCACTCCAAGCCCACCGGCGATCGTACACAGAGCGATCTGGGCAGATTTGTGACCAGAGCGTCTGCGGCCTACAGCTCACAGGAACAGCCTAAGATGGCGCCGGCACCTCCGTCCCCCGCCCGCTCTGAGCCTTCAGACACCATGCAGGTACGCTCCAGGGCTCGCTCTGCCTCACTAGCTGATCTTGAGCCCACACTACAGAGCCAACACAGCCCGCACAGCCCGCACAGCCCCTACAATCAGTCGCAAGCCTCCCTGAACTCAGGGGACGGATGGGACTTAGAATCGCAGATGCGATCCCTCCATACATACATACGCTCGCTTCCAACAAAAGCCGATTTTGAGCATTACACCACCCGTATGGAAAAAGCATATAGGCAGGAGATTGCGGAGCTCAAAAGGGACATGGGAATCCGTATTGAGGACGTGGAAAACACCACGGAGGGCGTATGCACTACCCTGCATTCCCATGAAGCAATTTTGAACTCTCACACTGTCCTAATCCAACAGCTCATGTACCACCAGGACGACATTGAAAACCGTAATAGACGGAACAATATTAGAATACGCGGCATCCCTGAAACCATCGAGCATAAAGACCTGGCAGGGGCTGTAACCTCTATCTTCAATCAAATACTTCAGCAACCCAAAGACACCCACATTGAACTGGATAGAGTACACAGGACCTCCGGCCCTCGCAATCCAGATTCAGCCTATGTCCGTGACACCCTATGTAGAGTGCACTTCTACAAAGTGAAAGAAAACATCATGCGAGAGGCAAGCACCCAGGACTCCATCAGGCTTAATGACACCCCCGTCATGTTACTCCCAGACCTCTCCCGCCAAACACTGGCCATGCGGCGCTCTCTGAAACCCCTCACTTCAATCTTGCAAGAGAGACAAATCAGATACCAATGGCGCTTTCCGTTCCAACTGCGAGTTCAGCACGAGGGCAAGACGGCCATTTTCCGCACCTTAGGAGACTTACCGCGGTTCCTGAGCACCCTGGAACTTCCACAGGTTTCCATACCGGACTGGCCTCTCCCAACCACTACGCCTGGTCTTCCATTCAGCACACAATGGCAGAAGACCGGCAGGCAGAAGCGCCCCAGATCCTCGCCTCACAAATCACCAGACGGCTGATGTTCCCTCCTGCAACAGGGTGATACCTGTCCCCATTCCACTCTTTTTTCCACCTCTCTCTTGCCTTGTCAGTGAGAGGCGGGTTTGTTGCTGGACTTCCAGACCTACCGACATTACATTTTTATGAACGATGCGCACAAGTTTTCCTAATTTCTTTTTTCTTTTTTTTTTCTTTCAGTTCTCTGTTTCAGGTTATATAGCGCATCCTCTCATGCATAACAGTTTGGGTTTTTTTTTTGTGTTAACTTTTTTATCTCCCTTTTTTCAGATCACCATGTATACAGATACTGGTTGCTGGGGTCAGGGGGGAGGGAAGGGGCTTAACTGTGACAAGGGAGGGATACATCTGTCTTAAAACTGTTGTTAATAAGTTCTAATTAACTATAATTATAAAGTTACACAAATGGCTTCCTTCCGCGCTGGGCTTTATCCTAATCCCCCTTGAAAACAGAAGGGTGGCCGCCCCCTTCCCCCCCACGCCAACATGATCCCCTGTATGTTATCCAAGTACATGGAGGTTTTCCGTGCTTCATGAAGCATTTCGACAGCGGTTCGGAAGAAAGGCAGACGTGTTATATAAGGGCCACTACATTATGCCTATAGCTAGAGATGTTCGTGAGCGATGTCCCCAGTTTGTTCAGGTTTTATGTACGGTGGGGATCCCGGGACCGGGGAGCGCTCTGTGCGCTTACCACGTTTACACCCCACTTAGGACCAACAGTGCGTATTATTGCACTGTTTACGTTATTTAGTGTTTTTTTTTTCCTTTTTCTTTTTTTTCTTTCTTTTTTTTACTATCCAGTCACCATGCGATTGCACCCATTGATTTCCCTCAGGCTACCACTCAGTGGTTTTAACCTCCTTTTCCACTTGTGTATGTCATGGTGGCTCTCTCTGTCTACATGGTGGATGTGTTTTGTTTCTACATGGCTGAGCTGGTTTATGTCCACCTTCTCTACTTCTCTAACTCCCTTCACCCCCACTCTTTTTTCCTACCTATCCTATGTCCCCCCTCCACCCCTACCCCTCTTCCCCCTGGCAGGGCAGGCCCTGGGTCACGTAGGGACCACTAGAATTCTGACGAGAGAGCTTAGGCGTGTTCCCACTCCATTACTCTCATGCCACCGCTAGATCACATTAACTTAGCCTCCTATAATTGCAGAGGCTTTAACACCCCTGAGAAAAGGAGCCAAGTGCTGTATCACTTCCATAAAGCCAAAACTCAAATCTTACTACTTCAAGAAACACACTTTAAGGGTTCGGCCATTCCAACCTTAAACAACCCCCACTTCCACAAATGGTTCCATAGCACTAATCCACTTTCTAAATCCAAAGGAGTATCCATAGCTTTTCACAAATCCTTCCAACCAGAAGTATTAGATACCCTAATAGACCCCGATGGTCGCTTTATCTTTCTTAAACTAAAATCTAACCTTTCTATCTTCACAGTTGCTAATGTATACGGACCAAACCAAGACCAAGGGAGTTTTTTCTCCATGCTTATAGACAAACTAATCTCGTTTGGGGGCCCCTGTTTTATTGTAGGAGGAGACCTCAACGTGACCCTCACACCAGCCATGGACACCTCCTCGGGTAAGTCAGCTATACCACACTCCACTCTCACACATATCAAATCACTTATACATTCAGCCCAATTAGTGGATGTCTGGCGGACCCAGCACCCATTCGAGAGAGATTACAGCTGCTACTCGGTCGCCCACAACTCATATAGTCGCATTGACTATTTCCTAGTATCACAATCCCTACTTGATATCCCTATACAAGCTTCCCTAGGTAACATTCTATGGTCTGATCATGCCCCTGCCCATTTAAGCTTAGCCCACCCACCCAAGGCACACAAAACTTTTACCTGGCGCTTAAATGACAACCTGCTAAAAGATAGCCTTTGTGTGACAGATACCCAACAGGCAATTAAAAACTTTATTCATGACCACCGTTCAGATGACACCAACCCCCTTATCAAGTGGGAGGCTTTGAAATGTGTGCTGCGGGGAATTTTCATCCAACATGGCGCACGATTAAAGAAGGCTAGATCGGCTGACATAGTCAAATTACTCTCATCTATCCACACTCTTGAAAGCACACATAAGAAAGACCTTTCGCATAATACCTTTGTGGACCTCTCCAACGCCCGCAGAGATTTACTCCGCATTCTAGATGCAAACACCCTTATAGCCAGAGACAAAGGTCGTAATCGCCACTACATGCTAGCCAATAAATGCGGACAGCACCTTGCTAAAGTGCTACACCCGCGTCCCCCTCGGCACCCCATACCATTTATCTGCAACACAAATCAGCAAAAGATCAGGACCCCTAAGGGCATAGCAGATGCTTTTCAAAACTATTATTCTCAACTCTATAACCTCCCTACCCAACCTCAACAATCCCCGCGACCAAACCCACAACTCCCAGACATGGAAAATTATATCTTAGAGACTGCCCTCCCACGAATAGATCCCCCCACTTCCACGGCTCTGGAGGAAGTCCTAACATCTTCAGACTTCCTTCTGGCGATTAAAGGATTAAAATCCGGTAAATGCCCAGGACCTGACGGCTTCACGCCCAGATTCTACAAATTATTTGCCCATTCACTAGCCCCACTTCTCGCAGCGGCGTTTAACTACCTAGATGATGCTCATCCCCCCCCAAATCCCTTCTGCCTGCCACTATCTCAGTAATACCTAAGCCCGGAAAGGACCCTTCCCAATGCACTAGTTATAGACCTATCTCCCTCCTAAACGTCGACGTTAAGCTTTTTGCCAAGATCCTGGCCAATCGCCTCTCACCCCTCCTACCCTCCATTGTACACAAAGACCAAGTGGGCTTTGTCCCTGGTAGGGAGGCCAGGGACAATACCACAAAAACGATACACCTAATCTCTTATATCCGCAAACATAATCTAAAGGCCTGCATTCTCTCTTTTGACGCCGAAAAGGCGTTTGACCGGGTTAACTGGCAATTTCTACGCCTTTCTCTGAAACAGATTGGACTCGGCCCTTCATTTATATCCAAGGTGATGGCGCTTTATTCCCAGCCCACTGCCTCTGTACTGGTCAATGGTTCCACATCTGCCCCACTAGTGATATCCAATGGGACAAGGCAGGGTTGCCCACTGTCTCCCTTGCTCTTTGTTCTAGTGATGGAGCACTTGGCCACGGCTATTAGGCAAAACAGTAACATCATGGGAATACCGACGCCATCATCGGAAGTAAAACTCTCACTTTATGCAGATGACCTCCTTGTCTACATCCAACAACCCCATACCTCACTACCCTCCTTAATGCAAGAGTTCCGTAGATTCGGGGACCTAAGTAATTTTAAGCTTAATATGTCTAAGACAGAAGCCCTTAACATATCCCTAACTCCCTCCACCCTTACACAACTGCGGACCAATTTCCCATTCCAGTGGGGCACAAAGGGTATCTCTTACCTTGGAGTCACCATCCCATCCAACCTAGCTGACCTTTACAATCTCAATTACCCCCCACTCCTATCCCGAATCCGGAAAGAATTAGAAACATGGAACCAGACCCCACTACCTTGGTTTGGCCGTATTAATACCTTAAAAATGGATACCCTCCCTAAACTTCTATACGTCTTCCAGACGATTCCGATACTTATCCCTCAGCGCTTCTTTGCCTCGCTGCGTTCTATGTCTATACGTTTTGTCTGGCAGCAGGGGATGTCTCGTATCAGACATGCCTTGCTGACATACCCAAAAAATCGGGGTGGGGTTGGCCTCCCAGACTTCGAAATGTACCACAGGGCTGCAGTCCTATCTCGGATCCTAGAGTGGTTCCCTCGCCCGTTCCCCAAGGCATCCACTGCCATAGAACAAGACCTCTCCACTCCTGACCTCCGAGCTCTGCTCTGGGGATATGGTCGAGGACTCTCCACCCTAACTAACTGCTCACCATTAACAACTGCAGCATTACACCTGTGGTACAGAAAAGGATTATTACCAATACTATCTACTGACCCCTCACCACTTACTTCGCTCTTTGATCATCCAGACCTTCCCCAGGGCATGGGCTCTAATCTAGTGGGCCCATACTCACGGGACACCTGGCCAACAGCCAACTCATTCATACACCCCAGCACGGGCGCACCGATTCTCCCGGGAGATAGTGGTAATTGGCTCACAGCCTTACGCATCTCCTCCTTTTGCTCTGACCTGTTCTCCTCTACCCACACCCATAGACCTCTAACAGACTACGAGCAGCTGTGTTCTCTCTCGGAAACTCCCAGACATCTACTATCCACCACCTACAAATTATTACACTCACTGATCCACGAACAACTGCCACCTTACACGAGGAGATGGGCCTCAGACCTAGGCAAGGATTTTTCTCCAGATGACTGGCAAAAGTCTTTTCACTTCACACACAAGTCCTCCATCTCTTGCCATATACAAGAGAAGAATTTTAAGCTCCTGGCGCGATGGTACAGAGACCCCCAATCGTTACACAATATTTTTCCCTCTACTGCCACGACCTGTTGGAGATGTGGAGATCCGGAGGGGAATTATCTCCACATATGGTGGAATTGCAACGCCATCCAACCATTCTGGTCACAGCTTTTTGCCGTATACAGTAGCCTCTATGATAAACCCACAACGCCCACACCAGAAACGGCGCTGTTGTCCATGTTACCGGGTTCAATACCCTCCCAGAAACGATCCCTACTTCGTTTTTTCCTCTCTGCTGCTAGACAACTCATTCCACTTTACTGGAAAACTACCACTACCCCCCCACTATCCTCTTGGGTCTCCATTGTCAACGATATCATGCGAATGGAGGAGATGATTGCCATAGATAATGACACTTATGATAAATTTCAAACCATGTGGCTAATATGGATTGATTACGCCACCTCCAATGCTTTGAAAAATCTGCTAAAAGCCTCCTGATTGAATAAATTCAACCCAGAGCTCCCATTGTGTTGCCCCAGGGCCTGCCAGCCTGACCTGAACCCCCTACCCTTACCTTTCCTCTACCCTCCTTCCTCTCCTCTTCTCCTCTCTCTCTCTCTTCTTTCCAATACTCTCTCCTCCCCATATCGTTAATGACACAAGTAGCAAACGTTGAAATTAATGAACAATCGTTGTATTATAGCATGGTATAAATGTTATTTATAGGATTGAATCTGAACCGAACTGGTGTACATTTATTCTTATATACCCCACTCCCTGCACTTACATGTTTGTGTACAGACAAATTATTTTCAACCATGCTAATCGCTATATACTATGTTTTGCCAATGTTAAATGGCTCTGTATAACCTTGCAAACTTAATAAAAATATATTTGACTCTAAAACTACCTACTTTTTTGCTTGTGTAATATCACAATTGCCTGCTTATTTTTACCAACTGCCTGGTTTTTGCCCACATAATTTCATAGTTACTACTCACAGTAATTGTAGCAATTGCTTATTTTTTGCTAACATATTGTCACGATTGCCAACTTCTTGCCCATGTATTATAACAATTGCCCATTTGCTGCCCAGATATTTTCATAATTACCTATTTGTAGCCTACATATTGTCATTATTGTTTGTTTATAGCCCACATATTTTAGCATTTGCCAATATATTATCTGGTCCAACACCCAGATTGCAAGCAATTATGCTGCAAGTTTGAAAATGACTTGCTAAGCTATTCCTAGACTTGCCAGGCTTCACAAGTTTGTTGCACAATTGCAGCAAATCCGCATTGCATGACCCCAGATCAACTTTATATGCAAACATTCTGCCAGTCTGCTGCAAGTTCTGGTTCAGTTATGTTGTGCAGTAGTCATCCCACCACAGGGGTCACTGTGACTTGCAGAGCTCTTGCTGTAGACTCACCACTGCAACTTTGCTCTTACTAGAGACTTGCCTCGCAAATTTGCTTCAAATTGGAAAAGTATCAACTACAACTTGTGCTTCTAGTGCTCTGCAAGTGTACAACTTGCCAGTGAAAATGTGCAGCAAGTTAACAGACTTACAATTCAACACTGCCACAAATTTGTGGCAAGATATCCTTGCTATCTGGGCAAATGTTACTTGTGTAGCAGAATCTCTAACCTCTTCCAGTCTAATGAGAACCTTTGAGGCCACAGACCGCTGACATCCTTTAATATGTAGTGGGTTCTGAGGCATAGTGGGTGCAAAATTGTGAAAGTCATTTGGCGCCAGACACTTCTTGGATGCAAAAGAGTTTTTATTTCTTTTAACAGTCCTTTTTATATTTTGCAAGGGAAAGAGGGTTAGGGCCAGGGCACCCTTAAGTAGTTGCAATTTCAATAGGCAGACACCGAGACTTCAGTAGGAAGACAGCCGTACAGGGAAAGGCCCCAGCAAAGTGCCACTTCTGCACGTGCAGGTTTGCTGTCTCCTATGGCAACAGCCTCTAACAGTTCAACGCAAAGTTCAACAGTTCTCTCAACTTCACTACAATGTCCACTTGTAGCTCTTCAGCCCCTTAAGCTCCTAGTCTCTCACTGGACTCTCTTATTCACTGACTCTGAATTCCGTGAGCTCCTCAAGCGTCACCCACGCTTCTCTGCTGGGTCCCTAGCTTGGCAGTCCAGATACCTTTCAAGCTTCACCCCGCTAACTGGCTCGGTCCCTGGCTTGACACACAAGGCTGCTCTGCAAGCGTCATCTCCGCTGGTTAGGTCCCTGACTTTATCACCGCCTGAAGTTTCTCCACCGTGCCCGTTTGGTGAGAATGTTGCTCCAGTACTTGCTTCAGTTACTCACTGTGGTCCCTGGTAAAGGTGGTTGGTCCCTTAGTGGCGACAGCTTCCCTTTCTACCTTTGACTATGGTAGAACCGTCACTTTTGGTTGGACTGCAAGCCACAGTCCCAACCCTGCGCTGCCCTATGACTTCTGGATAAGCCCTCACACAGCCTGGCAGCCAGATGCCCCAGGGATAGGCCAATCTCTGGCCTTGCAGCCTGGGGCAGATGACACACGTCCACCCAGACGGCAGTCCAGGTGGCACAGAACATAAATCACCTGACTCCATCCTAATAAATAGGTTCTCCCAGCAGGCTAAGGGATTCAAGAAAACCCCTGCCCATTGGCTGAGATATCCTATATACCCATAACTTGACCTTGAAATGTCCTTCTCACATCTAATGCCACTAAGTGCCCGGCCACCTAGTGGCATAAGAGAAAAGTACAACAAGGCCAAATTTAGGTGGAAATCAATGGGTCTCTAACAACTATCTACAGTAGCTACCCCTGACAGGGAATTTGGTGACACTTGTCTTTGCCACTCCTTTGGTCACAGATTCTCTGACATTATCACATACAATTCAGGACCTACAGTCCTATATTGTACATGAGGTTGGTGAGGACCAGCCCACATCTTGGGACACTAGAAGAGGGCAGGTTGCCAGTGGAACTGGAGATTAAATAAATATTGCTGCCTGGGGGGTGTCACAGGGCTTGCAAAGTCACATGGACGCATATTCTAAAAGGTTGCTCCTTTTTTGCATATGCATTTTACCAAAAAAAAAAGTGCCGCGTGGAGAAAAAAAAATTCTGGTAAATGTTAATGTTTCAGTGAAATCAATTTAATTGAAATCACTCCACTCATCCCTACTCTCCTCCCTTCCCTTGGTGCAAAGGACACTGGCTTATGGAACTATTATCGTAGGTACCAGCAGTAGAAATCTCTTACATGGCTAGTCTGGTATTTATGGGTTTCAGTTATGTCTCCCCTTGGAGACTGCTTTTATGATGTTGCTAAACATACTTTTTCTGTAGTGAATAGGTTAATAATGTTTAATTAAAATCCCTTTGGCAGGAGTTTGATCTAAGAATCATGAACATGACTTCAGCATGTACCATGAACATCTGGTGTGAGGCTGCAGGATTCCTTTCCAAATACTACACTTCAGATACATTCTTTTGATGGAAAAAATATGTTAAAACTGAAATCCAGAGACAGAAAGAGTGGTCCTGTGGGATTTAAGGCTTTTTATTTAAGACTTTCCTTGAAAAGAGTGTGCTTCTCTTACTGCAGAATATCTGTAATGAAAACCATTGCTCATTATCGCACATACTTCTCTTCAACACAATACATTTTTTCATTGGATTAAAGGGATGGAAAAATCCCACCAGGATAACTAATGGAAGATGTTATACATAAAAATAATGCAATGCATTTGTAACTGATGCAGTGAGAGAATTAAACCTTGTATTTAAAAGTGTGCACAGATAATAAATAATAACTTTTTTCATGTTTATTAATACAAGGTCTCTAAATGGAAGGCCTATTTGTTCACAGAGTAAGACTGAACTGTTTATGTTAATGTGTATACCATATATAATTGTCAGAGGCTATTGAACTGTTCTCAGATAATTCCATTAAGAAAATGAAGAAGTTGATTTAATCTAATTCCCCAGCCTTGTTAATAACCCTAGAAACTATCACTTTCATTCATTGAAAACTTTCTTTTTAACTTTCCATATAGCAGAAAATGTATTTTAATCAGCAAGCTAATGTTTCTCACCCATGACCAACTTGAAAAGTTCACAAAAAAAAAGTGATCTCGTGAAGGAAAAGAATCTCCTGTATCACAAACAACGTTACTAGGCAGAAAAATATTTGGTACCAAATGGTTTGCCTGAAACAGCTTGTACACAAAAAAATATGAACAATGTTTGCTGCTTAGACCTGTGTTTTTGTTAAAGTATTATAAGCAGTTTTCAGGTGAGTCCACTATGCTGGCTAAAAGCCGTCGAGGTCCTAGTTCTAGCAAAGCTGGGGGGCCTATTTCAAGCCTGGTTGGGGGTTCTGGTCTAGAAAACTCACTGAAGATTACACAGTGAAAGTTGGAGGAGAGGTTCTAGCTGTCCTGTGCTATTGTGAGTTGTATTTCTTCCTGAAGAGTGCGTGGTAGATTTTAGGAGAAGGCAACTAATGATCCTGTGGCATTGTGAGTACTGACCTAAGTTCAGACCCCTAGTGACTGTGTGCAAATCTCTGTCCCCCATGAAGGCACCACTCATTATAAAGTCAGGAGTGAATGATCTGGGAATTCTATCTTATCTGCTTCACCTGTCTTGTTACCTAGTGAGGTATCAGAAAGAAGAGCAGTGTCTTCTATGAATTCATAGTTCTTTTGGAGTATCCCATGCTCCCCCCTCCCTATCAAAGTTCCATCTGGAATAAAGACATAAAAAAGACATTACCTGGACCTTTGTCGGGCGAGATAGAGAGAGGGGAATGCTGTGTGCCTTGCTGAGTTTGCACTAAATTTGTGGAAGCATTCTGTGCATCATCGGCGGCTCCTTAGGGGGTGTCCTACCCACTTCTTTGGACAAACACATTCAGGAACGTTTTAAGTTAATAGTAAAGAAAAAATAAATAAACCAAAGACAATCAAAAAATGTACAGTATATCAGGTAATAATTATGCTGCCCTTTCCAGGCTATGGATCCAGCTCTAAACCCTCCTGCCCTCTGTTTCTCTAAAACCTGCTGTCACTATAATGGTTGTGGTATAGGCCATACTATGTCCCACATCAGCTCACATTATGACTGTCCTTTAGATCAACAGAATAACTATTCATTCTATAAGCTACCCCCTCTTCCCACCTATCCCACTGTTTCTTTCTTCCAGCATTTAGTCACTGTATGACCTTCCCATCCCAAGTTACTTTAGTAACTGTATGGCATAAACAGGATATGCATAGTATTGCAACAGTTGTGTGCATCATTAGTTCAACAGTCAGGGGGCCTCTGTGCAAGACTAACTTCCCCCTCATTTATCTACTGGCCTAATAAGAATACTTATTACCTGTGTATCGAATGACAACTAGATAGAAGTGAGCAGGTCTTTAACATGACAGAAGGGGATCACAGTATATATCTGAGCTACATCTAGTATAAATGGCAGCTGTACAGCCTGAAAGAATTGAAACTACATCCCTGTGCTAAAACATGAAGAGAACAGTGGCAGTATAGCGGGGAAGCACTTCAGGTCACATCTTAAAGAAAACATGCAAATTTATCGTTATTGTCTTAGAACAAAGACAGGCAGATCATTCATCGGTTATGGAATTAAGGGATCTACTCACATTCACTGAAATCAGTGTCCTGCCAAAACTGACACCACATTTTTGCCATTTTGCCCTATTCAGTGCCCTATGCACTGTGGAAATCTAGATAACGTTTAATTAATTTTATGTTAAAAGAACACCATCTATAATTTCATATATAGCCATATCCATTACATTTTGTAGAATGTGAGATTTACCACTGTTTGAATCATGCCTGGTTATTCACAGATCCACACTATAATGTCACTTCTTCCATTGAATTCCATTAAGTTCAGCAGTACCAA